>PUFA01000104.1:4200000-4597500 GCA_003508835.1 Eonycteris spelaea
ACAGAGCATTCAGGGTGGTACTTCTGAAAAAACTCAGTAAGATCCGAAACAAATCATATCAACAATTTCAAGAACTGAAAAACTAGATGAACAGAATGAGTTCTTTAGCAAGGAGATTGAAAACTACTGAAAGAACTGAATAGACCTTCTGGAGATAAACAATACATTGTTGAAAAATGAAATAGCAAGCTTGGAAATAGTCAACCAAATGGAGGAAAGGATATCAAAGACAGAAATCTAGAAATAAATCAGAAAGAAGAACAGAGAAACCAAAGAATGAAAAATAATGAAAGAGAAATACAAGAACTAGCTGATACCATCAGGAGAGGAAACATAAGAATAATGGGTATTACCGAAGGTGAGAACAATGAGCAGGAACTAGAAAGCATTTTCAGACAAATAATGAATGAGAATTTCCCAAATCTAAAGAATGAGCTGGAGCTTAGAATTCAGGAAGTCAATAGAACACCCAATTATCTCAACCCAAAAAGGCCTTCATTAAAACACATTGTATTAAAATTATCAAAAATCAATGACAAAGACAATTCTCACGAGAGCCAGAAAAAAAGAAGATAGTGACCTGTAAAGGAAAACTCATTAGATTATCATTTGACTTCTCAGCACAAACCTTATAAGCCAGGAAGGAGTGAAATCAAATATTTAAATTATTAAGTGAAAGGAACTACCAGCCTAGAATAATGTATCCAGCTAAGCTCTTCTTTAGATATGAAGAAGAAATAAAAATCTTTCCAGACATACAAAAATTCAGGGAATTCTTCACTAGGAGGCCTACACTACAGGAAATATGGAAAGGGGTTGGCTCACATAAAAGAAAATGACAAAAAAAAAAAACATAATTAAGAGTAAGGTAACTAGAAGGCTTATAGAAGCAGAGGAGTGTAACACTTACTAGGAACAGGGCATTATAAGCTTAAAAATAAGAGATTTGCTATAGTAAGATAGTAATGAAATTCAGCATACATAGGGACAAATTGAGACAACAATGACTGAAAAAGAGGGGATTCAAAAATCCAAATTCATAAAGGTGAATGGAAATAAGGCACATGCAGAAGAAAAGGGGTGACTTCAAATATATAAATATCCTTTACATATTCATAATGGTAACCACACGTCAAAGATTCAGAACTGTTGTATATAACATAAACCAAGAAGGACCAGAGGGAAAACCCACAAAAGCCAACCAAAATAAAGAAAACAAAAACAAAGACAAGAAAAATGGAAACACTGAGCTACTAGAAAGTAAAAGATAAAATGGCTATAAGAAGACATCATATTTCATAATCACACTAAATGTAAGTGGACTGAACTCACCAATAAAAAGCACAGAGTTACAGATTCAATAAAAAAGAAAAACAAAACCCAACCATATCTGCCTCCAGGAGACCATCTCAGCTCCAAAGACAAATATAGACTCAACGTGAAAGGGTGGAAAATGATATTTCAAGAAAATGGCATTCAGAGAAAAGTGGGAGCAGTAGTACTAAATATCAGATAAAATAGACTTCAAAATAAAAAGGTAAAGAAAAATACTGAGGGACACTTCATAATGATAAACGGAATCATGCACCAAGAAGACATAGCACATATTAATATCTGTGTTTCCCAATCAGGAAACCCCAAAATATGTAAAAAGAATTACTAATAAATAAAGTGAGAAACAGACAAAACACTATCATAGTAGGGGACCTAAATGTCCCATTGTCAGATATGGACAGATCATCCAAACAGAAAATCAATAAGGAAATACATCCTTAAATGACACATCAGACCAACTGGGCATAATTGACATTTACAGAGCCTTTCATCCCCAAAACACTGCTTATACATTCTTCTCTAGTGCACCTGGAAAACTCTCAAGGATTGAGCACAAACTGGGACACAGAGACAGCCTCAAAAATAGGAGAGTGTTGACAATCGTACCTACCATATTCTCTGATCTAGTTCCAATGCTTTGAAAGTAGAAATCAGCTTCAAAAAAACCAGAGGACAGAACCACAAATATATGGAGATTAAACGACATATTATGAAAGAATACCTGGGTCAGAGAAGAAATAAAAAGAGAGATCAAGAGATATATAACAACAAATGATAATGGTAGCACAACAATAAAACTTTTGGGGCCAACAGCAGAAGTGGTCGTAAGCAGAAAATTCATATCATTACAGGTCTACCTCCCCAAAACAAGAATGAGCCTAAATAACAACATAATGTTTCATCTTAAAAAACTACAAAGGAAGAACAAATGAAGCCTAAAGTCAGCAGAAGGAAAGAAATCATAATTAGAGCAGAAATAAAATGAAATTGAAAACAAAACAAAAAATAGAAAAATAATACAACAAAGAGCTGGTCCTTTGAGAAGGTTAATAAAATAGACAAACCCTTGACTAGACTGACTTACTAAAGAAAAAAAGAGAAAGGACACAAATAAACAAAATCAGGGATAAAAGAGGGGAAATTACGACAGACACTGCAGAAATACATAGGATCATACAAGAATACTATGAAAAAGTATATAAGACCAAATTTAATAACCTAGAAGAAATGGACCAGTACTTAGAAAAATACAACTTTCCTAGACTGAATCAAAAATAACTGGAAAATCTAAATAGACCAGTCAGCAGTATAGAAATTGAAAACAATTCTCAAAAAGCTACCAAAATGTAAAGGTGGCTTCACCAGTGAATTCTACTGAACATTCAAAGATTTAATACCTATTCTTCTCACACTCTTCCAAAAAATCAAAGAGGAGGCAATACTTCCCACCTCATTTTATGAGACCAATATTACCTGATTCTAAAACTTGATAAGGATAACAAAAAAGAAAACTACAGACCAATATTTCTCATGAACACAGATGCAAAAATTCTAAAAATTCTAAGTAAGATACTAGTGAACCAAATACAGAAACATATTTAATGATTATACACTACAGTCATGTGGACTTCATCCCAGAGGCATAGGGATGGTTCAACATATACAAATCAATTAATGTGATACACTACATAAATAACAAATTAAAAATAAGATCATGATCATATCAATAGATGCAGTAAAGCCTTTGACAAAAATACAGCATCCATTTATGATCAAAAACCTTAAAATTCAGTATAGAAGGAAAATATCTCAATATAATAAAAGGCCATATATGACAAACCCTCAGCCAACATTATACTTAATGATGAAAAATGAAAAATCTTCCCTCTAAGATCAGGAACAAGGCATCTATTCATCATGCTATATATGTGTTTTGTATGTGTGCATGTGTGCATGTGTGTGGTGTGCGTGTGTGTGTGTGTGTGTGTGTGTGTGTGTGCTGGTGTTTAAGTGACAGGAATTTCTCAGAAATAGTTGTGTTTCAGAGGTTAGAATGTACACTAGTGAAGTCCCTGTTACTGCCAGCACTAATGCACATTTTTATACAAACCCAATAAGCTGCCGAATGTGCATGGCAGAGTATCATTTTAACCACTCAGACATAATTAGTTGTGTCTGGATGGTTATGTTTAAAAAGTTTTATTTTTGAATCTCTGAAACAGCAGCTAACCTCTGTTGTAGCTAACTATAATTGCACTATTTACCAGAAATACATAAACTTTGACTTGAGACTTTGTCAGTAAAAAAAAAACTAAAAATTCTTGAAGATAACATGAAAAATGTTAAAAAAAAAAAAGGAATAAAGGGGAATAAGTCCAAGGAATAATGGGAAAGAAGAAACAAAGAAAGAAATTGAAGGAATACAAAAATATAATAAAGGACCTTATTCCCTATTTTTATCAATAAAAAATACTAGTGAGTAGAAAACAGTAGAGATTTTTTAAAAATTATTAATTAAAATAGAGTCCCAGTTTGAATAAAGCATATGATAACTAAAGCATAAAATCCAGCTGCTGTATATTGCTCTTTACAAGAATAATTATAGGAAAACTCCCAAATGAAGCTCCCCAATTAGACAACTGTGGATAAAATAATGAATATTAAAAACAGAGTTTGGTATAATTTTTATTTCTCAGAAACATATGGAAAGACAGGTAACCAACAAAGTACAGAAGAATTGAATAGCATTATTAAAAAGTCACATTTATAGAAACTTAAACTTATGTTCATATTTTATAAAACACATGGGAAAAACTAATAATTGACTATATATTAGGCCAAAAAATTTAAGGGGTCTGAGTCTTTTTATGTCTGAAACAAAGCCAAGGAAGTGTTTCTCAATCTTTTTATATTATAAGAAAAATGAACAATATTGATTATAAACCATTATTAATTGACTTTTTTGATATTTCAGCTAAAGTATTTCTAAAATAAGTGTATCAATTCAGATAGGTTATATATATTTTTTGTAACAGTATGTACTTCTCTAAATCCTATAGCAATTACTATAGGTATTTAATGTCTTTATAAGTATGTTAATATCATATAGGTTGTTAATTTTTTCTTTGGTTATAAAGATTTTGAGTGATTTTCCCTAAAGATATTTTTCCCATTAGTTTCTTTATTTAGTGTGTATGTGGAAGAGTGAATATGCATGTGTATATGTGTGTGTTATTATAGAGGAAGCACACATACAATATGAGAAGGAGGAAGCTGAAAAAGATTGGAAGAGAGTTTCAACCTTTTAAGTAAACGTTTTAGGTAACAACTTGTCATTTAAGGGACTTAATGAAATCTGTCAGAATGTTAGTGTTATTTTAAAGCTATGGCTATACTTGATATAGTAACCTCTGAATGTTTTCTTTTTTAAAAATTGAATAATTTTACTAAAATACAAAAATAATCATACATTGATTTTTGACATTATAATTAGGAAACCTGAGAATTCCAACTATTTTGCCAAACATGGAATCTGGGTACTCAAATAATTCATGGAATGTCAGAGTCTCTAATCATGGAGATAACTACCAAACTGGAATATGGCAAAAAGCTGATGTATCATCTCTTACATTCTTTCTGTTTTTTCAAGCTCCTCTTTATTAGTTTAGGTGTTTTTTTTTTTTTTTTTTTAATGAAAGTGTTTGATTTTTCCAAATGCTTTTTTTTTTAATGTGTCTATTGAGATGACCACATTTTTTTTTCCATTTCTGCTCTGTATATGACATATTACGTGATTGATTTATGTATATTAATCAACCTTGTTTTTCTGAGATATATAGGTGATTATGGTGTATTATCATACTATTAAGTTGTGATGTATTATTCTTTATATATGTTGCTAAATTCAATTCGCTAGTCCTTTTTGAGGATTTTTAGATCTTTTTTGTATAATACATTTGCTTGAAGTTTTCCTTTCTTGTGGTATCTGGATTTGGCATCAGGATAATACTAATCTCATAAGATAAGTTGGAAAGAAAAATCATCTAAGATTTGGATTAGTTTGTAAAAAAATTATGTTAATTCTTCTTTAAACATTTATTAGAACTCATAAGTAAAGCAATCTGAGCTCAGATTTTTTATTAAGAAAATATTTTTGATTACTAATTTATTTTGACAATATTTGCCAGTGAACTTATTACTTTCATGGAGAAGCTAATTTGGGAAGTTTTTTATTCTGCTATTTTGGAAGTATGTTTTTTGGATGTTATTTTGAAAGCAAAGTATCTGATAAGAAATCTTCACTTTTAGTGGACATTGGTAGTTTCATTCTATATTCCCTTCTACATTTTAGTCTCTTATTAGGTTATTTGTAGATTAACGTTTAATTTTACTTTTCACAAAAATTAAAGATAGGTATGAATACTGCACAGGAATGCTTAGAGACTACAGTGAAATGCAAATTGAACTCATCAATATCTTAATGTTTGAAAAGGGTAAAGCATTTAATTAATCTATAAATAGTGTGTTCTAATATGTTTTAGTGGCTATCATGGTCTTAAATAGCTAACTCATTTTTGTTATAATTGCTCAAGAGACAGTATTTTTTTGAATTTAAACTTTTTTGTGAACAGAATATTTGAAGAAAAAAACTCATTATATGTTATGGACTTTCTAACGAATTCCAGAATAAAAAATAGCTCTACTATGATGATTTACATAAATATGTGGAGATATGCCCCTGCTTATCTGTCTGTCCTGGGTCCTGAATTTTGGTTTCAAGTTATAGTCGTGTTGCTCTACTGTGGATAATACGTAGTAAGAAATATTCACCCATAATAATATCATTGTTTTTCAGGGATCTCTTTAAAAATAATATGAAACTATTTCATTACAATATGAAATTAAGATACTGTACATGCAAATGAATGCCTAATAGATTTACATGTCACTTGTTCATGACTATTTGAAAGAATAAATGTTTTCATAGTTAAGTAAATCTCAAAATACACCTCCAAGAACTTTTTGAGGAGAATTAGAGAATGTTTATAAAGCTGATGAAGTTGAAATTTATCCTATCCAAAGTAAAAATAAAAAGCATGAGTTAAAATGTATGTAGAAAATATATAGATACAGAATATGATATAGAACAGTACCTATGCCATTATTTTCACAATTTATTTAGGATAAATCTATAATATTCGAAAAGCTACATCACATTTATCCTTTAAATACAATTATTTATATCATCCCAAGTACCCATTTGACTAAATTATAGTCTTTAAATGGTTTATTTTACATTTTTGATGTCTGGAAATTTTCACTTCATATTTTCAAGTTTCTTTCCTTTAAGTTTTGAACCATAAAGGAAAACCTGAAGAAATTGTGGGTGACTCAGCCCCTCTCCTCCCAACAAGGTGGCTCAAGTAAAGTAATCATGTACATCTGACCTTTAAATATAATACTCTAGTGATTGCCAAAAGGGCAGTTCGATGCTTTACTGCTCTGCTGCACTTTCACATGTAATACTCAGGAGTTGACATTTATAAAACTGCTGGTGAACTCTGGAGACATTCTGGTAGCTGAGATGTTATATGAATCTCTTTATCATGATATATGGGTATGTATGTTAGAAAATAACACTGACATCTTTCAAAGAGAAGAGACATTTTATTATTTAGTTCATTGGATAACTGAAGAATAAATGTAATTTCATAAAGTTCTTTGTTGTGAATATGCAAATTCATATTTATTTTACTCAAAGTAATCATTTAAGTAAATCAATAAGAAAAATAACATACAAAAATATCAAAGGCAAATATAAAATAATTTTAAATAATCTACATATGTTAATGCTTTTTTGTTTACTTTCTCTACATAATATCCCTGATATAATGTTTATTTGGCAATAATTTTCCTCATAGAAGACTAATGAGATATTTCATGTGCAGGAAAAAGAAACAAAAACCTTACTAAAATAATTTTGTAGGCTTTATTGAAACCAGTTATTTCTAATATGTTTCTGTATTTTAATAAATTCAAATGGAAAAATAAGTGCATATTTTAATAATATATAATGAATGCTGGTGGCTATGATATCTAACTTTAGAACATTTTCAGTCATCAAATATATGCACTACTTATATATTTAACCATGCTGGTAAATTTCTTCAAGATTACAATCACACAGAATTTAACTTTGGATATACAATTTTATCTGTTATTTATATCTATTCTTTAATGTGCTCTTTAAAAATTGGAATATAGTATCTGATTATTTACATAATAAACATCACTGTATTTCTGATGTTTAAACTTTGATACACTTATAATTAATAGGAATAATTAACAGGAACCATATTTTCAGTTAGAAGATTCTTCCTGAATTTAACTGATTGAAAGACTGGAATGATTCAATTTTTCTGAGTGATCCCAAGATGAATTGTACGAAAAGTTCCCCAAAGGCCAGTGGTCAAGAACAATGCCTTACCACCTGGCCAAACCAGCCAAGCCAGCTCATCGGGGGGGGGGGGGGGAGGGGGGGGGGGGGGGGGGGGGGGGGGGGGGGGGGGGTGGGGGGGGGGGGGGGGGGGCCCATAAGGCACCCCCACCCTTATTTCCTCCTGCACATATCCTGATTACTGCACCTGACACCTTCTGCACTCGGCCTTTCTGCGCAACGGCCCCTCTATACGCAGCCCCAACTGCATACTACCCCTTTTGCACGCAGACTAACAACCTACCACCAATCCTTTCTTTAAAGGTCACCTAACGCCCCAATCAGGTAACGCCAAAGGCATCTCCCCAAAGTTTGGTGGTTTTACTCTTTAAATTAGGTTCCAAACCTCGGTCGGGGCTCCTCTCAACCCTGCTGCGTCAGTGAACGAGTGGGGTCCAAACTCGAGTTTGTCAATAATACTCCCTTTTGCGCTTGCATCGGTGTAGTTTCCTTCTTGGCTCATGGGTTCCAAACCAGGGCATTACACTGATATTATGTTCATAATTACATTTATTATTTTAATTTAAATACCTTTGCAAAAGCATGAAGATCAAATTTCATTACATTTAAGAATCAATGACTAATAATGAATTATTTACTAATAATACCATAGAAAAATGCTTGTCGAACATTATGATTTTGTTCATCAAATTGTACATCATATTATGATACATACAAATCCCAACAATAGAACACTTTTCTTCTGTTAAGTAGCTAGTCAGACATGAGCGACAGGGGAGCAAGGAGTGGGTCCAGCCTGGACACCACCCAAAGAAACCCTAGTGGTAGTTAGAGTCTCTCCTGCATTCCAGAGACAAGGGACAGGGATCATAATCTCAGCTAGCCTAATCCAGCTACAGATGCCTGAGCAGAAGGTACTACCTCTAATTTGCCCACAATGTAAGCTTCATTATAATTCATGTTTATGCCTGGAAGTTCATGAATCTAATTATAACAGACTAAATTCTGGGTAGCACATGCGGACTAGGCAAAGAGTTATTTAGCAGCCAAGTGTCAATCAAAATGACCTCCTTGCCAATCATCTAGGAATGCCTTTTGGAATCACCGCTTCACAACCCAAATATAATGCAAACATTCCCACTTCTGGGTCTTTTGTTTGTTGGTAGTGGTTGTTGTTACAGTGCTCAGTTATAGCTCTTTGCTGAAATCATGTGGCTCTTGGGGCATGCTTTGTCTTTCCAAAATATACTTTTAATATATCTTTTTCTAAATCTCACTGACCTGTAATTCTTCACTGTATTAATGAAGAAGAACTGAGGAAAAATGCTAACTACACTTCTACGCCATTAACCCTCTCCTCCCCGATGCCGTTGAGGCGATGCCGGATTTCACATCACTCCAACTGTAACCACAGTATGTGTAGTGGTATAGTATTATTCAAAGAAACTTAGATTATTTTGAAACACACATTGTAAACTCTAGTGCTGCATTAAGTATTTTAAAAAAGAAACATAAATGTTATACTAAGGGAGGAGAGAAATGGGATTATATCAAACAGTTAAAACAAGGAGAGGCAGAAAATGGGAGAGAGCGAGAATCAACAAAAAATGTAATTTAGAGAAAATAGAAAAATAATAGATATTATTCCAACTATATTAACAATCTCTTTAAATAGAATCGTTCCAAATATACAACTAAAAAACAGATGCCAACACGAATAAATAAAATAAGACAACTATAAATTATAAATAAGAAACCCACTTTAAATATAATGACATAGATGAGTTAAAATTAAAAGGGCAAAGAACAATATACCATGATAATACTACAAAAGTGACATTATAGTACTTTCCTATTCCAAACGCATTTAATATTTACTTTAAGGTTTAATGATACAATACAAATTCCTCTATTACTGTTATAGAGTGAACACTCAGAAAACATAATTCCTACACAGAAATTTATGTAATATTTACTGCTATTGAACAGTTGTCTTGAAGTTCTGTACATTTTATTAAAAGATTTAGAAACTGAGTAAAACAGTTAATATCACTTTTAGTATATCTGCCATACCTTAAAAAAAACTTCCTACTTTAAGAATTGCTCCAGCTTTCATTTAAAGATTAAAAGATACCTAATATTAGTTAAGAATATGTTTAAAAGAATATCAAGTTGCTTTTAGATTTATCTCACAAGTTTTCTTCTAGGGGTATTTTGATTTAACAATGAAGATGATATTACAAGAAATTTGAAAAGGCAAAAGAAATCTGTTTCTAATAAATGTAACTCAAAAAAACTATATGAACAATTCATTGAACACTAGTATTCACATTCCATCCTAATATATTTTAAATCATTTTATACTAAAGGTAGATTACATGCCTGGGGCAAGGTATAATGTTGTTTTATTCAAATGGTGAATTAAAATTTGCATAAGAGAAAAACTCTCAATTTTAGAAATTGGTTTGACAAAAAAAGATCTTTAAGGAAAATGTGAAGGACAGAAAAATAAGTTTTACTGAAATTGTTTTGATAGTATTTCTTTATTTTTCAATCTTTACATCTTTATTAATTGTTGTTTATCATATGTAATCCATGACAACTGTTTTTAGATTATATTGATTGAGCACTTATGACATCCAGCTTTGTATGAAGTGCTGAATATAGAGTTTTTTCATTTTAGAATTTAAGCCGTAACTTACATACAGTATGATATACACTATTAATTCCTAGTTCCATGAATCTTTATAATTCTATACAGTCTTAGAGCTACCACTGACATCAGGCTATGAGAGGTACGTCATTCCAAAAATTTTCTCATTCCCTTTTAAAGGCAATCCTTCAGACTCTGGCAATCATTGATCTGGTTATCTACTCCTAAAACTTGCCTTTGAAAAAATGTCACATAAGTGAAGTCATACAATATGCAACTTTTTGAGTCTGTATTATTGCACATAACAGGATGTATTTGAGATTCATTCATATCATCACCTGTAGCCATAGTTCATTCCTCATTGTAGAAGTGTTACCGTTGGGGGTGATTTAAACTTCTGTGTCGCCCCGATGGTATGGGGGGAGAATAACAGCGCTTCGGAAGTGTAGTTAGCATTTGTCCTCAGGTCTTCTTCATTAATACAGTGAAGAATTACAGGTCAGTGAGATTTAGAAAAGATATATTAAAAGTATATTTTGGAAGACAAAGCATGCCCCAAGGAGCCACATGATTTCAGCAAAGGCTATAACTGAGCACTGTAACAACAACCACTACCAACAACAAAAGGACCCAGAAGTGGGAATGTTTGCATTATATTTGGGTTGTGAAGCGTGATTCCAAAGGCATTCCTAGGTGATTGGCAAGTGAGGTCATTTTGATTGACACTTGGCTGCTAAATAACTCTTTGCCTAGTCCGCATGTGCTTTTACCCAGAATTTAGTCTGTTATAATTAGATTCATGAACTTCCAGGCATAAACATGGAATTATAATGAAGCTTACATTGTGGGCAAATTAGGGTAGTACCTTCTGCTCAGGCATCTGTAGCTGGATTAGGCTAGCTGAGATTATGATCCTCCTGTCCCTTGTCTCTGGGAATGCAGGAGAGATTCTCTAACTACCACTAGGGTGTTCTTTGGGTGGTGTCCAGGCTGGACCCGGACTCCTTGCTCCCCTGTCGCTCATGTCTGACTAGGTACCTAACACTGCTACTGTGCTGCTATAAACATAGTGCAAGTACCTTTTAACAGGGAATTTTTACCCCTCCCTCCCATCTCTTCCTGACATTGCTTTCATTCATGTCACTTATCCATATGCCATAATCATTCAATACATATATACTATTATTATTTTAACAAAGAGTTGTCTTTTAGAACATTTAAAAATAAGAAATACAGAATATTTTCTTTTATCTTTATTTATTCCTTCTCTGGCACTCTTCATTTATTTAGATGTAGTGTCAGAACAGTGAAATTTTCCTTCTGCCTGGATAATTTCTTTTAACATATTTTACAGGATAGGTCTTCTGGTGATGCATTCTCTGCTTTTATTCATATGAAGATATCTTTATTTCTCTTTCACTTATGTAGAACAATTTTCTGGAGATGAAATCCTAGTTTGTTTCTTCTTTTTCATTCAACAACACATTATATATTTAACTCTCCTCACTGCTTGCATAATTTGCACAAGAATTCCATTGTAACTCTTATCCTGTTCCTCTATAAATAAGGTGTCACATATCCACCCATGGCTTATTTTAAGATTATCTTTTTGTATTTGGTTTTCTGAAATTTGAATATAATATGCCTAGGTATAGATTTTTTATTTTTTATTTTTATTTTTTGGTATTTATCTTGTGTGATATTCTCCAATCTTCCTAGATAGATGGTTTGCTGTCTGTGTTAATTTTGGAAAGCTCTTGGCCATTATTTCTTTAAATATCTTTCTGCTCCATTCTCTTTCTACTTCTTGTATTCCATTTAAATGTGTGAACATCTTGTGATATTGTTAAGCAGTTCTGGGATGTTCTTTTTTTGTTGTTATTGTTTTTTAAATGATTCTTTTTTTCTCTTTGTATTTCAGTCTGTAAAGTTTCTATTGATTTTTCTCATTTTTCATGGATTCTTTTTGGCCATGTTGAGTCCATTAAAGTCATTCTTCATTTCTAATACTATTTGATTTCTAGCATTGCCTTTTAAAAATTACTTTACTATATGAACATTGCCTTATGATTCTTCTATAGCTTTCCATCTTTTTCTTTACATTACCCACCTGTTCTTGCACATTGTCTTCACCATTAGAGCCTTTATCCTGTTAATTATAATTATTTTTAATTCTTTTTTTAATAATTCCAATATCTATTTTATATCTGAATGTAGTTCTGATGCTTGCTTTGTCCTTTCAGACTGTATTTTTCTTTGTCTTTTGGCACTCTTTAAAATTCCTGTTGAATGCTGGACAAGTGTACCAGGTAAGAGAACCAATGTACATAAATCTTTAGTAAGAATTTATGCTAATTTGGGTAGTGTTTGGGTTTATTTAATGGTTACTATGTCTAATGCTTATTTTAGCATTATGTACAAGACACTTTAACTTAGCTCCTGTAGAGTATTTTGTTTTTGCCTCCTTCCTTGGCTTTGGGGCTTTCTTACATGCTGCTTTTGGAGAAAGTGTGTCTTAGAACCCTTTCAGATGTAATCTGCTATAAATAGACCAGAGCCCTGCCAAAATGATAGTAAGGTGTTAATAGTAGCATTCTATAAACTTCAAATTTAGCATTCATCTTTAATGGCTCTTTATCTCAGGGCTATGGCTTCCACAATATTTCTGTCTCTTCTCTAGTGCTTTAGTTTTTTCTCCTCATGTTCCACTCCTTTCTCTAACTGCAGCATTTCCAATCTGTTTCTTCAAAGTTCTGTTTCCTAATGAGAAAGTTTTGTTTTGGTTTGTTTTTTTGCCTCCTTCACGAAGACTGGAGAGGTTGGAGCAAGGAGAAACTCTTTTTCCCTAGATGGAATATGGTTTCAAAATTGCACTCTGGTGGTTATTTCTCTCGGAGTATAGGCTTCTACCATTAAGTCTCGACTTGTTCCACAATGGTTACATTTTTCTTTCTCCTTCCAAGGTCGTTAGAAATCTTTCTCAAATTCTCACTTTGAGAATCTGAGGATTTCAGAGGAAAATTGACAAAAGATAGTGGTCTCCCTATAATAGAACCCCAAGTATCCCCAAACTGAGGCCTCCTGGAGTTTCTTATGCTTACATTTTATCCTTCACTGAAAAATATCTGGTACTGTAAAGTCAGCTCTTAGCAGATGAGTTCTAGTAAATATCAGAAGCATTTCTCCATGAAAATAGTCATTATAGTATACACAAATTGGTTTTATCTAAAGTCAACAGTGATGGAGACTATATAAAGACAGCTGAGGGTATTTTTGTGTCATGTATCATGTGTCAACAACATAATTCTCGTAAACTAAAAGTGTGACATGGCCAGGAATCAAATCCTAAAGGGCTGTTTGAACAACGTGAAATGGATTTTATCCAATTATCCCTCTCTATGAGATTTGAATATGTTTTAGTTATTGTATGTCTATTTTCAGATATAAGTTGAAGATTTTTTTTTTTGCAAAAATTTGCAGCCCTAATTTTCACTAAAATGCTGTTTGATTTTATGTACCACCTTGGGGCATTCCAATATTTTATCATGTGACCAAGGAACACTCTTTATTGAAATCATTATAAAATATCTCTGTAAGTTGTTACCCTTACTCAAAAACCACACTGTTCTTACCATCCATGATTTTCTGGAAAGGTTGAAAGACCCTATTGTTGCTA
The DNA here is from genome assembly GCA_003508835.1 of Eonycteris spelaea. Classification (NCBI taxonomy): domain Eukaryota; kingdom Metazoa; phylum Chordata; class Mammalia; order Chiroptera; family Pteropodidae; genus Eonycteris; species Eonycteris spelaea. The sequence continues at coordinate 4,214,122 of PUFA01000104.1, forward strand.
GAAGCAACACCTGATAGAGGGAATTGGGCACTCAGACAACTTTGTTAGAGGAAGGAGAATTTCTTAGCTGGTGGAGCACGTGTGGCATAACAGCACCAAAGTACAAGCTCCTCTTGGTTAGCTTTCTTACAGCTTATATATCTTTGCAGTGTTCATGCAAGAGGCACGTGATTCCTTAGTCTGAGGTCTTAAGTGTGCCTTATAACTCTGATGGGGAGGGGGAGTTTTGGGTGGGGACTGCAAGGGGGAAGGAATTCTCAGATCACTAGTCCCATCTATTTATAGATCCTTTGTCTTGTAGATGTGGCAAGAGTTTCCGAAAGGCCATTCAGAGATCTATAGGGTGTGGTTAATCCATAACCTGCTGAGTCAGTCATTTCTGTAAGTCCTTCCCTTTGCATTTTTCTGATTCCTCCTCTCCTCTCTTACCATGGCATTCTTAAAATGAGTAAATCTTTCAGAAACCCTTGAATTCCTTTGGCCAAAAGCACTATGATTAGCCCAAACGACCATAGAGTTCACTCACAGATGTATTAATTATCCTCTATGAATTGGTAGCTAAAACCTCTATGCATTTAGGGATTTTATCTTTTATACTACACCATACCCTGCTACATACAGATGAGGCAAAAATATTGCAAGGAACTCATATACCATACCCTGTCATATCACCAACAAGTTAAGATTGCCTTCCCTTTTCATGATTTTGAACAAGGTATATTTCATTTATTGGAAGAGACATCACAGAAAAACTGCTCTTGAACCTTCTTGGAAGCAGCTTTATCAGATTCTATCAACAAAAACAGCAAGTTTCAGGAAGTCAATCTTTGGGTTTAGATTATACAACTAAAGAAGTAATTCAGAACTCAACAAAACTGGAAGGGGACTCTATAAGGAAACTCAAAGTGAGGATTCGCAGATATCATAAAAAAAGCAGCTCATCTTCCTACATATACAGCTGACCCAAGACCTTCAGAATAAGTAGATGATGTCAGATAGTGTTCTGCTTTTACTCAAGACATCAAACCTAGACCCATATCAAAGTCCTATTTGTTTATTATTTTCTTGTTTATAGTTATTCTTTTTTTCAATGTGTTTTTCTATTGTGGTAAGACACACATAATATGACATTTACAATTATAATAATTTTTAAATTAATTTATTTATTAAATTTATTGTGGTGACATTGATTAATAAAATTATATAGGTTTCAAGTGTACAATTCTGTGATACATCATCTGTAAATTGCATTGTGTGTTTAAAACTAAACTCAAATCTCTTTCTCATTTTCTATAGATCCCTGGATTTTTGCATCCAAAATAACTCTTTTTCTCCTTTCGTTTATTTCTATTATATTTCTTACATTAAAACGTACAAATTATAACAATTTTTAGATTATCCCAAACATAGTTATTGCCTCAATTTCACCTACTATCGAAGATGCTCCATCATCAAAACACCATGATAAGCATTTCTGGTTGATTTGTCTCATTAAATGATAGTTTAGAGAATTACAACTGGATAATATTTCTAATTGCAACTGTATGGACAAATGACCATAAACAAATATGACTCTGCTAGTGCTATTCTCTCTCAGAAAAAAGAAGAAAAAATCATTACAAATCTACTGATAAGATCATAGGCAATTCTAAATTTGAATTCAACACTCTTCATAGGGCAATAAGCCAAATATTTACCACCTGGAAGAGACCAAATATGTAATCAAGCTAATGTAAGGTTTTGATTCTGACTTTGTGTTGTGAACAGCATTTTTTTTCTGCCCCTCCCTCTAAGTGGCCCTAGCAGATACTACTTCATTTGCAGCCAAAGTTCTTGATCTTGTTTGCTTAAAAAAACAACAGCAGCAGTAACAACAACAACAACAATAACAACAACAACAAAAAAAACTCATGAAGTTTAGGAATAAATGTAAAGATTTTTCTGTACAGAAAGATCCTAATTCTATAAATAACCAAATCTGGAAATTCTAACCTATGCACAATATTCAAAACAAGGTCGTTCTTGGCTATTCAAACATTCTAATCATCAAAATTACAATTCTTCTATTTTTGTATGAACAGTCAGAGCAATGTCCCCACTGGTGCTAATTATACAAATAAAAAAGACTGAGAGGAACTTATTAGTATTTTTGACAGAAGTTATTAAAGATATCACCTCTGCCCTAGATGAAATACATGTCAGTCTGAACTCATCGTCATGATTAGTGACATGGACAATTGCATTGCACATGATTTCTTGTTAACAAATCATGATGATATCTATGCCATTGCTAATATTTCTTGCTGTATTTGGATGAATGAAACAAGCAAGATAGAACAGGCTATATTGCTTTGAGTAAGAAGCTACTTGGATGTTTAAGTTTGATCCTCAGTGCCTATGAAATTTGTTCTATTGGCCTAGGAAGGGAAGTCTGTGTTCCTGATTCCAAAGCATCTTATATAGATTATTGATTATTGTTTGTGTGTGTGTGTGTGATAGTAGTAATTATGCTGTTTCATTATATTCTAGCTAGAATCTTAAATGCTTTGGGCAGCTGTCCTCTTGTCAGATTATTACCATGATGATGCAACCAAAAGGCCAAGAAGAACTTGTCACACAGTTGTATAGACTCAAGTACACAATTCTCTAGATCTAGATTTAGCCTCTCTTCAATTGGTCAACTTCTCACAAGTGACAGAATCCTCAAAAAGGAGACTGAGAGACTGAATGCACATACAAACAATGGCCAGACCAGATATGACAATTAGAAATGTGACCCACAATCTCTGAAGGAATTGGCCCAGGAAGAAAAAGCACAACTTACATATAAACTGACCCAGAAGAGTTAAAGACTGCTGGCTTCCTGGTTGTTTTCCCCTGCTTACAACTAAAGACCAGCCAGATAATGCTAAGCCCACACCAATACTTATAGTTTGAGAAGCTTCAGGGAAGAATGGAAGTCGCATACTTAATACAAAATGATTTCGCAGCAAAAGTGAAGGAGAGGAAACACCTTACTAATTTATAAAAATGAAAGTCCAAGGAGTAGGAATTAGGTGACTTATAATTAATGTATTTTATTAAGTAAATATTTAACACATTTCTTCTTATTCATTTAAAATTGCTGTTGGTGCAGCCTGAATTAACACCTGTGATTAAGCTCCCAATACACATCTCAGTAAAAATACTTTTTTCAGTCTAGCTACTTTGCTTTGTTTTGTTTTGCTCTGCTTTTGTCATGCTTTCTTTTCCATAAAACAAACAAACAAACAAACAAACAAAAACCCAAAAACCAAAAACAAAAAACAAACAAAAAAACCCAGCTTCTTCAAGACACAAGTCATTCAGCTGTGAGTGTCAGCTTCCACTTTCTCTTTCAGCTGGGTAAAAGGCAAAGTCCACACAGAAAGCTGTTCTTTTCCCCTCTAATGAAAGCTTTCGCTATCTGTTCTGTAAAGATAAATGGTCAGCTGCCCCTCATCCACTCACAAGGATGGTAGAGGTCAAGGACTGGGAGGTGGCTTTCTTCATGAGGCTGTACTTTCTGTATAATTGTCCATTAACAGCAAAATGCAGCCGGGCAATCTCTGCTTGCTGACTATGAGTATATTTCAAAAAAGATGCTGCCAAGTGGTTCTGAAAACCTAGAATTGGTGTCACTAAGTACTATCACTTCAGTTCTTACATAATATTGCATATCATATATCCATTTTGAAAGCTGTCAGTGTTGTGTTGGTGAGATTGTCATCTCTGGCTGGGAGAGCATCAGGAAGATGAGGGGAGTGGGGGTATATTGGGTCAGTATCTTGGCTTTGGTACTAGTCTTGGTATTCATAAAGTTCCACTATATAGCTACACCTCTTAAGGTTACTCACAGCTTGGGTCTAAGAAGCTAGCAGTCTGGGATCATCCTCTTTTTGTGGCATACAGGGATGCATTAAACTTGGGAAAGTGTGAAGTGGCTATTCAAGTCCATGCTCACTAGGCAATGCCATGGAATTGGGAGGTTCCTGGCTACCCAACTTGGTATGTATTAGAAGGTTGGGGCCATGAACTCATATAGGAAACAGGAGGCTAGAATAACTCCAAGGTTCAGAAAGCTGAGAGGCAGCAGAGGGCCGGCTAGAGCCTGTTCTGTATGCTGAGTACAAGACCTGTGGTGGATATTTGTGGTGAGAGACTAGGCGAATACTAAAATATCCTTGGACAACTCTGGCTCCCAGAATGGCCAGAGAGTGGTCTTGCTAGTTTCGGAGATATTGGAGCAGAGTTTTTAACAGCTCGGAGTGAAGTTTAAAAACATTTAAAGTCTAAAAACTTTTAAAGTCTAAAAACATTTCATACATATTCTCCATATATAGCAGAAAAGTAAAACATTAATATTTAAATGGAAGTTAAGGGACTTGGAGTCAGAAATACGACTAACTTCTGTGCACTTTATACAATATTAACCAGTTTTCATTTAATATTGCCTTTAGTAATTACCCTCTTCTTGCCACCAATGCCATTATTTCACGCATGAAATAAAGAGAACTTACTAGTATTAGTTTCAGTCCTTATGTAGTATTGAGTTTGAATGGTCAAGTATGCAGTGCAATAGTAAATCTGCTTTAGACAAACTGAATTTATATAGACGGCAATGATACAAATGCACATTTGAGAAAACATTTAGAGTTTGTTTATATTCTGTAAGTTCAGCATTGCTAACTAGGCAAGGTTACTGGAAGATAATTTATCAGTCAGAAAACTTCAGGAATGAGAAATGTCCAGTTAAACTGACAAAGTCTGAATTAAAAATAAAAATACATATTAATTTACACACTAAAGAATAGAGGCATTCTGGAAAATAGTTCCTAGGAAGCATTTTTCAGGTTCCCTCATCAATCATGCTAATTGTTAATTTACATACCACATACCAATAACATAGATTTTTACTGAAAAATCACTCAATAACTCCATTATTTGTCACTTCTTATCTACACAACTGACATAGTTCCAGAGTGTTTTCTTTCAATTAAATGTTTTTCCTAAACAAATTTTATCATTAATTTTTATACAGTCATATCGGCTCAAAGGTTTGTCATTTTATTTTCAAATCATAGGCATTGATGAATTTCATCATAAATAGAATGAACAATTACTTCCTTATATCAATTCTTCAGAGAAAAAAATGTATTACAGTTGTGCAAATAATGATTTGTGTTTGTTAAAAAGCATAAATCAGTTGGTGTTCTCTGGAGAAAATGGATAGTCATCCTTAAAAAAAGAAGCTATTGCTTGAGGACAAAGTGTAGATACTGGTTTGGAATTTGAACAAATCTCTAATAGAAGATGAATGAAAAAATTTTGAAGAAACAGGGAGATAAGTATGCTTAATTTTTATAAAATCAAACATAAACATGTAGTTGAATTTCATTACAATGGGCCACTACAGAATTTTTCACCTCAGCTTTGCTTTGGTATGTTGTGAACACCTTACAGAGACATTCCATAACATGTTTCCACGATTATTATAGTGTAAGAACATTTATAATATAAGCTCTACTTACCATTTTCTCTGTTAGATGCTGCTGTTTCATAATGCTTTTCAAGGCTTTCTAAAAATTATCATCTTTGTGTTTTATCTTGGAATGGAACAACATAGTAAGTCATGGAACAACATAGTGCTTTGGCTCTTAGCTGTTAGACAGCTTTGACTAAAAGTGGACCTCTTCTAGCAAAAGTGCAGAGCCTCAGAGCAACACATGTGTACAAACTTTAGTTAACTATTTTACTTGTGCTTCCTTATTCTCCCAATTTAAATCGTTTCAACTTGAAATAATGTGTGTGTAATAAATCAGCTATTTGGAATGAGGCAGGGAATAAATTAAAAAAAAAAACAATAAAAAAAGACTAGATTGATGGGGTTGGCAGTGTCGTTACTGTAGAGAAAAATTACAGGAATTTCTTAAGCAGTTTTCATTGACAACTCAAATTTTATGTTGCTGTTTTAAAATGTCACTTATTTTTACCTTGAGACATCTTGTATGGAAGGTAGCTTGGATCTTGCTGCTACTTTCCTACTAAGGTAATGTATTTTATTTTTAAGTCGTTATTCATTCCTCCTCTTAAGTTTAGTAGTTCTCATTTTATTAGTCTACTATAGGCACTAAACACACTGTGTTTAAAAATAATTATTTGCCATTGCCATCATCTTCATGATGATCATAATAATAATCTACATCATCTGAAACATGACTACTAAAACATTTTAAAAAAATAAATGTTGCTGTCTGACAGTTCAGGAATTAAGAATTTATATATATATTCCTTTGCATTTATTTGTCACACCAACTCTAAGTACTGTATTTTGCTTATTAAGAAACTGTGACTGAACAGTTATGCAAAGAAGTAAATAGCCATCTGATTCTAAAATAGATACCAAGAATACAGACTTTGGTTGGGGGTAAATTAGAAGACAGTTTTGTAGCAGCGTGTCTGTTTTCTATATTGAATGTAAGGCATTCTCTAAAAGGATACTCAATGTTCCATGGTAGCTATCCTTTGTTTTTCCATCTATATAATTTTCACCTACTCACTTTCACAATCCTACTTTCTCCTATGTTCTCTCTTTTGTTAACCAAAATATTTGTTTGGCTTTAGAAATATAATTCTCAAAATAAAATAGTTATAAATGGGTTTGAAGCAAACTAGGAGTAGAAGAAAACTATTAGTCCATAAATATTTATGTAAATTATATAGTTAACAGTTTATATACTTTTGTTGGTAAAAACATGAATGCTTTTACCATGTGTTTGAGAATAAGGTAAGGACTTTAACTTTTTAAAATTTAACATGTTGAGATCCTAGGAAGTTCAAGAATGAAAAAATAAAATAAAATGTATACAGTTTACAAAATAAGAAATTAAACAGTTTACTCAAAATAAAGGTAAGATTCTGCATATAAAAGTCTAAGAAATATACAAAAATACTACTAGAATTAATTTGGTAACTTCACTTGCTATAACTTCACTATCTGAAATTGTATCACTGTATATTATCAACAAAGACCTAAAATGAAATATATATAAAACACTGAAAAATCTAAAACTTTTATGGTCAAATGTAACAAAATTCATGTAGTACTTGTAAGAGCTTTAGAGCAATACCCACAAACCTTTTATGATTGAAATCAAAGATGACAAAGAATTGAGATTTATATAATATCTATGGATTCACAGATTCAGTTTTGCTACCATATTAATTATCTTAGAAGTTATTAAAATTAATATAAATCCTAAAAATTTCTAGAATAATTGTTTTCATCTGTTGGCAAAATGATGCTAAAATTCATGTGGAAATTCAGAGTATTTAAAATAGCCAAAATTATTTGAAGAAATATTTTAAACTTTTTGAGAAATCACACCACTTTATTTCATAATCAAAACATATCATGGTATTGTCATGGTAATAGATTAGTAGATCAATTGAACCAAAAAAAGGTCTAGAAATAGACATACATTTATATAGCCAATGAACTAAAAAATTATATAGATCAAATCCATTTAATGGAGAGGGAAAATCTTTTCAACAAATTGTTCTTATATAATGGATGATTCATATGTAAAGAAAATGAACCACTGTCTCACACAACACACAGTTTGAGACTGATCTTTGGTGTTAATCTGAAAGCTAAAACTACACATCTTCTACAAGAACACACAGTAAAAATATCTTTACAAACATGGTACAATCAAGATAGCATAGAGAGAATTCAGGAAGCATTAACATTAAAGAAAGACAAATATTTAAAAAAAAGTATGCAACAAACCCAGGTATAAAAATGAATAGGTAAGTCACAGAGTGAGAAAATAAATGTTATGAGTTTGGCCAAAAACTTGTTTCTGTATATATGAAGACTTCCCACAAATCAATAATGAATAGATGACAAAATTGGCAAAATATTTTAATAAAGACTTCAAAGAGAAACTTACATATTTTACTAATAAATATATGAAGAAGCAATCAGCATTATCATTTATTAAGAAAATGCAATTTAAATACAGCACTGGTGGCTGAGGAGTTCAGCTCCTAGTCAAAAATCTGTGTGATACTTAAGGCCTGACCATAGACAATTAGAAAGCTTTACCTGGCAAGCTTTTTGGGGGAAAACTGTCATCCTAATACCAGAATTGGTGCACAGATAGTGCATTATAGTTTCTGAAGAGAGTTTTCATTATGGACTCAGGCTTCTATCTGGTCATGCTCTTTCATATATCTACATCTCTAACAAAGCACCCACATTCTGAAGATTATGTAAAAGGCTTGCACCTTGTTTTAGATAATTTATTAGTCTTAATAAAATTGATTTTATTACTATTTTCAGTAAAACATTCATTTATTCAACAGGAAATTATTAGATACATCCCAAGCCTGCACTATATAATGCAAGGTCACGGGATTGCACAAGATCTGTCTTCATGGAGCCGTGGTCTCCTGAAGAAGACAGTCGTTAAATGTGTTGTTTTATGATGAAAAGAGCAAATAGAATTATTTGCAAGAATATATTTTAAGAAAAATATAAATGCTTCTTAAATGATTCTCTATTTTTGAGTGAATAATTGAGAGTTCATAGAATAACAAAATTTTGTTTTATGCTCTTTAGTGCTATGTCATATTATAATGGTTTGTATTCTCTTTTTAAAATAATAGGTCCCAATACCATTATTAACTATTATTATAATTATTATAATAATTATAGAAATGTTTTTAAAAACATTTATTATGTACCTGATATTAAGTAATTTATATGGATGGACTCGATCTTTTCTCAAAAATCATTCTGAGATGGTGATGCTGATGTCATCCCCATTGGAGCAATTCTAGTTTCTATATACAAATTATCATGGTTTTTAAACTTAAAAAAATAAGTGTTGACTTTTACTAATATAATTTTTAAAGTTGTGCATTTTTAATAAATTCAGGTTTTAGGAGGCTATAAAGAGATGTTGAGAAATAATGATTTATTTGACTAATTTTTCAAGGAATTTCAGTGAATTACATGTTATTTTCAATATATTAGATTGTGCAATAATTGAGAGAGAAACTTCACCACTATGAATGTTATGAATTTGTGTGTGTGTGTGTGGTTTTTATTTAGGTAAAGAGAAAAACTGACTTAGAAACCAAATTTTTAGATGAATTTCCCTTTTCTACTTTCATTTATCACAATGAGGTACTTTCTCTAAGCACAATTATAACATCTTTTAGCCTTTTTATTCATTCCATGGTAGAATGATATATGTAGTTGTTAAATACCCCCCCCCCACCAAATCGGTGTACTTAATTGACAGAGCTTCATCTTCATCTTTGAAATCTCTTGTCCAGTATTGGGAGACCAGCCCTAACTGGTACAGACTGTAACTGGATGGGTAAGTCAGCTTATTTCTGCAGTTCAGTAGTAGAACTGCTACTGCATCTAACCTAAAATTTAGTATAAATGGTGTTGAATATTTTGATCTCCTTCTACCAGTCTTCTGTATTCTTTTTAATTTTTTCAGACCCTGTGTAAAGGAGATGCTAAATATTGAATCTCATGGAAGAATTCAATATACACATTATTTTTATGCAATTATTTTTTGAAATCCATTCATTAAATAGATACAATTATTTATAATAATTATACCTTTGAAGCATTTTAAGTAATAATTATCAAGATTACCTTAGTAGAGACCAATGTGCATTACTATCATGTTACTTTACATATCATAGTGGTGGTATTAGTTGATTTTTATGTGAGAAAATGAAGGATAAAATTTAAAAATTTAACTGACGCCTTATGTTTGAATAGATGTTAACAGCCAAGTCCTCGATCTAAGTATTTGAACTCAGGCATGAACACAGAAAAAGATGAGTAAGTCCCAATACTTTACAGATTACAATAACAATTTGAAACTTCATAAGTAAACTAGAAAAATAAATTATTCACTAACTTACATATATGAGAAATCCTTGTAAATTAGATCCTGAAGTTGTTTTTTTTTCTCTTGAAATGGATTAAAATGAAAATTTATAAAAAAAATTCAATTAGTACTTCTACTTTGTAAAGCTAGTACATTTATCATTTATAAAATATTCTTTGGGAATATTCATATCTTAAGGTAGATAAAATTCTCAATAAGAAGATCTCAATTAAGATTTATTAGAAATTTCTTGTGATGAGTCAAATTAAGGATTTGTTGATATAAGCAAATAATTTATGTATTGATTTACTTTGCAGGGCACATTGTTACTTTCAGCAACAGGAGATGGTTATTTAAGGATCTAAATTGCTCTGCAGGGTGTAGATGAAGCCCAGCAATGAATGGTTCCAATCAAGCCACCCACATTCTGGCAGGATGTCTGTGACTCTGGTATTATGTAGGCCATTACCCAGAACGTACTGCTAATTGTAATTTCTATTCTGAATCCAGGAGAATGTAAATGACTCTTGACTGGTAAAAGTTTAGAGCAGTGTTGAATCTCCATAATTTAACCACATCAAAGCATCTCTTTATCTGCATTAAAATAGTATCACAAGACAGATGACTATACTGTATACATATACACACACACAAACACAGACACATCAGACATTGGGATTCAGACATATTTCTTGTTATACCTGAGAGATTTGAGGCTCAGACCCTTTTGTATGAAGACTAAAGTGATACATCATTCTGAGGGAAGGATCCAGGCATATAGACTTAACCCAATATGAACGCTTACTCATTAATGGAAGTTATAAAGGGGCATCTATCTCATCCCTTTACACTGGTCTTTAATGGAATGTCAGCAGCAGCCCAAGTGGGAACTGCATTGCATAGCAGGGCAGGAGAGTGATCATGAAGACAAAGAATGAAGGAGACCAGGTGGCCCCGTCAAGGCCAGTAGAGCCTGCCAACACCAAGGTATCCAGTCAAGAAGTGACGCTGCTAGCTTTATTTTTTTGCTATAGAGGTCCAATTACATTAAGTAGGAAAAATTGTAATAATAGCATTATCAAGTTCCACTCATATGGGGCACATACACATAAATCACTTCTTACAAAGTCCCAGACATGCTTTGAGTGGACTTCTTAGTAAGCCAAGACTCTGTACTCTATGGATGGAGGCTCAAATGAGTGAAAATTTCCTGCTATTTCCAGTAAGAAAAGGTAGAAGGAACTTTGAGGTAAACATATAAACATGACATAGTTTATTAGCATTGAATGGAAATGAAGAAAAATAAACCAGAAAATATTCAAACCTTATTTTTATTTTTCATAACTGCTACTATAATATCTCTACATGTGGCTTATATATATATATATTATTTTTAGGAGTCAATAAAATTATGTTCCTGTTTAGATCTTACTTATCTTCTGTCTTTTCTCCTTTTTCAGGTATGTCTTCCTTTCTAGTTACTTCAGGATAGTTTCAGTGATTTTTAACACACATGCAACCCAATTTACAACAGCACAGGATTTGAAATGAGATAAACTTCTATCTGAATTCAAATTTTATAAGTTTAAATTATTACATTACCATAATATACACTCATTTCCAGGCAGCTCACATCCAATGACCGACTTCTGCAAGAGTAGATAATTATTACCAGTAATTTCTATCAATATTTCTTAGATTTAATTAAATTTTCTATATATCTTTCTTTTTCAAAATTAATTAATTCACATATTTGTGACAACTAAGTGAAAAAATTCACATAGAGTCCTTTGAACAATGATTAGCATATATTAAGTGTTTGATAAATGTTAGTCTTACCATTTATAATCCTGAGAATTTGCTGTGAACTAGTTTTCCGGCTTTTTGCAATTAGTTGACCAAAATCCACATGTGTATTTAAACCTATAGTTCTCATTCTGGAACTCATCTTGCCAATTAGAGGTTTAACATAAGAAACTTTAGGCTAAAAGCTCAATGGCTCAGCATTAAACTTTATCTCATTCAATTCTAAATTTTGTCTTCTCTCTTGTCAATAAGTGAGCTTCTTTTCTCTCTCTCTCTATCTCTCTCTCCCCTCCCCCTCCTTTCTTTCTTTTTGTGTCTCATCCCACAACTGAAGTTTGGGGTTTTTTGTTTCACCCCATGTAATTATCGCGATGATGGTATCAATCACGTTCTTACCGGCAATGCCTACACATAAACTTTCATAAAACCCTGCAGCCATCCAAATAAATTTAGTAATATTATTTTTAACTCTATTTCATAGAAAAGTAAATGATACACAGAAAAAGTTGCATAACTTGTTTGAGGTCACCAGACTAGAAGTGTCAATAGAGGACTGTTAATCTTGGCTCTCTGGCTCTAGTGCCTTACTCTTAACCACTATGCTATGCTGCTTCTCGTGAAATACTTGGCACGGCGTGTAGCACTTCAGGCAATCTAAATAAATACAGGTACCCTTTTCCCCATTTTATGTTTAGTAGTCAAGTTTCTCTTATACTCTCCATAGTCTTTCTAGGTTATTAACCTACCCTCTCAATTGCTTGATCACCTTACCTGATTTGCCTTCCGGTCTTCCTTGATACCAGACCCTTCACCTCTATTTTGGACTTCAGATTACTATTTCTTTTCAAATTATTATTTCCTAATCATCTGTCTAGCCATTGGAGACTTGTCTCCAGTTTGTTTCCGTTATACCTACCGAAAACTAGTTATGTTTTTCCATGTCACTCACAGGCTGGTTTTCTGTTAGTATAAAGTTTTCTCTTGATCTAGTCAAAGCTGTTGTTTTATCTGTATTTAGGATCACGACCATTCTTGCCTTTATAGAAACCAACTACTAGGGAGTGGCAGACGGCCTTCAGCTGCTACTTACTTTAGTGATTGCCTCAGGTCTAGACATCCTCCTTGCTCCTAAATACACTGCTTTCCAGGCCAGTTCACATCTAATAACTGATCTGTGCAAGTGTATGATGGCTTACTGTCTTAGCCTAATTTGGAATGATTATAGATACAGAACTCCTGGGAAGTTGCTTAAGGCTGCTGTTGGATCTGTGTCACAGCTGATATCACCATTTTCTCAATTCATCTTCCTTCCATAGGTATCTATTTCATGGGTACCCTTTGATAAACATCCTGCATGCTATATTTTATCTTAGAGGCTGCTTAATGGGGGAACCCATGCTATAATACAATTAATTAATTCATTATCTATGTCTTTCCTGGGACTTTGAACTCTTTCCCTTTATAGGTTTCTCCTATTGGTACTTATACATTTGAGTCAATTCTATATTCCAATGAGGATGAAAAAAATCTCTGTCAACCTTACACTATAATAATTTATCTTCTAATTTCAGCCAGACATAGTGGAATGCTTGAATGGTGTTCATATTATCTACCTGAAATTTTAATTTTATTCTCACTGACTCCTTAATACACTGCTATATGATTGCAAACATTCCACTAAAACATTCACAATACTGCTTTACTTCTAAATCCTGAACACTTATTTACATTCATACTACATTTAAATTAGCCTTTTAAGTAAAATTTTTTTTCCTCAAAAACAATCTTATTTTTTAGTTTTAGGAATACTTATTCTGATTCTATCTTAATTCTTGAGCTATTGCTTTTGTCTTTTTATTGGCTTTCATTTAATACTTCTGATCACAAATTACAATGTCAGGGGAGAGATCCTTATGTCACCAAGTAATTCTTTGATAATAACAGCTGTGTATCCTACAATTCAACTCAATTCTGGTACTATCTCTCTTGATAGCATCAGATCTCACAGGTTAAGGGTTCAGTTCTCCAAGACTGCCCCCCCCCTTTCCCACTTCAGATGGTAATCCCAGGTCCAGGTCATCATTGTCACCTGCGTTTCTGATTGACTGTCTTTAGTCTTTAGGTAGGAGGTTATCACAACCTCCTTCTCAGGTTCCATTAATTTCTTAGAGCAGCTCACAGAACTTAGAGAAATATTTTACCTGTTTATGATGAAAGGACATAATTCAGGAACAGCCAGATGGAGGAGATGCATAGGGTAAGGTATGGGGAAAGAGCAAGGAGCTTCCATTTCTCTTCAGGATTGCCACTCTCCCTACATCTCCACATATTTATACACTGGAAGCTTTCTGAACCTCTCCCTTTTTAGGTTTTTTTGGGTTTTTATGTAGGCTTCATTACATAGGCATGATTGATTAAATCACTGACATTGGTGATTCAACTCAATCTTCAACCCTCTTTAGGCCTAGGAGGTCAGGTCTTATAAAGTTAGCTGGCTCCCTTGGCAACCAGCCCCCTGCTTAGTTTACCTACTGACTCTCAAAAGGTTGCTTCAATAATAGAACAAAAGATACCTTTTGTTTCTGAGCCACAACCTGGATGAAGACCGAATATATATTTCTTATTATAAATCACTATATCACATCCTTCCTCTTCCTAATGTTAAATATTGCTGCTCTTCTTGCCCATACTTGCCTTAATTCTTATTCTTTACATTATTTTTACATTATCTATTAATCTAAATTTAAAAACCCTTACAATGTGGATATCATATTTCACAGGAAATAATACTTGCAAAAAAGAATTAAAAGAATAAGAAACAAGTTTAAATATTTTGAAGAATAAAAAAGAGTTTAAAAAATTGTTTTTCAAAGATACAATGGCATAAAATTTTCTAGAAATGACAAAAAAAACAAGCTTCAGATATAACACTTACATGTAGATATAATATTAAAAAATTCCAAATTGCAAAAAGAGAAAATAAATTTTAAAATATTAAAAGATACAAAAAATTTTCAAACTACTTGCAAAACATAAGATTTATACTGATAATATATTTTGCATCTCCACACACATGCAAGAAGTCAATGGCATAACATATTCAATTGCCAGGACATCAGTAATAAAAAAGCAACAACAACAACAACACACAACAACAACAACAACAACATCAACAACAACCCTGTTACCTTAAACTGTGCCTGAAGAAAGGGATAAATAAAAAGTGTCAGAGAAGTATTTGAGTTTAGCGATATTGGACCCTACGTGAATTTTGGAAGAATGGTCCTTAGCAAATTAGGCCCACAATCAAGAAATGGAATATAAAGAATAACATTCAAATATATATGTCAAAATCTGTTAGCAATGGAGATAAACTTTCCTCTAATATTGAGAATGAATTTTTTAAGAACTTCAATAAGTTTTGGATTTATCTTTTCATAACTAGTATACTAAGCTGGTAAGTAAAATACACTTGTTAAAATATTTGTAAAGAAAATATATTTGTTTGCTTTAAACTTATAGATTATACTTGCCTACATAGAATTCTATAATTATCTGTATATAAAATTTAATAATGAATTAACATGGATTATTAACTCATTTTGGGCTCCTATATAAGCTCTCTTAAATTCAACCTGTTTAAATGAACTGTTCAGATTTTCTCAAAATTAGGAAACTAATTAAAGCATGCTTTCCTTTATGTTTTTAAAATTCTGCAAGCAAGGTAAAATTAAAGTGATTCTAAATGACTATTGTTAAAGCCCAATTCAGATTCTCAATCTACCAAGAAATAAAAGAAAAATGAATAAAATATGTTTTTAATCTGTTCCTATATTGTTAAACCTGACCTAGAGGCTAGAATTTGTTTCATCCTTTTCTCTTTTTGTTCTTGCTAAAAGCTATGTGCAACAATTTTGTAAATTTTATGGCAGCGAGGATTCTTTTTCTGACATTATTAATTGGTCTGAGGGCATCAGGTAAATAGAGCAGGAACAAATTGGTAGAAAATTGACTTTGAATATAGATGGGAGGGAAATTGAGAAGAGGATATAAATATAAATTAACTTGAGATTTTTATTAACTCACATGTTTTTGCCAGTTAGAATATATTATTAAATTAATTCAAGAAATTCCAGCACAACACTGTTTTTTCTTAAAAACATTGGAAAACAGCAACACAGAAAGAGTAAAAGCAAAGGGATAAAAAGGGATGGGAAAGTATTAGGCTACATAAAGATGATGTAGCAATATTAATACCAAACTAAATAGATTTTAAAGCAAGGCCACATACATACATGCAATGAGAGGACTATTATTTAGAAATAGGAGAAAGAATTCACCATAAAAAGAGGTTGCCATCTAACCATGGGTGTTGAGAGATTTTAGCTACAATTTTAATACGTTCCACTTCTAGGAAGATATCCTGACTTTTTTTCATTAAATGTCTGATACTGAATACAGAGTCTCAACTTTTCTCTATTTCTATCCCATCTAGCTTTCATCCCATTTTATTTTTTTGTACTTATGATGCTATTCAATTCTGAAATCATACTAAAGTCTGCAATTTGACAGTCAGTTGATTCTAACATTTATATCTTCAGAAGCTGTGTTTACTGTTATTATTCATAAAATTAGCGTTATCCATGGAATTATGTAGTATAATGGATCCAATAGAAAAATAAATGAATTATGTCATTAACTTATGTCCTATAAGGGATAATGTTTGAAGAACAAGAAGCCAATTGTTATATTAACTACCAATATTTCTTTTGACTGTTCTTTTTTATTATGTTCTTACTTTATGGAATACTTTCTTAAATAATATCTATTTTTTTAACATGAATAAATGTATAAATGATCAACTTTACATACACTTTTGTACCAAAAAATATTTGAATGTTCACATATTTTTTGATAAGATTACAAATACATTATTCTCCCTTAATATTTACAAATAACTAACTGCCCACTGTGTTATTTATTAAACTAACTTAACTTTGTAATTTTACTGCATATATTTAATATCAAGAAATTTTTTTTAATTCTCTGATGTCTCCTTTTACCTTCAAATAAACAATCCACCATTTCATCTTGCTCCTTTTCTCTAATGCTGCAATATACTCAAAATTAATGTCATATTCAGTTAGTTTTTATTTATGAATAAATATTTTGATGTATTCCTGTGTAACTAGTTTGGTTTCTGGTATTATGTAATTATCTTATTCTGATGTGAATGAGAATACAGTCTGTGACTCTGTCTCTTTCTATAGATCTATATTTCCATCTGGCATCATTTTCCTTCTGCAGAAGAATGTCTTTTAACATTTATTATAGTGTGAGTCTATTAGTTATTAATCATTTCAGCTTCTATATATTTGAAACAATCTATTTTTCTTTTGTTTAAAAATATATATTTCTGTTCACAGTATAGATGTCAGTATTTCTATTGTTTTAAAGATGCTCCTCCACTGTCTTCTATTTACATTATTTCCAATGAGAAACCTGCTGTCACACTTATTTTAATCTGCTGTATGTAACATGCTTCCCCCACGCTACACATCAGCTGTTTCTAAGATTTTATCACTGGTTTCGATCAGCTTTATATTGTTTCTTGTGCCTGAAATTTTAAACTTGTTGGATCTGTTGGTTTATAATTTATACTGTTTAAAAAGTCTCCAGAAACATTTCTACAAACAGCTTTTCAGTTCCTTCACCTCATCATCTTTGGGGATTCCTATTACACCTATATTAGGCTACCTCAAATTTTCTAGCCATTAGTTGAAGCTCTATTAATTTTTTAGTCTTTGTTTTTTTTTTTTGTGTTTCATTTTAGAAAGTCTATTGTTGTGTCCTATCTGCCATTAATCCCATCTACTGTTTTTAGCACATGCGTTATGGTTTTAATCTCTATTTTTGTCCATATTTATATTTTCTATGGCTCCAATTTCTTTTTAAGTATATGAAATATAGTTATAATAGGTACTTTAAATCTTCATTTGGTAAACCTAACATCTGTGATAATTCTTGGAGCATTTTGAATAATTGATTTTTCTATTTATTATGGGTTATATTTTCCTATTTTTGATAATCTAGTAATTTTATATTATATTGCAGACAATATTTATTTTACCTTATTGGGTGCTGGATATTTTTGCAATACTATAAATATTCTTGAGCTTTGTCCTGGAATACCTTTAATGTACTTGGAAGGAGTTAGATATTTTCAGGCCTTGATTTTGAGATTTGTTTGGGAGGAGAAAAATCAATGTTTAGTCTAAAGCTTATTCTTCACAACTTAGGCAGAACTCCTCTGAGTACTCTCTACCAAGTGCTCCATGTTTATGAGATTTTCCAGTCCAATCCACTGGGAAGGCATTATTCTCAGCCTGCGTGAGTGCTAGATACTGTTACATTTAATCCTTTCAAACAATTCTTTCTTCAGTGTTAGATGGTTTTCCCAAGCCCATGTTGAACACTTGAAGGGGACCATCTGCAGATCTCCAGAGTTTTCTTTCTGGCAGGCTCTCTTCTCTGATATAGTGTCCCACATATTCTAGCTACCTTCCTCTTCTGGAATTGCAGATCTACTTCCTTAATTCAGGAAGCTGCTTGCTCTGTCTAGATTACCCCACACCTGCACTGCCACCTGAAAACTCAAGGCAGTATGTCTCAGGTGATCATTAGTCTCATCTTGTTAGATTACTGTCTCTTAGGAATCAGTGTCCTTCATTTAATATCTTGAAATTGTTGTTTCACATATTTGTCTAGATATTTAGTTATTTTAGGTTAAATCTGTCATGTATTATTTCATATTGACTGACAAGGAAATTCAGGATAACATATAAGATGATTTCTGTTGGTCCTTACTACTTTGATTTGCTAGGTGATATTGTTTGAAAAATTTCCATTGAGATCACGTAAGTCGTTTATCTTACTGGGAAAGTCTATCTATTATCAAAAAAAAATGTCAGTAGAACAATACTTTGTGTAAATTATATTCACATAATTATATTTAATTCCTTGGAGAAAATACGTACTGATTAAATTTTAATTAACATGGAAGTGAATAATCTCTGGGCTCTTTGAATGAATCACTTTCCAAGATTTAGAAGTACAATTTTCTACTTCAAATAATGTTCTCTTTGGCTTTTTATTTTCCAATTTAAAATTATAAATCAGATTTACTATAATAAAAAAAGATTATGTTTGATGTTGATTAATCTAGAAACTAAAAGTTGAAAGGAATATCTTAGGCCTCAAAGTTCGGTTTCTTTTTTTTTAAATCTCTTTCATGAGTATCCATGCCTCCTGATGTGCCTGTGGCATTGTCTTGATGTCCAGGCATGTAGTCTTTCATTAAGAAGTGTAATAGCTGTTTTAAACACTATATTAATTTTTAGATATACTTTTGTACAATATTATTTTAGGTTCTTATGTCTTCCATTAAAAATACCTTGCTAAATATGCCAGATTGATTGGTTTTGTAGCATTCTTTATCAAAACAAGTACTGATAAAGTACACATCTACTCATTGCAAAACATTTTATTCTCATTATATTTCAATATATACTAGATTGTATAGTTTACTTGTTATTACATGTTTTATTATAACACAGATGTTTTATGCTAAATAGTATATTATATCGAGTAGGGAAGACAATCTTAAAGTCCATTTTTATATTTTGAACATTTTTTATTCCTCTCTGGACCATAGATGGTTATTTTTGTTATTTGGTGGTTTCCCTGTTATCATTTGCCTCCATTTCCTGACTTTGTTTCCTTGGTATATGTGTTTATATATTAGGTAAAAATATATTAAACAGATAATCACTTATGGTAATATTTATGGCATTTATTTCATAAATGTTAATATGTAGGAAATAGGGATGATAAAATATTATCTTTTGAGGGCATATTAACAAAGTTAGAACTAATAAAGTTTAACTCTTTACTTTTTTCTTTCATATTATTTATCCCCAGACTTCCATAAAATAGCATTATATTGAGATTATAGGAAGTGATGACATGGCTGTTCCAAAGTGGTATACTCATAGAAAACTTGTTTTTGGGAACCATTGTAGTATGTAAAAATAGCCTTTTGTAGAAATATTGATACTATGCTATTACTTTTGTTTTGGAAAAGTAAATGTATTAAACACTTTAAATACTAAAATGAGATACCATGTATACATTCATTAGTTGACCACTATAAAACAACAACATAAAATAACAAGTGTTGACCAGAATGTGAACAAATTGGAATCCATTAAATTACTTAAGAGAAGTGAAATAGTGCAGCCTCTGTGGAAAACAATATGGCAATTACTAAAAAAAATTAAACATCAAGTTACCATATGATTCAGCAATTCCACTACTTGATATAAACCCAAAAGAATTGAAAGCAGAGACTCAAATGGACATTTGCATACAACGTTCATAGCAGCATTATTCACTATAGCCAAAGCTGAAAATAATCCAAGTGCCTATCAATAAACACATGGATAGACAAACATGATACACACACACACACACACACACACACACACACACACACACACACACACACACAATGGAATATTACTCAGCCTTACATCTTAAAGAAATTATACTTCATTCTATGACTTGAGAGATCTTAAAGACATGCCAAGGGAAATAAGCCAGTCACAAAAGAACAGAAATTGTATGATTGCTCTTATATTAGGTACTTAAAATAATCAAATTTATAGAAACAGGGTATACCAGTGGTTACAAAAAACTGGGGGAAGGGCGTAATGACAAATTGTTTAATGAGTGCCAAGTTTCAGTATGGGATGGTGAAAGAGTTTTAGAGATAGACAGTGGTGATGATTACACAACAATGTGAATGTACTTTTTAATGACATTGAATAGTACACTTAAATGTAATTATTTGATAAATTTTATACTATGTATATTTTACCAAAATTAAAAAAAAACTTTACAAAACTATTTATATTTTGATTGTCACAGTTACTATAATTAGCTATTTTCACTTAGAAACCCCAAATTGTGTCACAAAATATTACCTTTAAAGTATGCTTCAAAACTATATTATGTGCAACTATCTAATGAAAGCACGTAGACCTTCAGTTGAGCAATATGTGCGTTGAAATAAAGTCTGCATTACAAAATAGTGAAGGAAAATTGACATCATTATTTTTCATACCAAATAAAAAGAAAGCATTTTTCTGGACTTTAGCATGATTCTTGTGACTGGCTTTCATTGCCAAAATACATTTGGCAAGTGTATTATTTTATACACACACACACACACACACACACACACACACACAACGAATGTGAATATATATATATATATATATATATATATAACAGTTATGTAGACATATATATATGAACTCTTTTAAAACAATAGTGCTAATTATAATATATAATTATATTAAGCTCTTTCTATTTTTAACCTGTCATGCCACATCAAAGGAGAGAACGTTTAGCCATATTGGAGTATAGAGGACCAGATAAAATATCACTGCTTTTCCTTGAAAGCCTTTCATAGTTGTATGTTTTTTATAGCTGCCGATTTACAAACATTGCCAGGATTAGACAGTTTTAGTACATCCTTGCTGAGACACATAAGAGCCACTTCTATCTTTTAGTAGAAATATATATGGACTTTTATCTTTACCTGGGAAACAAAGATAGTTCAGCTAAGTGTGGAATTTTATAAAAAGAGGAAGTTAACATTGGTATGATGTAAGAAAATGGTATGAAACAGTCACAAGGAGATATAATGTTATCAAATGTTAGAAATTTCATTTTCATATATTTAACAATGAAATTAATTTTCTAGGAGACTTGGACATTTTAATTACATTTAAGCATATAGGGATGATAAATAATTATTTATGCTTCCTAAGAAATTCAAATAGGTTTAGGGATTTTTGTAGGGATGCTAGGATGAAAATTACATTACATAGTCATTTCTTAGAAAAAAAAATAGGTGAAAAGCGTATACAGACAGTAATCAGCTGTACACATATGCTTTATAAGGAATTGATTTCAGTTTTTACAACTCCATAAATTATCCCTCAGAAATTGTAATCTGGACAATTTGTTTCTGTAGTAGAAATCTTATATAGATCTCTACTGTATATAGAAGATGTCTACATTTCTTAGAATGACACATCAAGTTCTTTAATGACTTGTACTCATGAAAAGTTAGTCCCCTTCTTTATGTTCTTGCTCCTACCTCTTTTTTCCTCCATACATTTGTTTATATGGTATCAAACTTATTACCCTATATATCAGACATTTTTCATTTTCATTAAATCATTTCACGTATTACTTCTTTATCCTGGATGTAGAAGACATTTCTGATTTATAAGGGATGAGAGAGTACCATATCTGGTTAATCACTACTATCTTAGGCACTTTGAGGACAAATAAGCTATTTCCAGCGTTTATGGCTTGGGTGAGACCAAAAGAAAAGTATAAATACCATAAATAAATACACTTGGAAATTTCTATCAGTTTAAAGACAAAGTAGGGGGAGGTCACTGTAACATCAACTTTTAGTGTCATATTTATATGAAAACTTCTTAATATGTATAAATATATAATTGACATTTAACTTTATTTTTAAAATATAGATTAGTCAAATCATTTATCAGTTCTATTTTTCAGATGTCTTCATACTAGGCATAAATAAAGACCAATACACTATTCAATGCTGAAAATGTAGTTTTGTTGGTTCGACATTTCAATAATACTCTTTAAATAAAATACCTAAAAGAGACTATGATAAAAGTACTGAAAATAACAAATTTATTAAAAAGAAAAAAAATCCTGGCTAGTTGGAGAAAATTAAAATATAGAAATTTGATTCACTTAGAAGTTGAAATTTTGTCATAAATTATCTTGTTTCTATCTAGACCATAAGAAAGTACTCAGTAATGTATTATTTCTTTAATATATAATTTTTGGTAACTGAGAGGACAAAAATAGCATTAAGAAGCATTAAGGACAATTGAGGTGGAGAAATTTCTAGGTTTTCTACATAAATATACATTGAAAAGTAACCATTGAGGGAGTGAGTGCTATATCACCTAAAACTATAAACTTCCTTAAAACTATAAGCTTCAGATATACTAGAGTTTCAAATAAGTAATAAATCTTCCTTACATTTATTTTTATCATCCTTTGCTTATCTCATCAAATTAAAATTACTTTGTCTAAATTTAGCAGAGTAAGAATTTAAAGTCACAATCTTGGTTATTTTGAAATGAAGAAAGAATTATGTTTATTATAAAGCACATAAAAACTTTAAAAATATATTGGAATTTAATTCTGCATTAGAAACTAGCCTCAATACAAAAACAATTTAAATTGAGCATTTAATCAAAGCATGTTCTCATATAGTTGTGATGTTTTCAAAATATGCTAGACAATCCTATTTTATATGATGATATTTCAAGTTATGTGTTTCTGGTATGAGAAAAGAAAGACTAGTTTTTTAGTTATTTTTATTGTTTAGAAAATGTTTATAATTTTTTTCTGATCTCATGTTAACATCGTTTCATACCAAGACTAAGTATGTGTTTACATCTTTTTCTGGAATGTCTATTGTTCCTATTTTGTGTGTTTTTCTATTCTTGTGTTGAATTCATATTTTTTATTATCATACTTTTCTAATATCTAGAAGTGTTTAAGTTTTATTGCCTTGACTAGTCTCAGACTTTTGCATTTCTACACATGTTAAAATCAGCCTGTCACTTTCAATAGAAAAAATCTGTTAAGATTTTTATTGGGTAGAATATCTGTTTGGAGAAAATTGGCGTATTTCCATTATATATTGGGTCTTCCAAACCACAACCATCAGCTAAACTTCCATTCATTTTTCCTTCTTTATTTATTCTTAAATCAATTAATTAATTATTTATTTTATGATGACATTGGTTAATGAAATCCAGTAAGTTTCAGCCGTACATTTTAACAGTAAAGCATATATATATATATATATATACACACACATATACATATACATATACATATATATGTATATATACACACACATATATATACACACACACATATATATAATTTACATTGTGTGTTCACCTTCCATAGTTAGATTTCTTCTTTCTTGCTACGTATTTGACCCTTTTACCCTCTACCTCCTCCCTCCCCCTACCCTCTGGTAACCACTAGTCTACTGTCCCAATAATGATTAGTGGGTTTTGGTGTAGAGGTTCTATAAATCTTTTAATAGATTTATTCTTGATTACTTGAATTTTTAACTTTATCGAATATACATGCAGATAAGAATATGTGCCATAAAGGTAGAGATCTCTGAATTTTGACCTCTGAACATACTCCCACCCCAATCCCAACGTTTGTAATTAACTTTCTTTAAAAGAATTACAATAGGGCCAAACAACTGGAATGAAAGATGGTGGCAAAAAGAGGTGCCAGCAGATGGAAGTCAGCCTGAGGGGATGATGCTGACCTCTATGCAGGACAGTCAGAGGAGCTTCATGGGAATAAGATAGAAATAAGATAGCATGTGCATCCCTCCAAAATGAAAGCTGGAGCTGAGAAGTGCCAAGGTGATACCTATCTAGACCCTCACTCTACAATGTTTTGTACAACTCCACCGCTAGTGCTGCTGTAGGACAGGAGTCTCCAGGAGCTTTTAAGCCTGCAGGGCTTACAGGTCTGTCCTCAGCAGAATTCACAAGACTACAAGATAAATGCTACTCTAACATCTAACAGCATAGATATTTTTTTTCCATTGAGATGAAATCATAAGTGATATAGTATCTTTTGCTCAGAATTATGGATGTAAGAGTCATTCACATTTTCAAGTAATTATAAATATTTTATTCACACTGTTGTATTAATTTCATTGTTTAGCTTATTATCAAAAATCTGTCTTATTATAAGAAGTACCTATATTTTCAACTATTTCCTAAAATAGGATATAAAGATCTCAAAAGATATCAAAATATTTATGATTGGATTACTATATATATGTGGAACGTAATTATAGAAGAAATCATTATATAAGCAATTGTGTAGAATGAATAGTGGAAAAGTTAGAGAGAATCAAGAACTATACACAATGTATATTTCAAAATATAATGAAATTACAGAACTCTAAAACAATTGCACATCTACTGACAGCTGGTCAGATTTTAGTACAATAGTTTCTTAGCTTTGCATAGAGTTTATTGAGCTTATTGATAGAAATTAAGCCACTGATAAATAATGCATCAATATCCAAATTATATACTTTAAAGATAATATGGCATTAAATGTACCAAAATTTAGATTTTATATTATATAATAACTCAAATGTACAAAATGACCAAAACCCAAACTTTTTTCCCCCTTGAGAGTTATTTTTGTAGTTCTCCATAATCTTTATAATGAAGATGAGTTAGAATAAAACAACATGAGTTATTTTGTTTTATAGACTGTTTCTGAATTTACAGATGCTGTACTACATTGAAAATATGAATATTGTGTTATCCATATCATAAATAGTGAGCTTATGTATTTTTAAACAAAATATAGGTGTTAAAAAAATTTTTTTTAAGTTTTGGAAAGCTCTATCTGGATTATTTTTCCTTCACTAGGCTATTTTTGTACTACTGTAAATTAGTAAATTGGAGTCAAATTATATTGTAACTGACATCTTTCTCACTCACACACACTCTTTATTGACATTAAATTTATGTTCTGTATTCTATGTTATATGTTATATATATATCATATATATGTATTTATATATAATATATATTATATATATATATGTGTATGTATATATATGTAGATATATTACAAAGAGAGACAGACTAATCTAGAAGTTCTGATTATTTCAGTCCCATTTTCCATAGGGAAGGATTATATGAAAAAATAAAATGATCTGAAATAATCTACCCTTATTTATAATACTTTATTAGAGTATTTACTATATTTTTAAGAATGCAATGCATGCTTTTATACCCTAAGCAAGAGACTGGATCTTCAAGTAGAATTGAACTATTCTGAATGTCTACCATTTATGTTATTTAATTAAATGAGATTTCCAAGACCAAGTAATGATTTGGTTTCCTAACAGTAGAATTTACACTTTTAAATCTGCATTTACAATGATTTAAACAAACTAAACCTGCTTATATTTTTGTAGCTGTTTTATTTTCACAGTCATTGATCACTGGACATTTATCCCTGGAGCTAGCTTTCTTTCAAATCACTTTTCCTGTAGTTTACTTGTCTCTATCTCGAGACATTTCCTTAATGGAGATTTGAGAAGTCGATAAGAAAACTGCAGAGACCATGAATTTAATAGTCAGTCGCCTGATGGAGCTTGATCACAATGACCTTCTCACCCTAATATTCTTCTCTCAAAAAGAGACAATCCGTGGTGTTTATATTCTATTGAGAGACACTCAGGGATTTATCCAATTCACTTTTTCTCACCTATGTTGTATTACTCTTATCTATGTTCGACATTGTAAAATTATTTTCCTTTCAGAAATTCTAAGCTGTTCAAATACTTGTCCCTTTATTTGTTAAATAAATCAGATGGCTTGGAATCTTCTAGCCTTTATATTACCACATTCTTTTAGTCTGTGTAAAAATTATATATTGGGATATTTGCAGAATATTTAAAGATGACATTGGTGATTTCACTAATATATTGTCAAATAAATAATACAATTATACATCCATACATAGAGTTTAGTTTGATTAAATACTAAAGAATCACATTGCATTCACCATTTACTTATAACTACCTGAGAATACTTTTCAGAATTGTTTGGTTTAGCAAATATTTAGATATTCATCAGATTGTAAGTGGGAGAAAATGGAGGATTTTCTTATTTCTGAAACCCAAAAGCTATTGGCAATTGTTAGTAATTGCAGAGGGTGACATTATCAATTATTCTCTGAAGAATCACAAAGGAATGAATAGAGAACTTGATCTGAAAGTTTAAATAGCTTCATGGGAAGAATTTCAGAAAAATCAATTTAAAAATAGGCCAGTAAGTTTTATTTCCACAGCAGTTATATTAGTGGAGATTTCTAAGAGTGTAGTCTTTTTGATCTGACTTCCTTCACTTAAAATGTTTTTGAGGTTCATCCATGTTAGTGCATAAATCAGTAATTCATTTTTATTTATTATATCATTTACATTTAAAGTGATTATTAATATAGTTGAACCAATGTTTATCATATTTGTAACTGCCTTCTATGTTTTGTACTTGTTCTTTGTTTCTTCTGGTTTTAAATCTTCCCCACTTTTTCTGAGTTCTGGGGTTTTAAAAGAGCATTTTATATTAGTCAATTTTCTCTAGTCTATTATTTTATCAAATATACATAAGTGTACATATCTTTAAATTATTGTTTAACCTAGATTTTGCAATATACATTTATAACTAACTTTAGTCCACTTTCAAATAACAGTATAAGCTTCAGCGGCAGGGAAAGTACTCTCTATAAGAAAATTTCCAATTCCTTACTCCTTTTCACTGTAACACTGCTGTCATTCAATTAACTTTTCTGCATGTTACAAACACTTCAACATTGTTAATATTATTTTGGACAGTTATCTGTTAGATCAACTAAAAATAAGAAAAATAAAATATTTTATTTATCTTCATTTATTTCTTTTCTAATACTCTTTTTTATATAGATCTATAATTTTCACTCATGGAAGAATTTTTAATATTCTTGAAAGCCAGGTCTCCTGGCAGCAAACTCCTTAGGCTTAGCTTGTATGAGAACATCTTTATTTCTTCTTTACTTCTGAAGTATAATTTTACTGGATAGGGAATTCTAGGATGGTGGTTTTTTCTCTTTCTTTTAGCACTTTAAAATATTTTCTCTACTCTCTCACGTGGTTTGCGATGAGGAGTTTGATATAATTCTTATTCTTGTTCCTCTCAGCTAAAGTGTCTTTTATTATTATTATTTTTTTATCTTGGCTTCCTTAGAGATTTTCTTTTTGTATTTCTGCAGTCTGAATAGATGTGCCAAATGATAGAATTGTTGGTTGGGAGTTATTTTGCTTAATATTTGCTGTAGCTGTAGGTGTCAGAGGCGTCAGTTTTCTCTAGTATTCTTGCCCCCTTCTATGCCATTTTCTTTGGATTTCCCTAAGAACTTCTTTAATAGAGTTTGTTTCTTGCATATCTTTTAGTTGTAATTCTGTTATTTACTCAAGCCCTGTTGAAATGGATTGTGGTAGGGTATGTGGGAGAAAAAGTGTTTTATGATCATATAATTATGTCTTACTCTTTTAGTGGGCATATGTCCCTGGGCTGTGGTTTCACAAGTCTTTCTTAGCTCTCTTTCCTCCACTCTTTCATTATAAGACAGGAAGGCCAGAGGGGGCTGGAGTGATATAATGGCTCATTTCCTGATGAGGCTCTCTAGTAAAGTAGTTTTCCTTGGAGTGCTGACCTTTGTTGTGAAGACTACTCTCGGATTATTTTACTTATTTTCCTCTTCCTCTTCCTCTACCCTAAAGGTCAGGGCATTTAATTTATTTAATTTATTTTATTTTTTTTTAATTTTTTTTTTTATTCTTCAACATGAGAACCTGGTAAAATTCCTGGAGGTAAAATCCACAAAATTTGGACTATGACCCCAGGAGTTGCTCATTCTCCCACACTGAGTCTCTAGCAATTAGTCAAAGTGACCAGGTCTTCCTATCAGATTATGACTACACAGATTTCTGTTTCAGGTAAGCTGATATAGACTGTTATT
Source organism: Eonycteris spelaea (assembly GCA_003508835.1). Taxonomy (NCBI): domain Eukaryota; kingdom Metazoa; phylum Chordata; class Mammalia; order Chiroptera; family Pteropodidae; genus Eonycteris; species Eonycteris spelaea. Next base: position 4,242,624 of record PUFA01000104.1, read on the forward strand.
CATTGTATTTGCCTATCTCTACAAAGTCCATGTAGAAGTTTGCCCACTGACCTCAATTCTCTGATGGGCCTAATAAAAGTCATTACTTTTCTGTTTGTTCAGCTATTTCATTGAAATGATGGAGTGACAACTCGAAGTATTTTACATTTTAGAGGTGACACTGGAAATCTTAGTGTCAAGAATTGTTAGGTAGTTAGTCGGGCATGAGCAACAACAGCCGAGGCCCAGCTCTGTAACCATAGAAATGTCTCTTGAAGACCTTCCTTAAGCACCTCCCAGAAATACCTCTCGTAGGGTTAAAAATTACCCCAAATCCTAGAGCACAAGACCATAAAAACTGTTGGCTAAACCACCTACAAATACATACGCAAAAAGTACTACAGCCTCATTATACCATCATTGTAATACTATGTTTATGCCTTGAAGTTCATGAATTTAATTATAACAGACTGAATTCTGGGTAAGTACATGCGCAGTAGGCAAAGTGTGATATAGCAATCTTCAGTGTGACCTCACATACAGATCATCTAGGATTTCTCATCACGACCCAAATACAAACAGATCTTTCCATTTCTACATTGTTACAAACTTGCTGGCTGGAAAACCCCTCCTCCCTTAGGGGCATACTATTTTATCTCTTTATCTCCTAAATGCCACTGGACTGTAGCCTTCCTTAGCATGGTCCTTCTCCTTCTAAACTGTACTTTCAATAAATCTTTTTCTAAACCTCGCTGACCTGTAATTCTTTGCTGCGTCAGTGGGGGAAAAACCAAGGAACAATACACAACACCATCATCCACCATCCTCCCCCTCCTTCCCACACCGCTGAGGTGACGCCAGATTTCACCTTACCCCAGCAATGACAAAACTACTTAAAAAGTATAAAGAAGAAAGTAGTGTGTGAGAAAAGAAAAATTATGTAATAAAATGTTTTCAGTACATGGTCTCTATTCCTGACCATTTGAAACACATTCTTTAAATGTTAATTCCCATGTTTCTAAATTAATGTTGATGATGCTAGACTATTTTAGTATTCATAACTAATTAAGTGCATAAAATGCTCTTATAAATATTAATGTCAATTAAGGACTAATATTTTTACTAATTTTTTCCCTCTTAACTATTAATAGCTTGAATTTAAATAATGCAAAACATATTGATAGTATTGTTATGTGGTATATTAACAACATATCTCAAGATATTATACATATGATCTATTACATTTCTGTAACTTTTATGTGGATAGTATGTTGTAACTAATTAAGCTAAAAGAATTTTTCTTTAAAAATTGTGAGGTTAAGAAAATCTTTGATTAAATTTCAGTGTCTTTTTCTATTCAATAATCAGAAACAGAAAAGCTTTTATGTGCTTGTTTTATATTATGGACCAAGTTTTATATTAGGGACCAAATAATGAATAAGCTCTACTCCTTGTCCTCATTCTTATCTGTAGATAGTGCACTCTGTTACAGGGACCATGTTAGAAACTCTTGACTAGCTCATTATTTACACAGATTACCTCATACCAAGGAATGTCTAACATGCATCTTCTCATGAAATTTCTGGCCTAAAAACTGGTTTCCTTTCATTCTATTTTTCTATCAATATGTCTTCCATTTTTTTTTTAATGTGTTCTTCTCCTATCAACCATATGTGCTGATTTGAGGTATATGCTCCAGGAAATACAAATAGTAATTGAAACTGATTCTGATGTCAAAGAGCTCATAGTGTGGTTGAGAAATAAAATGTGTAAAAAGAAATCTGCTAAAACCAAGGAACAGTTTATTTCTTTTTTAAAAAATTAAATTTACTGTGGTGATCTTGGTTAATAAAAGTATGTTTCAAGAGTAAAATTCAATAATACATCAGATGTATATTGCATTGTTTACCAACCAAAGTTAAATTTCCTTCTGTCACCATATATTTGACCCCCTTTTCCCTTATTTACCTTTCCCACATTTCCTATGGTAACCACTAAACTCTTGTCAGTGTCTATGAGTCTCTTTGTTTATTTCTGTAATTTTGTGAACATCATCTAATCTGACATAAGATAAATAAAAATAAATTATTATGAGACCCTCAAGATGGGGGAACATATTTTGAGTAGTGCAATAAAAGATGGCTTGAGAAAATTAGGTTAAGAGAGACCCAGGAGATACATTTTTTTACTTTAGTACAAATTTTGAATTTTTAGCCATTATATTTTCATCGTATGGAATTATTTAATGCTTCTTAATCACATCTGTAAGAAAAATCTACTTTCCTATGTGTTTCCTTTACTCTCACACTATTACCACAATCACAACACTTCCATAGTATTCTATATTTTAACTTAATTCTGATACTATCTACCTGGAGCTAGAGTCAGATTCCACAGGTTAAGAATTCAGTGCTGTGAGAATTCAGATGCCAACCTCAAGTAATAAGTAGGCCCCTGGATTACCCACAACTTCTGTCCAACTTTGCTTTAAATCTGGGGTTCCCATGATTTTCTCCCCTGGATTTGATTATTTGCTAGAACAGATCACAAAATTCAGAGAAACACTATGTTTATCAGTTTATTATATAATAAAAGATATGATAAAGAGTACAGATGAACAGCCAGATGAAAAGATATATAGAGAAAGACCTGGGAGGATATGGAGCACAGGAGTTTCTGTCCCCAGGGGTTGGGGGTGTGTCACCCTCTTAAAGGATGTGTTTATTAATTTGAAAGTGCTCCAATCCTTTGGGGAATTTTTATAGAAGCTTTGTAACATAGGCACAATCAGTCATTAACTCTATTTTTCAACCCCTCTTGCACCTCTGGAGAATGGAGGTGAAACTGGAAATGCTAACCCTCTAATCATGGCTTAGTCTTTCTGGTGACTAATCCTGTCCAGGAGCCTACCAAAAATCAACTCATTAGAACGGAAAACCACAGCTCTCATCCAAGAAATTCCAAAGGATTTAAGAACCCTGTGTCAGAAACCATGGTCAATGACCAAATATTAGAACGAAAGATACACCTGGTGTTCCACCTAAAAAATCACAAGGATTTTAGGAGCTCTGTGCCAAGAACCAGAGGTAGATACACCCCCCCCACACACACACACATACACACACAATTTTATACAAAAATTTCTATATAATTTTATATAAAAGTGAAAGCCATTTATAGATGAGATCATCTATAAATATGCCATTGTAATATTATCTTAAGCTCAAGTAGGAGAAAGAATACACATATAATACAGTAAAAAAAATACAGTTTTAACAAAATTTAATGCTTGTATGCAAGTATCATTCTCTTTGAAATGTAGTGTTGTCATTTATCGATGTTTGCCTTTTCTATTTCACATGTTATTTAGATAATCAGAAGAGACGTTATAATTTGGACCTACAAACATGTTGGTTATTTTTTAATTCATTAGTTTAGTTTCCCCAGGTATTATATAGTACTAGCAATGATTCTGAAAGACTTTCATTCATAGTAGAAAAATACATTGAAAATAAGGCATCTTGTGGCCATTCCTCATATCCTTTCGTCACCTATAATGACTAAACTCTGAAGAATATGGGATTACTCTTCTACGAAATAAAAATCAATAGTAACAGTCTTCCTTTTGGAATTGAGAGGAATCTAAGGATATGTCGAACATAAAAGCTTGCCAACTTTTGTTATTTATTTATTTTTTTCAGAATGATATATGTTGAATGAAATGTTACTATGTAGGAAATGACCATTCTGTAAGTAACAAAATTTCCTTCACCTTTTATTTTTTAGAAAATAATTAAAATCACATTTCTCTGTGACAAATCCTTCTTTCAGAGTGAGGATTAAAATGTTATTCCATTGTTCACCTTTATGAAAGCTGTTGTCATGCACATTTATAGCAAGTGCTGAAAGGAAATGAAATATTTCAGTACCAAAAAGAGTTTCATACTGTACAGACAGCCATCGACCATTACATTATGTGAACAATTCTACTTTTCTTTAAAAATCTATTGGAAATAATGTTGTATTTTCTATTTTATCACTGTATTGGCATTGTAACATTTTACCTTAATTTAGTTTATATAATGAATTCTAAATGAACATATTTGTAAATTACAATACAAAAGGTAATATCATAATACTTGAAGAATGTTCAAATTAAATAGTAAACTGTTATAACACATGATATTAATTAAATATGAGTTAATGTATAAAAATAAATTCTATGTTTTCCATTCAAACATATGAAGTAAATGTGAAGTAAAACATCTGTTTATTCTATAAGATATAAAGACATATAGTCCTGAATCAGGATATATAAAACTAGAAGTCCATAAGAGGGCACTAAAAGGAAGGCAAACTAGATGCATTTTTGTCATGGGATAAAAATAACATGCCTTATATATTCATAAAATGCATTTCTAAATGTTATTTAGTATTCAAAACTTCTTACCTATGTTTATTTATTTTAAAATTACTTCATAATGTTGCTATCAAATTCACTTTTATATATCCCTGCTATTTTAGAAACAGTATATATCTTATTAACTGGCTAGCATATTACTTTCTTTGATGTTTTTAATATGTATTACATATGATCAAAATTTGTATAGGCTATTAATAAAAATAATTCAATTTAATGATTCATATGTACTTTTTGAAAAAATATTACCTATTAATGTGATATTTTACTTTTTATATTAGAGCAATTATTTTATATACAAATTTCAATGAATAATTAATAATGCTATAAACATAAATTTAGTTAGACAAAACATAATTAATTGATTCAATGATTCCTATAAACATTAGGAGAGACACAAGTGTAAGCAATTGAAATTATAACATTCTAAGATAAGTGGAATTTAAAGCATTACTATTTTGGGTCTGTATCTTTTAAAAATTATAGAATATTTTGGAGTTAAGCATACCAAAATAATAGTTTTCCCATTTTCTGGAAACAATATACATTATATTTCCTTCTAAAGGTTACATATAGACAGAGTCAAAAAAATTCAGAAAAAAAGAAAATATGCTTAGTCTATCTGAATAACAAATAAGGACAAAAGAAAGGCAAAATAAATCCTTATTTTAAATTCGTGCACAAGTCAATGAGTATTATAAAAGATAGCTAAATGAAATTCTCAAGGTTTTTTTTTTATTTTATATAAAGTCAGAGAAAAATTGTTGATTGTGGTTATACATGGTGAAAAATATTATGCTAGTTTATGACTGCACATTATCATGTATTTGGGGAATTACTGACTTAGAGTCTAGGTTCACATTTGAATTCGCTCAATTATCTTTTAAACAAAAGTCATTCATCCACTTTGAACCTTATCTAGGTAAAAATTGGACAACTAGAAATAAAAACAGATCTCTTTTTCTACATAAAAATATAACTATATAGTTGTGGTTATAGATATTAGCATGTCTGATACTATTTTCTATGATAAAATAATTTATTTCCATATTTTCTCAAGATCACTTATAAATATATCTTATTTAGTATCTCTAATAAAACTACTAAACATTATAAATAACATAAATAAAAATTACCTTTATTTTATGTACAGAATTATGAGAAAATAAATTCTAGACTGAAAACTCTTATTTAAAACTATAAGCTAAATTATTTATCTTGACTTTACTGTTGTGAACTATAATTGAGATTTATGTGACATTGAAGAAAGGGTTAGTTGTATTTTAAGTTATTTTTTAAAAAACAGTAAATGGAAGTAAAACATCTGTTTCAGAATAGAGACTGATTAAATTTGTGTTTGTTCTATCACTATTTGTGAACCATAAATTACTTAAATCTCTACTAGACTTCAATCTCTACTTTTCCTTTTTCATTCCTACAAATCAGCCTCAATGATGTAACTTGTAGAATTTCAACATATGTTCAAAATCAGAGCTGAATCTTAGGATAATATGCTTTTTTCTTTTTTTCTTTTTTTTTTTTCTTTCTGATTTTAACAAAGACATAGGTAGCAGTTAAAAGAATCTCCCTGGATGCCTTTCTTATTTTATGACCTCTTGAATAAGAGGTAAAATAAGTGAGACATTTTTTATCTTATCATCTGGAGAATTGTGTAGATTGAAAATGATCTTCTGTTATAAAATACTTAAAGATGTTAGATAAAATTATTTAAACATATAGCTTAGCAGTCAAGGAAGTAAGCAGAATGCTCAGAATGTCAAAATAATAATAATAATAATTTTTTTCCAGAGAGGATAACCAGCACGTATGAAGAGTCTGACCTGAAGTCTTATTCTAATCCTCCAGGGTGCAGAACTTTGGTTTTACATGATGTGAAACCAGGAACAATGTCTGTCCCTCCTTTCTTTCTGTATTGCTAACTTATTATCCTATAATTGTGGTTGGAACAAATCTTAGTCCACACACTTAAGAGAATACTGCGATTGCCAAGGCACTAATTTGTTTAGATTTTCCTATCTTTATTCTCTCTCTATTAAGCTTTATGGGGAGGATCATTATTATTTTGTTTATCACAATTTTTTGAGTAAAATATAAGTTTAACAAGAAAAATGAAGGACATGGCAGAATTAGCTATAGAATCCAGGTAATATTCACTACTGAATCTGCATGATTTAAACCAAGAAGAATTGTATTCTCTTTCAAGCAAAAGATCATAATGTTACTGACTATTTGGTACAATCTGCTTTGAATTAGTGGATACTGCTTACATGTGTGCATGTGTTGGTGAAGTGGTGGATATCTAACTAGTAATTTCTTCCACAGTGCTTTCATTGACAGCTGCCTACATAGTCTAATGGTATTTCTATCTTTTAACTTCCCTGTATGCACTAGTTTTATTCGAAGATGTCAGCCCGTCTCATACTGTTTGATGCATCTGTTGATCTTCTCCCAGCGCCATGGATGTCATTGTGATATTGTGCTTACGAAGTGCTTCAATAAGTACTTGAGATACTTACGTTGCTTACCAAGAGCATAATTGCCCTTTTTGTGTTCACTTGACAATTGTGTTGGCAGTGAAGTTACACTGATTTGTTTTATATAACCAGCTCTATAATGCTGAACTGCACATTTTCTAAGAACTGAAATATTTTAGCAAGGAAATATAATTCTAAAACAGAGATGGGCTTGGCTGACAAGGACAGCATAGAATTTAACAATGACAGAGACCATCACAGAGTATTTTAATAGTTGCACATAAAATTTGTTAGGTTTGGAACACAATATATACCTTTGAGAAGTGGTAGATGTATTTAGAAAAGTTGATTTGGGTCAAACTGTGAAAGACTTTACATGATACCCTAGGGAGTTTCCTTGAAGGATTATGGGCATGATCAAATTTTCATTAAACATATTTAATCTGGAAAAGACAGAATTCATTTCTGAAATGCAGGACTAAGAACCGGAGAATGTATTAGAAACCATTGCAGTAAACAATACAACTTAAAAAGGATGAATGTGAAATAAGACCTTAGAAGAAACATTGAAAGGGGATGGTAGTTTAGATAAATAATTAGGAGGTTGAAATGACAAGAAATTGTGGACAGTTTGACAGCAATGATAAATGAAAAAAAGTTTGACTTGCATGTGTTTGACTTGGACAACTCTGTGAGTGGTGGCTATTCTTCATCAAGATGGAGGGACCAGGAAAAGTGAAAAAAAAAGAGTCAGGGATGTGAGTACTTCCATTAGTAACAGGTCGAGTAGGTGTAATATAATAGAGAGTGTAAAGAAGGCTGTTAGATATATATGTGTGTAGATTATACTCCTAATTTGAAGAGAGGACTGAAACAAACCATCCATTTGGGGCTCTAAGCGTATTTTATATTATAAACCCGATGAGCTCAATTATGGAGAATGGAAACATATATATATATATATATTTTTTCTTTAATAAGCTTATGTATTTAAATTAGTTTTAAGTATATAGTACATTAGTTAGACATCTATAACGTTCATTAAACAATACCCCCAATTGCTCCCTCCTTCCCCTGGCCCTCCACTTAGCCATCATATTAATGCTAACTACATTCCTTCTTCCATGCTCCCCATGCCCAACTATGAGCTAGTAATTTGTACTTCTTTAACCCTCCACCCCATTTTCCCAGCCTCTCAGACCCCTCCCCTTTGTCCATCACCAAATTGTCCACTATATTAGTGAGTCTGTTTTTGATTAGTTTGTTCTTTTTCTTCCTTAGATACTGCATATAAGTGAAATCATATGGTATCTATCTTTCTTTGTCTGACTTATTTCACTAAGCATAATAATCTTTAGGTCCATCCATGTCATTGCAAATGGTAGGTTTTCTTTCTTTCTTTCTTTCTTTCTTTTTTTAATGGCTGGGTAATATTCCATTGTATATATAAACCATAATTTCTTTATCCAGTCATCTGTTGATGGTCATTTTGGTTGCTTTCATATCTTGGCTATTGTAAATTGTGCTGCCATGAATATTAGAGTGCATAGATCTTTACAAAATTATTGTTTTGGGTTTCTTTGGTTAAACACCCAGAAGTGTAATTGCTGGGTCAAAAGGTCTATCCATATTTAATTTTTTGAAGAACCTCCATACTTTTTTCCATTGTGGCTGTACCAATTTGCAATCTCACCGAGCTATGAGGGTTCTCTTTTTTTCGCATCCTCGCCAGCACTTGCTGTTTCTTGATTTATTAATGATAGCCATTCTTATAGGTGTGAGATGATATCTCATTGTGGTTTTAATTTACATTTCTTTAATGATTAGTGACTTTGAGCATCTTTTCATATGTTTCTTAGCCATCTGTATTTCCTCTTTGGAGAAGCCTGAACCCTTTAAAATGCAGTCACTGCACTAGCCAAGGTCTGCTGCATGCGTTAACTGCTCAACCCTAGAGCAAAGCAAGGCACAAGAGGCTACTTATCGATGGGCTGCAGGCACTTTGTGGCTTGGGAGAAGTGGGATCTCAAGATGACAAGGTCATTTGGTGAATGCAGCCTCAGTTTTGCTGCAGCGTCTGTGACTGTGTTCCTGCTGTAGACCTAGATCCCAGTGAGACCAGCTGCCATCAGGAGTGTTCCTCCAGACCCCTATCCTCTCCAGACACAATATTGCAACTCTTGTAGACAGCAATGGTCTGCTGCTGTTGATTTCCATGCAGTGACCACACTGTGCCAGCCAACGTTTGTTGCCTGTGTGGGTTAGATAATCAGGGGAGCAGAAGGGAAGGGCTGTGTCAGCTCACTGTCAATGGGCCACCTGGGGCAATATGTGGGTAAGGTAGGACAATGGTAGTCAGATCAATGCAGTCTCAGTCTTGCGGCAAATTTGGTAACTGTCGTGAGTTGACACAGAAGACCCAGATCACAACAAGACCAGCTGTTGTCTGGGATTGGCCCACAGGTCCCTGATATCTGCTCACGTTTATGTTGGCAGCAGTGATCTGCCTGACCCTATCTCTGAGATGGGGTTCACAGCTCTGACAGCTGTTGCTGGGATTAAAAACGCTGCTTATACCAATAGCCGCCCTGCTATGAATACTTCACTCTGAATCACTTGGAACAACAGACCCTGGCAGTCTGTAGGTTAGGCAGGGCAGGCTGATCCCCTCAGACCAGTGCTTCCTAATGGCTCTGTGGGAGGGGTCTGCACAATCAAGCTGGGTGGTCTGAAGGTTATCCTGTAGGGGGGCCAGACTAAGGCACAATGGCGGCTGCCTTTCCAGCTCGCCATCTGACTCCAGGTAATGGAGATTTTTTAGAATGAATGCCACATGAGCCTCAGACCCACTGCCAGTGTCCTGAGTGAGTGTCTACAGGTCAGAAAGCCTTTGCATAGGTCCTTCAAAAGGATGTCTAGGGGCTCAGTCACCTACCATCTCACCCAGACAGCCAGAATCCTGAATTTCTACAGTCAGAGTTATTGGAATCTCCTCTTCTCTGGGCTGGGGCTCTGTGCTGGAGAGCCCCCAAATGAGACCAGGGCCCCCCTCTTCTTTCGGAGAGCCTCTGCAGCCTCGCTCTCCCTCCTGGCGATCTTCCACCACCTGCGGGTGCAGGTCCTGCCCCATTCAGGACTTTGCTCCTCCTTCAGGATTTGATGTGGCTCTTTTATATTATCAGATGTAGGTGTTATGATCAGCTGGACTTCAGATGATTCTCCACATTGATTTTTTTATAATTTGGTTGTAATTTCAATGTGGTCCTGAGAGGAGATGAACCCTGCTTTTACCTAGTCTGCCAGCTTCCCCTCCTGCCCCAAGGAATATATGTTTAAAATTGTTTAGGGACAAAATCTTTGAGACATAAATGGATAAGTTATAACTAGAAAGAAAAAAAAACTAAAGGGATGAGGAGACAGAAAATGAAAGGTACTGGAAGGCAGAAGAAAGCAAAAGGAAGAGAATGTTTTATAAAATAGAATTGTACAGAAATGCCAAATACTTCCCAAAACACAAGAAATTAGTCAAATTGTTATTAGATCTGGAAATTAGTCACTCATAAGTGAATTTCTGGTTAATAATTTGGATAAGCTCATGATCGGATGCACTCCTTCTGCTTCAAACATAGAGCAATAATAGACAAAATATACTAATTGTTTTAAAAAAGAAATGTAATTAGGTTAAAATACAAGATCAACATTTTGTAGAAGACAAATTAACTGTAAATTTAGAAACTTGTACTAAGATCAGTGAAAAATTAAGCAATAAATGCTGCAAATTAATAATAATATACATTTAAAAGTTTGACCACTCAAATTTATTTTAAACTTTTCAGCTTTGTCGATTTTATTATAATTAACTTCTAATTTCATTTTACTTTCAATTAGGAGCACTAAAATAAATGTTTAGTTTTACACTTTTGTTTAAATCAAAATAGGGTTGCTAGATAAAATTCAGAACACTCAAATAAATTTGAATTTCAGATAAATGATGGATGCTTTTTAGTAAAAGTCTGTCCCATGCAATATTTGAGATATGGCTAATAGTAAAAATATATTTATTGTTTATCTGAAGTTCAAATTTATCTAAAAATCTTATACTTCTATGTGCTAAATTTAAGCAACTATAAATCAGAGAGGCTGAAGCACAAATAAAAACATTATTATTCAAAATTAATAAAGCTAAATAATTAGGAAATGCATTCAAATAAACGTTCAGATTTTTTTCTCAGTCTATAGTATCTATAATATTGAAACTTAAAACCATTGAAACATTTTGGGGTGCTGTACAGACAATTTGAGGCAAATTATATCTACAGAAAAATTTATTACTCATATCACATGAAAAATTCTAATACATTTTCAAGGCAAATCTGAAAAGTTAAATTTTAACTATTAGAAAAAATTAAAGAAAGCTTTATTATTCTTCTGGGATTGGAAGATATGATTTTATTGGAAGATACGATGTGATTTTAACTAAGTCACATCATAAAGAAAAAAAGTTGATTTTGAGCATTAGTGTTAAAAGTATCATATTTATTTTAAAACACCATACTGAATAGAATAAATGAGAAGCAACAAGAGGATATTTACAAGACAAATAAATTATTATATGAAAAATGTGTTTTGCATATAAATTTTAACTGGTAAAAAGACAAATGAGCCAAGAAAATAATTGCCAAAAGTCCTGAAGAAGGATTCCACAGAAAAGGAATCACATGTGGCCCATAAAACCAAGAAAAAGATGCTCAAACTTGTAAATAATCATGGAAGCACATTAAAATTCTACCCAATAGCCTGATTAAAAAAAAAAAAAAAGTCTAGCAATGTCAAATCTTATAAAACATAATGCAGACTCTGCCGATGAGAGCATGTCTGGCACCACCATTTGTAAATCAATTTAACAATGCCTTTTAAATGAATGATGTATTATATTTGGTCCAGCAATTTCACTTCTCCATATGCATCCTCAAATAATTTCTTATGTATGTGTAAAAAGGTGTAGAAGAATGTTTATTGTAGCATTTGATAACAATAAAGACTATTGGCACAACAGAGTAAATTATGCAGTAAAACAGCAAACTAAGTTACAGTACAACAGAAATGATATAACAGTGAAAATATATTATAAAAGCATATTGATAAAAATAAACAGCAAAGTGTAATGTATCTGCATAAATTATATGTATAGATATTTACATAATTGGTAATATAAAACCTTGAAGAAATGGCAGCTGTCCTATTTAAGAGAATGTTTACTTATCCCTAGGCTTTGAGGGAGGAAGGAGTAAAGAAGACATTTGTTTATCTGTATTTTTTATTGATTGCATTTAAAATATTATGAAACTAATATAAAATGTATTATAAAATCCTGTTTTAAGAGGCAACAGAAAGTAGAAGGTGATATCATGAAATTAGATGATTGCCTTCAAATCCTAGTTCTACCCCTTGCTAGCTGTGCGACCTTAAATAAGTTATTTAATTTCTCTTTATTTCCTCATTTATAAAGAAGGATGGTAGTAGTACATACTTTCATAAGGTTCTTATAATTATTAGATGAGCTAATATTTATAAAGTACTTAAAATATAACAAGCCTATATCGATGTTTGAGAAAGAAGGTAATTAACAAGATAGTGCATATTTGGTTGTTAATTAAATGGTTTTTCATAAAAATAATTTAGTTAACTATCATAAAGGCAATTTTAAAGCAGTCATGTGGCCAATTTAATGAACAAAACTTTAAAAATGTCTACTTCTTTCAAGAATCTTGACCATGAAAAGAACAGTGGTAAGTCTATAGTCATATGACCATAGTCATGAGATGACTTTTGCTTCTATATGGAGGCAGAAGACCTAGGTGAGAGGCTGAGTAGACAATTTTTGAAAAAGAAAGGAGCCTAAGTCCATCCCCTAAAATCTGGGACCTGGTTTATCCATGAACCTAATTAAAATCTTATTTTTGATGAGGATAAGGGACACTAGTTAGGTAAGAGCCTAGGGGAGATACACAGAGAAAAAATATTAATTCTGGGAAAGAAGCTGACAGTAAGCCTAACCGAGGTCTTGCACATCTGGGGGAGGATGTGTGATTAACTTCTGACAACTACAAGGAGGACCCTGAGGACAGTTTCTTTTCTTCTTCTTTTTTTAAATTTAAAGGGAGATGTAGTAGTAACAAATTATGGTTAATAAACAGTGACATTTCAAAATTGCCATTTTATTAAATTTTCATCAGAATCATGGAACACAGCACTGAGTAGTCTCTAAATTTCTGTTACAACCTCAGTGAAATGGGCACAATAATAGAATTTACATCACAGTTATTGTGAGAAATAAATATGTAAAAGCACCTAAAATAAATAACTGAAGTACAGCCAATATATAACGAATGCTATCTAAAAATTTATTATTATTGCCATTGAGTACTAGAATAAAATTCTGAATCTACACCTCAAAATTATTCCTTTTTATGAACTAATATTTGTTTAGTATAGATTTAATACAGCATGCCCAGATTTTTAAAATCAACTACCTCAACATAACAATTGCATATGAATAATTCAAATTGACTTCAGGATAGTAGTTTCCTCAGAGACTGAGTGAGAATGAATAGGATAGAGTAAGTTCAATGTATCTGTATTACTTTATATTTCTAATCTATTTTTTAAGCATAAAAATACATCTGATTTTTTTGTAATTGCTAATAATAGTCACCTTTCTTAACATTTCTGTTCAGCAAGTACTGTGCTAACCACTTTGCATGAATTCACTCATTGTTCATTATATCCTACACATTGTTTCTATATATTCTTCTATTTCTACCCAATATTTAATGAGAATATATTTTTTAAAGGAAGAAGATGCAAGAAAATATGAGAAAAATTAAGATGTTCTTTCCAGGAATATTTTTTGAGCAAGAGCTGCAAGAAGACACTTCGTGGCACTTTGAACTATGAACAAATTGCTCAGCAAACTTCTTGGGTAATGAGGACACGTTGTGGTAGAGAGCTGGGCCTGTTGCTTGATCTTGAGATTGTGGTCATAGCCAAGAGATGGAACTGAGGATGGTTTAAGACTTGATAAGTCTAGGTTTTTGGAGAGTATTTGTTTTATATTTTCACAGTGAAACTGTTAAGTGATCCTTTAGAAAATACAGTTCACCAAATCAGACTATCTTAGGTGGGGAAAGACCAATCTGAATTAAAAAAAAAAACAACAACAATTTTTTGACCAAAATTATAATGTTTTGTTGAATGAGAAATAGCTTCGTTATATTAATACTGATATAACTTGGGACTGTTATAGCTACTAAAGTTTCTGCTAATACTAATACCTCTTTTAGAAATGGATCAAAATAAATGTTTAGCACAACAGGTCTTTGTTATTTATATTTGTGATGCACTTAATTTTAATGTTATAAATCGTTCTTTTACAATCTATTTTGGTTTTCAATTTCTTTCGAATGGCCTTTACAAATTTTTATTAAATGGGCAAATAATAAGAACTGTAATCTATTGAGTCCTTCCAATGTACTATAAACTCTACTAGTACTTTATACACTTCAACACTACTCACAAGTTTTCATGCCCCTTCCAACCTTTCATATCTAGGAAAATGCAGGCTTCGCTAGCAAATTACCATTACACAGAAGAAAAAGATATCAATTCCACAACTGTCTATTTTAGATCTCAGTGATTTCTCTCACTATTCTTCATGGGCAGACACTTTTCACTTTACAGAAAAAAAGCACAAATTAATGGAGCTAAAATACTGACATTTGATTCCAAGCAGTCTGTTTGTATAATTTTTCCTAACTGTTGCATCTCACATATGCTGCACAGTATGACTTTCTCTAAGGATCTCATACCAAAAGGTGCTTTGTAGTTTTTGCCAAATAACTTCAGATGTCATTTTCTCATTTGTTTCTCAAAACAACCCTGAGAGGAATATGTCGCTTGTACCGTTCTTGCAATTTTGAGATTTTGTGAAGAAACTCAGACATATGCTCAACTTGCCCAAGGTCACAGAGCTAGTATGTGTTCAGGATTTGAACCTGATTCTTTTGATTTCAAAAGCAATTAAACTTCCTCAACTCTCGGCTAGTTTTCTAACATCATAGAGATATAACATGTGCTTGGAATCTGACAAATGCATTGATATCTCATTATTGGGTTGATCATCTTATATATTTGCTAATGCTCTATCTTTTCTCTATTTCTCAGATATCAAAAGACTAGTTATTTTTATTTGTTTATTTATTTAATTCTTATTTATTTTGAAGTGTTGCAATTTTACATTTTTATAAAAAACAGTTTGTGCCTCAGATACATGGTGGACAGCCTTTGTTAAAATCTGATGCAAGCTTGACAGAAAATTTAGCCTTTCTAAAAAAATACAATCTCCAATGTATTTCAAAAGAAATGCAGTCCTAAAAGGCATACTTTAATTAGAAAAATTTAAAAGATTAGGGGTGCAAATTCCTCAGAGGGGTCATATTACATAGAACATATCTTTTCAGTAGAAACTGGTAATTGTGGTTTCTCTTTTCTTATCCTATCTTCTTCCAAATCACTATACATTAATTTTTCCTTTTTATTTCTACCTACGTTCCACCTCAGGCTCCTGATTCCTTCTTTAGCAAGTGGAGTTGAGACTATTTCCACTGAGAATCAAAGCTTTGGTCCATATGGAGAACGAGTCTCCCCCTCCTCACCCTGCCCCCATCAAGCAACATTATTTTGAAGGAAAAAAAGAAAAGAAAAGAAAAGAGTTTCAATAAAGGCACATCTGTTTTTACAAAGATATTCTCTTTCCATTCACTAAGAATAGAGTATTGCATCTATAGCAATAAAATATATAATAGTGAAAACTGTTCCATAATCAAAGTTCAGATCATCTTTTAACATTAAGCACTTTTAAGTGTAACTTTGTGAATTAACACTTAAGTGAAAATGCTATCATACTTGACTTGAAGTTTAGCTTTCCTTAAATTAGTTTCCTACCATTATTTTATTCACTGGACCAAAATATTTAATTGTAAAGTTATCATTTATGCGAAGATTGAAATTTCTTGTGTTACTTTACTACTTTTTATTATAGGGTAAAATAATTGTGATAGTGTGAAACATTGAATTCATACATAAATCTATATTTCTATATTTCATAATAGATTTTTTTAAATCCACATACAAAGGAGTTAAAGAGCATAACTGTCCTGAATTAAGAAAGGTATATTTAGTTATTGATTTACTGATATTCTAAAAATCCTAGTAAATTCACCTAAAGAATATTTTGAATTATATTAACACATTTAGGGAGCTTTTATAAAAACACTGTATGGTTAGCTTTCTACATTGAATTATCTGAAACGTTATTTAGGTAGTCATTTACTTGTATATAATTTACCTTATTTCACTTTCAATGAATTGAACTCGATTAAAATACAAAGCAGTTTTAGTATGTCAGTATCGATGTGATTTCCTTCCCACCCATTACAAATTCCAATAATTGCCCACTACTTACTCAACCAGCAGCTGGGAATATAAGATAAAGTGCGAGCCAAGCCTTGAGACCTGAAGGAATTCGGGAGAAAGTAGGAGTACAGAGATATGTCTCTTGAGGGTTAGGGCCAAATTGGAAACTAGTCTTCGAGAATCTGAACTTAAAACATGTAAGCATTAACTACTGGCCAAGCCCACACGAGTGCCGCTTAAGTGTGTCTACAATTCCAAGTCAACAAAGTTAAGTAAAGGCAGACTATGTTTGATGTTGACGAAGCTGAAGTCACTAAGAATCAGGGAGATACTTTCTAGATGCTTCAAAAAAAGGAAGTGGAATGATTATAATCTTTCCATTTTCTCGCAAATCATGTATGAACATTTTTAGATATATGAGACTGCAAATAATTGTATTTTTTAAAGACCTCCAGTACCTTTAATTGGGTGCTCTGGGGACAGAACAGAATGGTGGATGGGGAAGGGGGAGGATAGTGCTTCCTGAGCCCCACAAGATAATTAGTCAGTCCTCATCCAACAGGAGATAGATCTTTCTGGAGTCAAAGCAGAAAGATTCCATGAAGACCATTGGCCTCTTAGCACTTCACAAAACTCTTAGCTTCATGGAGGGCAGGTGCTACCAAGGACCAACATGATGAAGAAGTTCCAAAACACTCACTTTCCATGCATCTGTTCTCAGAAGCCCTTTTGCCTGGCAAATGATAAAAATTGTTGTCAAACCAAAACACAAGCAGGGCCATTAAAGGTTCACTTATACTATTCAAAAATGAACTTGGATTGAACTGCCAAGTAAGGAAACACATATAGGAGTTTCTGGTTGAGGAGAAAAGGAATATAGGATATGTGAAATGAGTAATAGAAGGTATAAGTACTAGGAGGTATAAATACCTTATGAACATTTACCGATATGAGTTTGTAGAAAATATGTATAAATTTCCTTGCTTTGTTATGTACATATTTGTGATCATTAACCTTTTTGTCCTCTATCTCTAATATTCATACAAATAATATTAGTGATGGTTGCAAATATATACATATATTTATATTATATATAAGGTATGTCATTTATTTTTATATAATTATTTGGTCATTAGATTATACAGTATCCAAGTGAGATCATAGTTGCACTAGAAGAACTGCATCATCCAGAAATGGATACGTTACAGGAATTATGAGGTGATATGTTGATGGGTGGAACTATGTGCCTTTCCTCTTTGCAGAAAAGATGAGCATATCTTCATTTGTAAAAGGGACAATTGCATCTTATTAAGCAGAATAATGATGTTATATAACTGTTGTTTAGGAGGATGGATAAGAATCAAACCCACTCTAAAGGTGAATAGGACCAGAGAGTCTCGATATTTCAACATTATTCTTGTTCCTCTCTACACTCTTCCCAGTATCACAGGGATGGGAGGCCTAGAAACTAAATTTTCAAACCAGTTTTGCCAGTATATTTACAGTTTGGGAGTTACCAACAAGAAGTATATGTAAAATGTGAAATGTAGTGGATAAGGAGAAACCATTATAGTTCTAGCAGTGACAAGCAGGCAAATAGGCTTTGACACACGGCAGATTTAGGTTTCGCCAGCAACCTCTGCATTATCTTCCTGGGAATTACACATTTCTGTGCTATAGGCAGGCAGGAGGGATTATCAGAGACAGCTCCTAGCAATTCCACACCTTCTAATTTTCTTAACACAAGCAAGTGTGTTTCTAACCTTTATTCTTCCAGCTCTTTCAACAGTTTTATTAGCATCTTATTCACTATATAAAAGCTCTTTCTTCACAATGTTTCTAGATTGTTTTCTGTTTTCCTGAAGAAAACTCAGTAATACTGGAAATCTCGTATTGTGTTTGAGGATTTTCGAACTCCATCAGAATTTGTTTACTGAACACTGAAAGACTGCAGAAAATTTTACCTTGCCTTGTAGAAGCTTCTTGACTGGTTTCCCATTCTCTACATTGCTTAAAACTTAGCATTATCCTATGAGAAAACAAACCATACATTTTAGGCTCTTGAATTTTCCAGGCTTTTGTTTTTCAGCCTGAAAGAACCATTAAAATGTCTATTGGTTTTCTTCACCAGAGGACCAGAATTCTCCACTCAGAATCATAAAATGCCCTAAGGGAAAATTTGTTTCTGACATTCTCTGCTCACCTAAAAAATTATTCTGCTTCTCTGGAGCTTTTCTTTATCTAGTTCCCATCCCTTCCAAAGTTCTCAGATGTTTTGAAAACTCTGCTTGTTTTTTTGTAACGTAGCTGGCTTTTTTCCACCCCATTACAGGATCGTTGGCTAACAATAGAGCTGCCTTACAAAGTAGTGAATTTTCTATTACCAGAAATGCTAAATTGCAAATTGGATAAACACATGTAATGCATTTTATTGGATAAATTATCATTTTCATTATAGAGAGTTAATCTATGTTAAACATGGTGTGTATTTTCTAAGTAATTTTCCAATCCATGACTCTCATGATCACATTTCTAATGTAATAACTATATTGCTAAAACACTTACTAGAAGCACTGCTTATCATATGCATATTTTATGTATATATATATATATATATATACAATAGAATTGGTTAATTCTATCTTAATGTTATTTTCTCTGCTTATAAATGATATCTATTAAAAAGATCCATTAAGAAAATTAAAGATATGTACACATGGCTATTACATGTTTAGGCAATTTAAGACAGCAAATATTGATTGTAGAAGGCAGTAATTTTGCATTAGAATCATCTGTAGGGATTATTAAAACACAGACAGCTGAGCCCAACCAGAATTTCTGATTTGGTAGGTTTAGAGTGAGGTCTGAAAATTTGTACTTCTAACAAGTTCTCACCATTAATGCCACTTCTGGGGGTCACATTTTGAGAATCATTGGTCTAAATCAATAAAACAGGTATATGATTGTACTTCCTTTATTTTGTGCTATGTAAACCTGAAATACAAAAAGTGTAAGTGAGGGCAGAGTGGTCCCCATCACTTAGAGCTTTGCTCTATAATTTGTACTTACAAACAGCCTGTCAAGTTGGTTATATGATCAACTATTTCAATATTGATGAGACATTTTTTTCTTCACTACTATTCTCAACTATGCCAGCTTGGAACTGTAAGCAAATCATTTTGTCAGTCTATGTATAATGCACATTGCTTTCTCTTTCTCTCCCTTACTGTATCTTCTTCCAATAATTTTCTGTAGAACTTGCTGCTTATCTCTGACGGAAATAGTAGAGCTCAGGTCATCCATCAAACCAGTGCTCCATGTCCGCAGCTTCTCAAATGATATAAGGTGAGTTTTATGTGACATAACCACCAGAATACTACAAAGAAGTTACAGTTGTCAACTAAGGTCATAAACCATAGGAAATCTCAGTAAGCCTTCTATTATCTGCCAAGACTAGTACTGAAGAGACAGGAGGATAGAAAGATAAAATGGCTACAAATGGCAGGTAAATATGTCTTTCAATATTAAAATGTATACAGTACAACATCCATATTACAACCACCATTGTTACAATTGTGTCACCATTTTCCTGATTCCTAGAAGTAGAATTTATAGCAGGCATAACATTCTCAGAGATAATTCACATGCAGAAGATGCATTTTGGAATTCAACTACTCATCAAATCATGAGGATTTATTTAAATAAAAGTAATAAAGATGTGATTGTTTGTGAAGATGTAATTGCTCAGGTACATATATTTCTTCCTGTAAAACAGTCATTGCTTTGAGTTTTCCAAATCAACATATTTGGTAAATTTTATTAGTCAAGAAGGTTTCATATAATTACGATTTAAACATTTAAAAAGAACAAGATTTTTTCCTTTCTCTTTACCTTTTTATATTTAAAAAAAAATTGGCATCATTTCCAAACTAGTCGAGGAAAGAGAAAAATACATCTTGTTTTTGTCTTATGTTTGATTTCACTGAAGACAAGTTTACTAACGTTTTGAAAACATGGGAAACGTTTTCTAAACCAAAGTGGATATATATTATTAAGAAATAAAAAAAAAAATAAAAGGAAGAAAAAATCTTACAATGTCAAAAAATTGTGTGAAACAAGATAAAGTTGAAGAAGAGGAGTAAAACGCTTACATTCGAAATGCAATTTTAAGGTAAAAACAAATATCTTATTATAATGATCAAATGTAGATTGAAACTATCTGCCTCTTAACCTTACTATATATTTTTTTTTTCTTTATTATGTTTACTATATAGTCTGTAAGATTATCTAAACATATTTTCAAGGTTTCCAATACTTTTTGTTGGTGGTGGTGATCATAGTCTCAGTCCTCAAAGGCTCTTTTGTGGTATTGTCTGTGTTCCATTTGTAGCATCATCTTTGTTATTCCAAGTACGTAATTTCTTATATTTATTGTGGTTTTTTATTTGTGTTGTTTTTCTCTTCATTTGTTGCAAGGCTTATCAAATCACATATGTTCTTTACTTTTGAAATTATCTTTCTTTGATTTTTTTCTTATACCTAGTCTAATTATTATCATTAATATTTATGTTCTATATTTAGGAAAGAAGAAATTAATAATTTGGTAGGTTTTCTGTGCTGTCTGATCAATAGGATTATTTCTTGAAATATTTTTCTAATACATAGTGCACCAGGAGGAGTAAGTTAATTTTAGTGGCTTGACTCCTTAAACGTGAGTTTTACATAGTGACTTCCTTTCAAAGACTATAGTGTAGAAATTATTTCTTGCTCATGTTGAACTTCCATCTCTGGTTTAGCTCTATGCTGAGTTTGAAATTGCCATAATTTGAGACTTATATTGGAACAGCAGTCACTATTTGGATTTTTATTGGTCAACATGGCAGAAAGAAAGAGTGCTAGGCTCTTCTGTTAACGGTTAAATGCTCCAACCTGGAAATGGTGCTTATTGATTAGAACAAGTTACAGGGGCCACATTCAACCACAAAAAGACCACAAATTACAGTCCTATCATTTGTCCCTTGGACAATAAAGCTAAAGATTTATAATAGTCATTAATCACTATTATAGGTCAGAAGTTGACTGGAAGCTTAATGCATGAAGGAATGGAATATGTTGATTCCTAGGCTTCAATTTATAATGCCTTAGCTGAGAGGCTTCTGTAAGGAAGTGGACTTTGCAGCTGCCAGAATGAGGAAGGTTTTTCCCTAGGAAATAAAATCCACACTAGATCCTTAGCTTTTCCAGATTCTTTAATCAATTGCATTAAAGAAAAATGGGTTGCTATTTTTCTTGATATAAATGCTAATAGCCTTAATATGCATAATGAACAAGGGGAAGAAAGAGATTGGATTGCAACTATATTTGCAATCCTAACTTTTACACTTGTACAATTTTAACTTGCTTAGTCATAGCCAAGAGTATGCTAGGATGTTAGTGTAAGATTGTATTCCAATATCTCTTGCACATCCTCATAGTTTAAACAGTAGCTTTCTATGAATTTCAGCCAACAGAAATGCCCCATCAAATTTATCATTTGAAGAAATTTGCCATTAGATTGATTTTTTATCTATTTTTACATTTGAGTTTTAATACAGTTTCAGGAGTGACAGTCGTGTGTTCAGTAGCTGTCTGAAAGGAGAACCTAAGGTTTTTTGTTTTTTTTGTATATTTTGTTATTTAACTTTAAATAAATATTTTATATTAGAATAAAGTTAGATTTATAGAAAAGTTGTGAATACATGGAGTCTCACAATGCCCATATGCAGTGTAACTTATTATTAACATTTTATATTAGTGTAGTATATCAACACAATTGGAAAACCAATATTGAGACATCATTATTAACTGAAGTCCAAACTTTAGATTTTCTTAGTTTTTAACCTAATGTTATTTTTTCTGTTCTAGGATCCCATCGAGGATACCATGTTACATTTAGTTGTTATGTCTACCAGAGCTCATATTGCTGGTGACATTTTCTCAGACATTCCTTATTTTTGATGATATTGACAGCTTTGGAGAGTGCTGGTCAGATATTCTGTATGTTCCTCTCAAAATTTTTCTGTTTTTCTCAAGATTAGATTGGGGTTTTTGAGAGAGAGAGATCACAGAGGTGAAGTATCATTTTCATTACATCTTATCAAGGTTCATTTTATTAACATGTAATTACTATTGATGTTAACCCTGATCACGTAAGTAGAGGTCAAGTTTCAATGCAGTAGAGTTACTTTTTGCTCCTTTCTATACTGTAGTCTTCGGAAGAAATCACTATGTACAATTCACGTTTAAGGACTGGGGAGTTAGCATCACTATCATGAGAGTGAAGTATCTACATAAATTTTTTATAATTCCTTTGCACAAAATATTTGTCTTTTCCAGATATTTATTTATTCAATTATTTACTTAAGTATAACTTATGGATATCAATTTATAGTTTAGGTTATAACCTAATATATCCCATTCTATCATATTTTTTTTTGATGGACTATTTAAGCTTGTAATTGGGAGCTATTTTAATTCTATCCTGTGTCTCTTGTATATCTCACTTTGTGTGTGTGTGTGTGCATGCATGCGTGTGTGTGTGTGTGTGAGTGTGTGTGTTCTGTTTTTAACCATGTTCTTATTTTCTGGTACTATAAAGTATCCCCGGCTCATTCTTGTTTATTTGTTACTCCATTCTGAGAATCAGCTATTTATTTCTTCAAACAACCTTGGCTTTTAAATTGAGGAAAGGCATTAGAAAACAAGATCTGGAAAATGTGCTCATTACTACTGGGGGTCTTTGGTTCTACGTTCTCTCGTCTGAAATGAAACAGAGAAATACGTGTGTATACCAACCTATAAATATAATCATTATCTATCTATCATCTATGTATCAAGATGTATGTGTCTCCACCTGTATTGATATTAAGTTAAACATGAATTCATAATGATATCTTGACCTCTAATCCTTTAGCATAGGAATTCCCAGTCCCTTGCAGAGACCGATATTGGTCTGTGGCCAGTTAGAACCAGGCCACAAGAGCAGAAGGTGAGCAGCAGGAGAGCAAACAAAATTTTATCGTATTTGCAGCCTCTCCCCAGCACTAGCATCACCGCCTCAGCTCCACCTCAGATCATCAGGCCTTATATTCACATAAGAGCACCAGTCCCTGGTGCCAAAAAAGTTGGGGACTGCTGCTTTAGCACATGGATAATCTATGGCTTATCCTCTTGTCTGTCTGTAACCTCAGACTCCAATAGTAACAAAACTGGCCATCATCATCATCATCATATATATATATAATTTTATGTAATTGTTCAATTCTAGTATACACAAATATTGTTTTCAGAAGGGAAGCAATTTTATAAACCAGAATATAGTGCTTATGTTCAGCTCAATTTTTCTTTAGTCTTACAGACTCTATTACATATATATGTATATATGTATATATATATATACATATATACACACATACATACATATATATACATATATAAAGAGAGAGAGACATATACACATTATATAATATATTATATATTATATATTTTATATTTTATATATTATATATGTATATGTATTTAATTTTCATATATTAAAGTTCATTTTTTGTGGTAATGTTCTATAAATTTTGACAAATTTGCATCATTTATCTATCACTACAACCTTATTTCTTGACTTTCTATTATGTTTCATTGATCTAGGTGTCTGTTATTTTGCTATATCATATTATCTTTACATGGTAACTTTACAGTAAATTTTGAGATCTGGTATTCTGAGTGTTTCAACTTTGCTCTTCAGTATTTAGTTATTTATTCTACGTCTTTTGTCTGTGTACATTTTAGAATAAGTTTGTAGAAGCCTTCAAAATAGGTCACTGGGATTTGGGTTGGTATTGACTTCAATCTATTAATCAAATTTGAAAAGATCGACCGTTTACAATACTGAGTCCCTCAACATATGAACATAGGCTATTTTTCAGTTTATTCAGAATTCTTTACTACTTTCATCTGCATTTTGTAGATTCCTGCATATATCCTGTATATATCATTTGTTTTTTAGATTTATACCTCAGTATTTGCATTTGTATTTTATATATTTTAAAATTTCAATTGTTCAATATTGGAAATGGCTTTTGATTATTGATTTTGCCTGCTGTATTGACTTACTAGTTCTAGATTTTTTTTTGGTAAATTCTTTGGAAGTTTTCTACATAGAAAAAGTATCTCATCTGCAAAACATTTATTGCTCTTTTTTCTATCTGTATACTTTCTGGGACTTCAAAATGATGTTGATTAAGAATGATGAGAGAGAACATCCTTGAATTTTTTTTTTTTTAATTTAGAAAACATTCTTCAGCCTGTCAACTCAAAGTATGATCTAGATGTATGTTTTTGGTAGATTCTCTTTATCGAGTTGAGGAATTTCACCTCTATTCTTACTTTGCAGAGAGTGTTTATCATAAATGATGATTGGATTTTGTCCAAAGCTTTTTATTTTCTCTACTATTTTGAAATTTACAGGGAAGAATGTTAATATCAACTTCAAACTTTAATTTTACATACTTTCAGAAATTTTTAAACATAAAAGAATACTAAAAAAGTACATCTTTCCACACATTCACTTTTGACTGTATGTTCTTAAATATGTGTCATCAAGTACCCTTCTACAGAAACATATTAGCAATGCCAAGATATCACATATTTATGTTAATATATAAATGTAAATATGTTACATTATAAAAATTAAAGCAAATTTTGCTAGTAAAACTATACAAAAATATAGAACAATTATATTAATTATCAGTGATTATTCATCTTTTGTAAGAGATGTTTATTTTCAAATGATTCTGATACAGCTTGTATAAGAAAAAACAATAACTATGAAAAATTATAGTGATAAAAAGGAATACAGGAAACACATGCTTCTTATAAAATATTCTTAAGTATATTATACAACTTAGCTCCCAGTTTTTGGACAATGTGTTTGAATGTCACATGTGCATTCTTATTCTCTGCTAATTACAGAACACAACTGGTCTCATTTGATGGGCAAGATGTTATTCTTATTAAATGGGCACCTGGGTTTTTTTCCACTCCTCCAATATATAAAAAACAAATGATGAACCTAATTTATTCTGAGATTTCCTTTCATTTTAACCTTCCAGCTTTTACTTCAAGCCTACTCTTTTTTTCTATTGAGGTATAATTGACATATAACATATCAGTTTCAGGTGTACAACATAATTATTCAATATTTGTATATGTTGCAAAATGATAATCACAGTAAGTTAAGTAAACTTCCATACATAGTTTAATCCACAATAATGAGACTATTTAAATGTCTCTAATAAAGAAAAAGACGTTCACCTAAAAAGTTGTAGCAATGTATACAACACTCAAAAGCCTGTTAAATATTTCCTTCTGGGTGGATTTAGCATTAAAAAAATTCCATCAGATATCTTTAAGTAAGGAGACATTGAAGGTTACACCCAAGCTTCAATTAAATCACATGCTTCCAGATCTGCTGTGCACCAGCATATATTGAAGTTAGGTTTTCATAGATATAATAATTCTGAACAACTTATTACTGTAGAAAATATAACCAGATATATTTAAATTTACTGACTCTGGCTTATGACTAGATTGTTTTGAGCTTTATTTAATAGTAAGGTGCAATTATTCACTACAGTGAGCAAAATCATATCTCAATTTCAACTGGTTGCCTTTTCTGTTTTTGTTGTTTTTTCACTTTCTTGACTCTCTCCTTATTCCTTTGGGCTTTCCCAACTGCTTTGCTTTATGCTTTCCCTTACACCAGGAATAAAGTATCCACTTTCTCTCTTTTGGAATAGGAAAGAAAGTTTATCATGATATGCCTGTCCCACCAGTGTATTTTGAGAGCAAGTAACATTTTAGTTTCTCAAATCCATTAATGGAGAAGAATTTTGATACCAGGAGGTATCATACCCAAAGTCTCACCCATATTTGACTTATATGATTTAAGGTAATTTAGCACATGAGATTCAGGATTTTTGACCTGATGTTATTTATACAAGATTTTGGGCTTAGAGATGATGCTGTAATTTTTTTTTTTTGAAAATTTTAGAGACATGGGGATGGGTTGGTTATATTTTGCACATAGGATGGATATCTAAAAAAGATTTTAGAAGAATAAGTTACCTAAGATATGGTGTAGGAGGAAAAGAAGACATATCTCTGAGTCCTAATCCCTTGTTCCTGAGAATATGACTACAATGGAAATAGGTCCTTTGCAGATGTATTAAGTTAAGGATAAATGCCCAGAAGTTGAATTACTGGGTTCATCTTTGTCTCTTGTTATAGCCTTTGTTTTAAAGTCTATTTTGTCTGGTATGACTATTGTTATTCCAGCTTTTTTTGTTTTCTATTTTTATGAAACATTTTTCTTACCTTTACTTTCACGCTGTGTGTCTTTTGATCTGGAGAAAATCTCTTGTAAACTGTATATCTGAGGGTTTTGTTTTCTTATCCATTTAGCCACCTTATGTCCTGTGATTTGTTCAGTTAATCCACTTTCATTCAACATAATCATCGTTAGGCATGTTTGGTATTGCTGTTTTATTATTCATATTTTTTTAATTCTTTTTTTCCTTTTATTTTTCTTTAAAGAAGTCCCTCAACATGTATCATAATACTGGTGTGGTGGTGTGAACATCTTTACTTTTTCTTGTCTGGGAAGCATTTTATCTGTCCTTTGATTTTAAATGATAGTTTTCCTAGATAGAGTAATCTTGGCTGTAGGTCCTTGCTTTTCATCACTTTCAAAATTTCATGCCAGTATCTTCTGGCCTGCAAAGTATTTGTTGAGAAATCAGCTGACAGTTTTATGAACGCTCCCTTGTAGGTAACTAACAGCTTTACTCTTGCTATTTTTAAGATTCTCTGTCTTTGACCTCTGGCATTTTAATTATGCTGTGTCTTGGTGAGTACCTCTTTGGGTTCATCTTGTTTGGGACTCTCTGTACTTCTGGGACTCATATGTTTATTTCCTTTGCCAAGTAGGAAAGTTTGTCATCATTATTTCTTCAAGTACTTTTTCAATTCCTTTGTCTCTCTCTTCTGGTACCCTTATGATGCGAATGTTGGTACACTTGACGTTATCCCAGGGGCCCTTTAAACTATCCTCATTTGGCAATTTCTTTCTTTCTTTTTCTTTTGCTGTTCTGGTTGGGTATGTTTTGCTACTTTATCTTCCAAATCACTGATTCAGTTCTCTGCTTCATCTAATCTATTAATTTCCTCTAATGTATTCTTCATTTCACTTATTGTATTCTTCATTTCTGATTTTTAAAATTTTTCTATCTCCATTTTATGTTTTTTTTGTTTTATTTTGTTTTGTTTTGTTTTTATCTCTGTTGAAGTTCTCACTGAAATCCTTGAGTATCCTTCTAATCAGTGCATCTCATAGATTGCTTGTCTCCATTGTGTGTAGTTATTTTTCTGGAGCTTTCTTTATCTTTTATTTGGGCCATGTTTCTTTGTTGCCTCTCTGGCTGCCTCCTTTTGTTTCTATGAATTAGGTAGAGCAGCCATGTTTCTCATTGTGGTAGAGTAGGCTTATATAGTAAGTGTACTATGGGGCCCAGTGGCACAGCCTCCCTGGTCCCCAGTGCCAGGTGCTCCAGGTGTGTCCCTTGTATGAACTGTATTGTAGTTGAGCCTTAGTTGCTTTTTTGCACATGAGTGTGAAGGATTGCTCCTCAGACTCATTGGTTATGAGGACTGGCTGTGACTAAGTGGAGGAGCTGTCATGTGCAGCATGAGTGGTGACCCTACAGCGGAAGATTTGCTTTAGTGGGGCTCTGGTACCTGCCCAGTCTGACCTTTGAGTGCGTGTTTGTAGAGGTGGTTGGGTGGTACTCTAGTGTGGTCTAAATCTGGCCATTGGGTGTGTTAGCTCTGGGGCCCCTAGGAATGGGCTCTGTTGCAGGCTAATGTCACCTGCTACTTGTGCCCTGCCCAGGGCCACTTGCTATGAGCTACAAAGTGATCTACAGATAATTGATTCTTGTGCTGGCCTGGAAGCTCCTGTGAGACTGAGGCTGTGAACTGAGGCCAGCTGCTGCTAGTGGTGGGCTTGGGGCTACTTAACAAGAAGTGTGGAGCATACTAAGGCTATATGCTACTTGTTTGGAGTTTGTGAACCTTTGAGAGATTTGTAGAAAGTTTGCAGCATGAGTTAAGGCAGGGCATTTGTATGGAAAAGCCACTGGAAATGGCTTGGGTGAGCCTGCAAGGTGGGTAGGGCAGGGTATCAGGGAATCCCTAGGGAAGAGCAAACAGCATTACCCAGGTTGATAGAGACTCAGATATTGGACCCCAGCACATGCAGGCTGGGTGTGGGTAGGGCTCAACTAAGTAACAATGGCTTCTGCCAGCTCTTCTGTCTGGGAGAAAGCTGCCTCTCCACTGAAGCCTCACTTTGAAGCCAGGCTATTCAGTTTCTCCCCTTATGTCCCTGGTGACTTTCAAGCTTCTGCCTCAGTGCTGGAACTCAGAGCAAGTGAGTTCATTGGGAGAAAATCCATGGGAAAGCCCTATCAAAAGTATGCCTGGGATTCCAGCCCCCTCTGTCTCTCTCAGCCACAATCTCCAGTAGTTTTCACAGCAAAACAATTATGGGAAATTTTCTCTCTCTCACTGGAACCCTGGATTGGGGGAGCTGGTTTGGGGCTGGTACCCCTCGTTCCTCAGGGGGACCCCCACAGCTGAGAGAACACTTGTGTGTGTGTGGCGGGGGGTGGGTGGGGCGGGGGACTGACCCATTCTGTGGTGTCTCTGCCTCTCCTATCACTCTTGAGGTGTGTCAGCACTGAGTTCACAAAAAGGAAAGTTTTTATGGTGAGATGCCCAATAGGAAGAATAAAGATAAGGGTGGCATGCAAATGAAACAGTAGGTACCACCTTTATCATGGGGAGTGCAGTTCTACGGGGGCGGGGGGCAGTGTAGTTCTATTGGGTGGAGTGTGTTATTGTGTGCACTTTTCTTGCTCCTTTTTCTGTGTTCCCCTTCTGCTCTCCAGGGGACTCCATGGCTCCACACATAGCAGAATAAAATAGTGACCTTCAGCCATATACGCGAGATACACTAAGCTGAATTATGTGTACACATTTTAGGCACAGGCGCCCTATTACACTGATGTAACATTCTAAATCTAAGGTCCTATTCTTAGCCGTGGGCCTGGATCACAGCCAGACCTTGGACCAGCCGACCTTTGGTTCAGCCTGGCCTGGCACCCACAAAGTACCTTCCTCTTTATGTCCTTACCTGTAAGACTGTTCAGACAGACTTCAGGCAACTCTCAATGATGGTTGTTCTGTAGTTTAGTTGTAATTTTGATGTGGTCATGGGAGAAAGTGAGCACAGCATTTACTTACTTCACCATCTTGACTAGAAGCTAATATATATTTCTTTTTTTTATGTTTCCTATTTATTAAACTTCTCACTTTGTTTATGCATTGTTTTCTTGATTCCATTTAGTTATCTGTTCCTTTGCATTTCATTCAGTTTCTTTAATATGATTATTTTGAATATTTGTTTTGCAAATCGTAGATCTCTGTTTCTTTGGGGTCAGTTACTAGAACTTTATTGGTTTATTTTCATGGTATCATGTTTTCCTGTTTCTATGTGAACTTTGTAGCCTGTGTGGTGTTGGGGCATTTGAAGTAGCATACACTTCTTCCAGTCTCTGCAGGTGGCTTTTAATAAGTGAAGATCTCCTGTCTGTTCCTCAGGTTAATGGGCTTACCTCTAGAATTGCAGTCTGACTGAGGTAGAGCCAGTTACAAGGCTGTTGCTGAGTCTGAAGTGGGGGTCTGTCATTGGCAGTCTTGTTTCCAGGGTCTTGGTTGAGTGTGGATCCTCTCTAGTCTCTGGGTGAATGGGACTGCTGCCAATACTTTTTCTAGAGGGTGGCTCTGAATCAAGGGTCCACTTCAGGGTCTACATTTGGGTCCTCAAAGAGCAATGCTATTACCAGGTATATAGTAGGTGTGGCCCCTACCAGGTCCCTGGGAAGGCTGCTGCTTGGTCACTGGATAGGTCCCTGGATTGAAAGTACTGGTCTCAGACCATGACTGAGAGGTATTGGAAACAAACTTAGGGCTATTTTAGATTCCACAGCCAAGATTGAGGTCTGAACTATTGAACAACTTATATATCAGTATATTAACTTCCAAAAATTGTGTGAATGGACAAAATTTAAGACCATGTTGAGTTACAATATCTGATGTATAAAGTCCACCTACAAAGCATATAGTAATATATTAAAATCTTACGTTAAATAAACATTTTAATTGTCTCATTTACAAACTATAATAATGTTGAATATAAAAACAAGGTGAAGAAGTTTAGAAATCAGGTCCTTTAAAAATAATTTATAAGCTGGGTATGTTTAAAGAAGAAAGATGGGCATACTTGACAATGAAAAGAAATGGTGTACAGAGTGGATAGTAAACTTAATATTCTTCTAGAAAGAATAATTAAGACTAAATTTGGGAATTATGTAAAGGGTGACTTTGGTTCCATTTAAATGATTAACCTAATCTTCTTGACACTGGATTTATATTATAATATGTTCTAGATTATCAGAAATTTTCTAGCAGTATATAGATGTCTTTCTTCCAATTGTAGGATAGTAAGTATTCCTATGTTGGACAATGAGTTAGAGTTGAATTTCCATATTATGATGCTTTCTAAATCAAATATTACACCATTATATTGTTCCCAGTTTCTGAATTTCTTGTTGAAGAATACAAATATATATACTTGATGCACACTAAAATATGACACTTGCAAACCTTTACTAATTGTCATAAGAATACAATTACATTAAGTTACAATTATATGAAAAGTTTACAAAATGAATATATGTTGAACAAGGATACAAGGAGTATGTAATACATTATGATGTTTTGATTTCCATATTTTAATCTCTGATTAAATTTTGTTGCTTTTCAGTATAATTTATATTTTCTTTTCAAAAGGCTTCTCACCTATGTGTCAAGAGGACAATGGCTTGATTCAATTAGCTGCTTTCTAAGATTATTTTTTAGTGAATGAATATGAGGTCTGCATTTTTCATTAACCTAATCCATTTATGCTTACTTATTTGTTAAGATAAAATTTGAATATACTTAATAATTAATTTAATGTAGCTATATTCCATAATACTCTATAAAAACTATTACAGGCACATGTATTATAACTTATTCCTTATTTTATGTGCATTTATCCACAACACAGACATAAATTAAACACAAAGTTTGAAATGCATACCAAATCCTAAATTGGATATGTATATACTAACTCATCTACTCACATATATATCTTATTTAAAAGGGTGTTAAACATATATGGACTTTTTTCTCATAACTCTAAGTGGTTAGAGGCATAAATGTATCCATTTATACTTGATCATTGTTAAGTTTATATACTTTTATAAAACCAGGCACATAATTCAGAACCTCTTAGAGCAAAGTATTTAAGGTTAGAAAAGGATGGATTAGGAATAATTTCCTGCCATTAATTTTCATTCTTATACTTGGAAAATGGAAGGTTGTGAATTCTAAAATATTAGCTACCTCTAGTTTTTTATATAGACAGGATATGGATGAAGTAACAAAGGAATATAACAGTTTACTTTAAAAATAACTGTTCATTTTGATATGAAATGTGAGAAACTGTAAAGTAGAAAAATGAATGGTGATAGTACTCTTAATCTTAGTGACAGTTTTTCCCCCCTACAGACGAGGAAGAATAGCTTTCCTCTTCATGTTTGGGGAAGGGAGCAGGATTATTTTACTTCTATTCTTATTATCTTTCTAGGTAAAAGCACATGATCAAAACTAATGTATAATTGAAAGCAGTTCCCCTCTCTTACAACTAAGAATCAGATGAATTGAATTAGTAAGACTTCTAAGTAAAACATGAAAACTCCTTGTAAAACTTACAATATTTTAATTTTTTATTCAGAATTTCTAAACTTCTAATAGCAGATTCCACGTCTATTTAAAACTTGTCAGCACTGCAGTTATTATAATGAAATTACGATGTGTCAGTGAAGGAGAATTTTAATAAGTAAAATAGTTTCTGAGTTAAGCATATTTTCATCCCCTCCAGAATTTCACCACCTGCTCAAGCAGCACATTATTCTGTGTCAGAATAAATAATATTCATATTTTTCCAAAGGTGACAATTAAGCTCATTCAGTACTGGTTGTTTAAAGCATCAGGTTAGCTTTTGCCTAAGATCATCAAACCTTAGCTTAGCCAAAATAGACAAGGTAGCATGAAAGAGTGACTCTGGTGCTCTGGGAATATGTTCACCATATTAATAATGGATCATTGGCATCTCTAATTTTGATATTAGATAACTTTGCTTAAGAACTCCTTATTTAATTTCTTCACTGAATCTAAACAAGGAAAATGTTTGTGTTTATGGAAGAAAATGCTTAATTGAAGATATATATTTTTAAGTACATATGTACATATGTACTTTTGTAAATACATTAGCCCTTAGAATAAATATTGTAATGAAGAAAAAATCATTGATTATCAGAAGTAATTAAAATATTTAGTAAGCTAGAGAGGGAGCTGGCATATTTTTATTTCCTTTTTGCACTTATTCGCCACTAATATTTAAGATTAAAGATTTATTGTTTGTTACCAATTGCTGCATAACAAATTATCCCGCAACTTAGCAGCTTAAACAATACTTACTATCTTACCATTTCTGAGGGTATTTGGAAGTGGCTTAGCTGGATGATATGAGTTCAGGGTCTCTTAGGAGGTTACAGTCTAGATATCAGTGGTGGCTACAGTCAACTGAGGGCTTGTCGGGACTAGAGAATCCACTTCCACGAGAGTTTTCATATGTGGCTATCAAGAGGAAGACTCTATTCTTTGGTGACTCTTGACACATGGTCACAGTTCCATATCATACAGTCATCTCTATACAGCTGCTAGAGTGTCATTTAATATCCCCCAGAGTGAGTGATTCCTTAGAGCCCAAAGTGACCATAATGCCTTTGAGTACCTGGTCCCAGCATACATTGTCATTTTTGCAATAGTCTATTGATTACACAGGTCAATTATTTTGTGGCAGAGGATTATAGAGGAATATAAGTAGCAGGAGATGAAGTTTATTAAGGTCCATATAAGAGACTCAGTTCAGAATTTGGCTTTAAACTATAATCAAGGAAGACTGGAAATAAAACTATTGATATTTTATGCACACACACTTTTTCAGAAAATCCCAACACACCAGTAGAAATTGCTGAGATGGACTTTTACCCTTTCAGAAGTTATTTCTCATATTTATTTTTTCTAATTAAAGGATTAATTCAAGTCAAAAGCATTATCTCACAAGTTTTACTCATTTCCTCCTTTATGGAGAATGTTTTTATCCACTATTTCATATATGCATTCCTCTGGTATTTGAATAATTTTTATCTTTCCAGGCTTCATTTATGTCTTACCTAATTGACTACAAAACCTCCAGAAACACTACCCTACTCTTAAAATTTTAACCATCAGTTGGAACACATATTTTTCATCTTTAGCAAATGGCTTATGCATATAAGATGCTTTTTCTTAATAATGCAAATTTCTTGCATGAACCACATCTTATACTCTTTTTTTAATTCTTCAATACAATGAGAATAAGCTTGAGCACAAAGTAATATTTATGCAGTTGAATTATATCTACAAAGATAGCTGTCAATAACACCTTAGATAATGCTTAGTGCTTCAACTTGTCCGCCCCTTGATAGAGAGACTCTTCAGATAAGTGATTTCCTCTTCTGTAGCTTTTAGACTATATTATTCCATTATCTACCATTAATTCATAATGATTTTTCTGAAAAAAATGATTTCCTGTTAATCACAATAACTTAGAAAAATATAGTTCTAGAATATATTTTATAAAACTACTCTCCAGTTGTTTTTACTTTCTTGTTAGAAGATTTCTTTTAAATTTGAACTGTTATTTTCAAAAAAATCTTTATCCTGGGGATTTTGTCATAACTCATTTAGAACTGACAGCACATTTCAAATTCCACTTTTACTCTAACAAATTACTGTACTAAACTTCCTTCAGGCTGTACTTTGATTATTAATTAGCACACATATCATGTAGCTCAAGGAAGATAGGCATTTCATGGCAAGGGTTTTTCTCCTAATTAAGTGTAACAGCTTATTCATTTCAAGTGGCTTTGAGGTTAACTTTTAAAAATCATTTTTAACTCCTTTATTTTTCTTAGTTGTAGTACATAAACTTCTATGATGTCAGCTGTGACCAATGGTAAATATTATTAATACTTTATTCTTCAGTAATGGTCTTGATCCAGAAGGACAGCTTTCCTTTATCTGGTTGTTGCTTGCTCCTCATTAAACTGAATACTTGGTTGATGAGCATATAAAAGTTTATAATATGTGAAAAATCAGAGTCTTCCTAGCCATGTATTGGAGAAGATAGGTTACATACACAGAATGTGTAGTGTAGGAACTTAGGAAGTTTCTATGAATCGATCAGTAATAAACGTACTCTACTATACACACTTATTCTGTAATGTTCTCTTCTCATACCTGGCTTTCCTCTTCCTGTAATGATTCAAGAATATACCTGAATTTTGACTCCTATTCAAAAAAATTAGTCATACTTACTCCCACGTTTGAGCCTGGAGTGTTTTACAACCACCACCTAAGCTGTGTCACCTAACTTAGAGACTGCTGACCAGGTCTCAAGAAACCCTTCACAAGTGGCCAGTGATACCTCTGACACCTCTAGCACACATCTAGGCAATGTTGCTGCAGCAGTTACTTCTCTTGGTCACAAGAAGCTACTGTAAATAATTACCACCTCTTTCGTCTTTAAAAGTGTAAGAGAAAGAAAACAATTCTTCCCATCAGTCACATAGTGGTATGATCAGGTGAGATTGTTTCATATAAAAACTGGCCTGATATCTCAACCTAGTTGTTATTTAAGTTTAAACTCCCAGAGGTAGCTTGGGCTAATGCTAGATTCCGGTGTCAACTACATCATAGATGTAGATTCATATTCACAACTGTTAATCTGTTTCTGCACGATCGAGTCCACAGGTCTCATTTCTTTTTTTTTTTTTTTTTTTTTATATCAGGGGACTCATTGCTTCGCTGAGCAGTGTGGTTCACTCTCACATGTTTAAAAAATATAGATTTCAAGAGAAAGGTAATGAGGTCTTTGCTCTTGCCCTCAAAGGAGGCATCTTGGTTCTTTATAAATAATGGTCTCCACCGCTCCTAAGCAATCATTAAGTATATGAATACATTTTTTATGCAGAGAAAAAATAAGTCTCATCAGCATACAAACTGATACATATCAAAAACATGCATATGGATGTGTACCTGCGTTAGTGTATATGTATGTATGTGTGTAATTTTTTTTTTTTACTGCATTCTTCATTAAAAATTCTAGGTATGAACTGGAAACTTAAATTAAAATACAACTACCAACAAAGATAACTTGAAAAAGCAGATAAAAGTAAGAGTTTTACTTTCTTATTGTGTGTCGATATCACTCTGGATACAACAATCTATTTATAGTCAGAAATAATAATAATAATAAAGAAACAACTTATATGATTATATGTTTTAAGAGACCAAAGTAATGTCTTATGGAATCCTCTAGAAACAAACATGATCACTTTGGATCCTGCACACTCTTTGTAAAATGGTAAAATGTTAAATCAAGTACCTAAGAGAACAGATTTTCCTGTAGTTTACCTCTGCTGGTATCAATTTATCTTCTCATGGCTTTTTATGCATTTATTGATGACAGAAATTTGTTACTTTTGCTATCATAGATTCAGATCATTTTACTTCAGGGGATTGCTCACTGGTGCTATTTTCAATTTGCAGTCTAGTGGTGGGCTTAATGAACACTTAAGATACAGCAGATTTCTATCTATAAGTTTCTTTCCCTTATAACAAAGTCTAAAACCCTGTTGTTGACTACCAGGTATCATAAGTAAAACACAAGTGATTTATTTTGACATTTTAAATTATGTTTATAAAATACACTAATTGCATCTCTCACAAGTCAGATCGCTACACACACACACACACACACACACACACACACACATATATGAAATAACCAATTACATTTAAATTAACAAATTTAATAATTACTAAATGTCCTAATATCTACAATATTTTATCAGTGCTAGGAGATATTTAGAAGTTTAACATTTAATGGATGTTATAATTACAATATAAAGTCGAAAACTAATGGAACACAATGATAAGTTATAAAAGGGGTATTATAAATTATTTACTGATCATATCAACTAAGTGAGTGACAGACTATGTAAGTAAACCAATGAGTATATAATCTTATAGCATCATAGACAGGCTTTAAACAGAAAGGTCACCTCATATCTTGCCTAGATAATTTTGTCATTTGTAAATCTTCAATATTTAATTTTCTGAACATTCTGAATAAAGAAAAGCATAATGCTAATGGAATATCATCTGTGTTGGTTTGTTTGTGTACATAGAGAGTGTTTGCTTTCTTATCCTGCTGTCCTGAGGACTCCTAAGAAGTGATGTCACCTAACATAAATGAGAAAGCAGTAAGTCACAATTTATATTTACAATCATGCTATTCACTTTGACAATGGCCAATGGTCTCCAAGGATTAATTTCAGTTGAGTGCCAAACCCTGATCTAATACTAGTACTATTTCTTTTCATTGGTTTTATGCTGTTGTCTTTTTTCCCAGTAATTTATTTTAGTGAGCTGTAATATAAATATGATAAAATGCACAGATAATTTAATGAGCATCAAAAAACACTTACAGCCATGTAATATAACCCCTTATCAAGATGTAGAATTTCAGTTGTTCTTTAAGCACCTTGCAGTCAATCCTCTGCACTTTCGACTCTCAGGTATCATTTCTATAATCGCAGATTTGTATTACCTGCTCTAGAGCCTCATAATAATGGAATCAGATAGTCTGTGCTTTTTTGTAGTCCACTTCGTTTTTCACCAACGTGGCTTTCAGCAACATCTCTGCATCCATATTGTTGCATGTATCAATACTTTGTTCTTTTTGTTGCTGAGTAGTATTCTATTTTATCAATATGTCACAGTTTATTCATTATTCTGTTGATGGTTATTTCTAGATTTTTGTCTTTTAAAAATAAAGCTATTGAAAATTCGTATCTAAAGTTTTTGGGGGGAGGGTCCTGTTTTTATTTATCTCGAATAAATAACTAGAAGTGAAATTCATCGGTTATAGTTATAAGAAAGTGTCAAACTGTTTTTTTTCTTTTAGTAATTGTATGCTTTCATTGGTAATTTATAATGTTGCTCATTTTGTATGTGCTTATTGGTCATTTAAGCATCTTTTATGAAGTGTTTGTTTAAAGATTTTCTTGCATAATTTTCCTTAAAATAACATTATAATAGAAAGAGGGAGAGGCTAAAAACAGGAAAAATGGAAATTATTTCTGTGCTCTATGGTCATATCCAAAATCTTTGTTCTAAATTTTTTGAACTTAGACTATTTTTTGGCTTATCTAACCATTGTGGTTTATATAGATATACATATAGTCTCTCTCCTTATCTCTCTCTCTCGATATATATATATTTTGGATATGACCATAGATATATCTATAGATATATATAGAGAGATATATATAGATATATATATAGAGAGAGAGAGAGTCTGTAATTTTCTTCTTTTTTATGTGCATATATTTTTCCAGTGTATCATTGGATGATATACATTCTCTAGAATTCAATAATTTAACCATATTTTTCTATTAAATTAATATTCAAAAAAGACATAATTATTTAATTATAATTTTATTCCTAAAATACCGTACAATGATATATCACATACTTATTATTTAACTTATAAATTATCTGATTCCAGTACAATAAACTTTATGGTTATACATTTAAATTAAACTAACTTTCATTATACTTACTAGAAAAATTAGAAGTAAAATTTACATAATTATATCAATTAGATAACATTAAATGTTACACACAACACAATAAGATTAATGCATTGTATATATATATATATATATATATATATTGTTAGTCATTCTTAAGAACTGACATTTAATGTTTTAATCACTAATGGTTTCTAAAATTCTTTGCCATAATACCTTAAAATGTCAGGTGAGGAAAATACTTAGGAAATGCTTTCTTAACATAGCTGAGATTTCTTTTCCATGCAAATCATGCTGGCAACCATATTTATAGCTATGTGAAACCAGCCTTTGGGAAACTAAGATTCCAAGAAGCAGAGATAGGAAATAGCGGGAGTCATGGAGGCTTTTAATTTTCTGTGTATAGTTGTCTCTTAGGTTTAGATGCACCCAGTCCTTGATGTGAGATAATAGTTTCCTATTTATGTATTTGACAATTATGTGTAGAATATTTACTATGTACCAGATAATGATACATTTTGCCCCCAAGACCAACTTATGAGTCAGATACTACTTCCCCAATATTGCAGATAAGAAAACTAAGTCTCAAAAAGTTTAAGTAATCTGCCTTTTTCAGTATTTATTGCTATTTAACAGAACACCCAAAACTTAAAAAGACAACTGTTTATTTGCCTATGATTCTGTGGGTCAGCACTTTTGCCCGAGCTCAACTGCGCGGTTCTGCCGTAGGTTTCACCCGAGGTCATGAAACTTAACACAATTAGCAGCTGTATAAGTAGTCTGTAGTGTTAGTATGTAGAAATACGCTTTCCTAAATATTGGAATTCATGAATAACTGAAAATATTTACCACTGAAGTAATTTGTAAAGAAGTAAGTGGATACCCAATTATTATAAATGAAACTGTATGAACTTTGAAAACCAGTATTTCAATTAGCAATAACTAATATAAACTACTCCCAGGTTAAACATTTACTCCAAGACAGACAATGTTCTAAGTAAATTATAAACGTTATTCCTCTCATTCACTTCTCACAATCATTATTTTTTTCTATTTAGCAAATACAGAAGCAGAGCTTGGAGAGATGACACTTGACTAAGGTCCAGAAGGGTGGACTTGAGTTTTTAACCTAATTCCAGCTCACTTTTAAGTGGGTATTCTTGTTAATAAGCATTCTGTATTATGATTAAAATCATGAGTAACAGAGCAAAAGAGAACAAAATATCGAAGGTGAAGGAAAATACATAATGAAAGATGAAACTAAAATATACCTATGTAAAAAAGTAAACTTTAATCTTCAGTAACTGTAATTTAGTAACTGTTCTCAGAGTAGTTTAGTGAAAAAACACATAATATGAAAACATCATAGTAGAATTTCATTTCTGACACTGTTTATAGGTTGTATAGCCTTGTTAACTTTTTGTACTGCAAAATCTAGTATAAAAATTTTTAAGGCCCAAATGTAAAATATATACTAGTTTTTAATTATTTTTTAATAAGTTGACAGTTGAACTTGATGGCGTAAAAGTCATTTGTGATTAAATATCAGAACCTATTATCCTTCTGAAAGTGAATTTGACTCTATATTGGATTTAATTTTTCACTTTGCGGTTTCACAGAAAATACCCTTGTATTTTAAATACAGACAAATAAATAAATACTAGACCATGCTCAGAATATAAAAACAGTAATGAAGAATGCAGTGTAAACAGACGATACAGAGGACAGGACATGGAAATGTTTGTCAGAAGCCTAATTGTAAAATCTAATTCTAAATTCAAAGTCCAATAAATTTATTAATTGAACTACAGTTTCTTCCAGTGCAAATTAAATAAATACATATAAAACTAAATTTCTAAGTTGTTATTGTGGAATATTTATTCAATTGTTTTTTAAAACTCCAATTATTAGTTTTGATAATAGATATTTTAATTTTAATGAATTTTTTGAAAATGTGGCTGTCTGCATTTTTGTTTGTTTACTTGTTTGCATTTAATATGAATTTTTATTTTCTCAAAAACTGTTGAGGTGGATTGGCTTAGGTTTTTTGATTTTTTTTTTTTTTTTTTTTTTTGTTTTTTTTGTTTGTTTTTGTTCCAAAAAAAAATTTACTTTTCATATTCCCTTTATTTTTGTTCTGGCTAAAAAAAAAATCCACAAATTAAGAACATGGGAATGAGGTTTGAAAGATAAAAATGAAGCAGAGGCCAATATCTTGGCTATGTTTGTCCTTTTTGTGGCAAACAGCATTGTAAATACCTGATGATTTTCTGTAGCCATCATTCAGGGCTCTTTATCCAACTTCCATCGCGTTAAGAGACAGCTGTGGCATCAGCAGTGGCAGCTTCTTGATTCTGAATTTTCATTTTTTTAACTTCATTTTCAGGGGCTACACTTGAAGTCTGGCTCCAATTCTCATGGGTAGTAGGAGAGTGCTGTGGTATCTAAAGGTTATTTCATTTTGGTAGCCATGATCCAGCTCCTTCAGAGCTTATGATTTGTGATGGTACCTATTTAAAACACCTGAGTAGAGTGTTTTCTGCTTCCGGTACTTGACTTGGCTGATACCAGTAGTGGAAAACAGATGCTGAAGAATGCAAATCTGTTTTTTGTTGTTGTTGTTTTTTAACCTGGCCTGTTTGGATATGTGTTTACTTGGCAGTTACATTGGAGGATGACAGTTGTATAGTCCATGAAAAGCAAAATGTACTAAGGAAGATACGGCTTCAGTGAATGGAATGATTGCTACAGTAGAGTATTATGGTGAAGATGAGGACTATGAGAATTGCGAGGTGGATTAGCGGCTTCTGACAACACTAAAAGGCTTAAAGAAAGACAGTTGCAAGCTCAGTACTTTCAATTTGCAGATTCATGTAGAGTTTTCCTACATTTAGTAGTGTCAGAACTAATAAAGGCAAAATCAAATGCAGTTTTATCCTATTATTGAATTAATAAATTTGTTCATTTCTTACCTGAAAGCTGGAACATTAATTAGGAAAGAGTGGAGCTTGAGAATTGGAATGGGTCATTTAGGCAGATTTATCTGGATATTAATTCTGTGTGCTGTAATCACTAAGCCTCTGCTGACTGCTGTTCGTGCTGTGGAACCTTTTAATCACTCACCTGAGATAGTTGCTTTGGAGTCAAATACCAATTCCTTTTACTTCGTAACTTTTACTAATCACAGCCTCTGAGCAGATAAGTAGACTTTGATTGTTTCAGGAAATAAGTAAAAAATAAGATCAAATTAATATACTAGATGACAAATATTATATTATTTTCACCATTTATATTAGCAAAAACCTGAGTGATTCATGTGGAAATATATTCTACATGTGCCATAAAGTTAAGAAAATAATAGATTACATTGAGGTAACTTAATCAATATGGCTCATAATAGGCTACCAAGAGCATCCAACAGTAGTTCAGTTTGTTTAGTTGTTTGACTAAAACCCAGTCTTACAGGTAGATGTCACTAAATGAATATGAGGTACCAGATATTTATTGGTATAATTTACAGGTGCAACTGATCACTGGCTCCAAAACTATGCTTATTTTTGAGGATCTATAATGTAACTGTGTACTACCAAAGGTAGGATTTATCTTCAGGTGATAAGAGTTTTGGCTTGAGTCATTTCCAGA
This sequence comes from Eonycteris spelaea, assembly GCA_003508835.1. NCBI lineage: Eukaryota > Metazoa > Chordata > Mammalia > Chiroptera > Pteropodidae > Eonycteris > Eonycteris spelaea. The sequence goes on from PUFA01000104.1 coordinate 4,284,596, forward strand.
GTAGTTAGGAGCCAAAGATTAGCCCTAAAACCTGTCCTTCCCTACCAAAAAAGAACAATAAAAATAAAAGCTGTTTTCCTGAGGATAATGAGGGTGGATATTTCTGCCACAACTTCATTTAACATGTCCGTTAGGCCTCTGCAGATGAAACATGTTAGGAATGGTAGACAACCACATAAAATCTGATGATGACTACAATTGTTGTTCCAAATGTATCCTCTTTATAGGAGCAATCATCATTGCCCCTGACACCTATTATGCAGCTCCCAATCAACCAAAAGATTTTGTTCTTTACTGTGAAGTAGAAAACACCAGCGAGCGACAGTTGGTTTTCAACTTATAATGACAGCACTAAACTTCTTTTGTCTCTTTCCCCTTCACAATTCTCTCTTATAATTTAGTTTAGGAATCTAGATTAATTCAACACCTCAAAAGACATCGATGTCTACATGCTGACAGGAAAGACATTTGGTAAGAAACTTGCTTACTAAAGAGAGATAAAACCTATTGAATTTCATTTTTTAACTTCGGTCATAATTGTTGGCCTTTCCTGGCCTGGATCATGATAGAATTTCCCTGTTAAAGTGAAAAGCAACATGGATACTCACTGCACTTCCTAGGACTAAGAAAGGGGCACAAGGTTCATTTGGTTTCTTTTGACTTGAGAGGTAGCATATGACAAATTAAATGTGCTCTCTTTTGCCAAAAACATTTCTAAGTCTATGAGATTTTGAATTAGGAGTCCAGACCCTACAAAGGCTCTAAGAGCTGTCCCAATGACACTCAAAATTCTTGTAACATATTAAGATGTACATGAAGTCCGTTGCAAGTCCTCAATGGAAATTATAATGTGAGCCCTTAGGGTTTGAAGAAAATTCCTCTTGGACTCTCGGGAAGACTAAACAGCTCTAGCCTGTAAGTGAGCATAAGAAATAAACGGGCATTATCTGATCCACCAAGTCATATCTGTGTGGACAACGTTTCTGCATCATCAAGTGAAAAGTCTATATAGAAAAATGGCCTCAAGTTTGTCCTGAACTCACAACTAAGTTGCTGAATCTAGCAGGTCAAGCTCCCAGATGTAGCACCTACTCCTGCTACATTGCCTCTTACTACCCTGGTCTCATGAGGAATTTTCTATGATCAGTTAACTGAGGAAAATAACATTTTAGTTTGCTTCACAGATGGTTCTGCATGATAAACTGGCACCAGCTGAAGGTGTAACACTACAGAATTAAAATCTTGTTTATGAGAATAAATAAATACATTTTCAGTGAAAGAGAAGCAATGGGCCGATAAGCATGGATTTTATTGCTTTTACTCAGTGCCCCAGGTATCAGTAGCATCTGGTCTTTTAGAATATCAAAATGGCCTTCTGAAAAATGTACACCCCCGGTTCCAAGGGAATGGAGATAGGCATGGCATTATTTTTACACCTAATAACCCACTCACAAACCATTTTTATTTCTTTCATAAGACATTGGACATTGACAGTTTAGAAGATTTTCTTTCTTTTTCATTTGCTTTGTTTTCTAACAGCTTTTTGAGGTATAATGATATAAAAAGAACTGCAAATACTTAGTGTGTACAATTTGATCAGTTTGGACATAGGCAAATACCTGTGATATCATCACCATAATCAAGGTAATATACATATCCAATACAGCCCAAACTTTCCTTGTGTCTCTTTTCATATGTGTGATAAAGACACTGAACATGAGATTTATCTTCTTAACAAATTTTGAAACAGACCATATTGTTCTGTTTACTATAGGCACCCTGTTGTATAGCAGATCTCTAGCACTTATCTAGTATAATTAAAGCTTTGTACCCACAAAACAACTACTCCTTGTATCTCCCACCCGTCCAGCTCATGGCAACCACCATTTCATCCTCTTCTACGAATCTGATTATATGAAATACCTCATATACGTGGAATCATGTAGTATTTGTCCTTCTGTGACTGATTTATTTTGCTTAGCATAATGTCCTCCAAGTTCACCCATGTTGTCTCAAATATCAGGATTTCCTTCTTTTTTAAGGCTCAAGAGGTATATAACCCCTTAAAAATAAAAATCATCTGTTGAGCACTTGAGTTGTTTTTACATCTTGGCTATTGTGAACAATACCACAAAGGATATGGGAGTGTAAATGGTTCTTCAAAATTCTGATTTAATTGTTTTGTATAAGCACTCGTAAGTGGGATTGCTAGATCAAAGCAAGTATATGAAAAGGTACTCAACATCATTGATTATCAGGGAAATGCAAATCAAAGTACAATGAGCTATCACCTCACACATGTTAAGATGGTTAGTATCAAAAAAAAAAAAAAAGAGGAGAATCCCAAGTGGTTGAGGATATGAAGAAATTGGAAGTCTTGGACACTGTTGGTAGTAATTAAAATTCTATAGTAGTTATGAAAAAGAGTATGGAGGTCCTTTCAAAATAGAGTTTAGGAGTCCCAGCTTATAGGTGCTGTGAACTGAATTACGTCTCCCAAAATTCATATATCAAAGCCTTAACCCTCAATATGATGATATTTGGAGATGGAGCTTTTGGAAAGAATTAGATTTAGGAGAGGTTATGAGGGTTGGGCCCTCATGATAGGGCTAATGCTATCAGAGCTTGCTTTATATCTTACTTTGCCACATGAATACAAAACAAGCTGGGAACTGTCTACAAGCGAGGAAGGGAGCTCTCACTGGAATCCAACCATGTTGGCACCCTGCTCTCATACCTGATCTCTGGCCTCCAAAATTGTGAGAAATTAAGTTGCTGTTGTTTAAGCTATCTGATTAATGATATTTTGTTTTGGTAGCCAAGGAGATTTAAGACTCCACTCATATTGTTTTTCTTGCTTTGTGTGTGTGTGTCTGTGTGTGTGTGTATGTGTGTGGGGGGTACATATATATTTTTTATGTTATATTATGTGTTGGTTATAGTAAATGTGAACATTTAGTTCTTAGATTACCAGGTATCAAGGTTGTACTAGATTATGCCAGGTATGGAGGACAAATGAGCACTACCAACCTATTGCTAAAATTCTCTGGCCTCTTTCAGTGAGAGTCTGTTTTAGCAGAAAAACCTTCTTTATTCTCGTTTTTCAGATCTTTTTCCCATAGCTATGAGGTTGAACACACAATTGTATCAGTTGGCTCAGAAAGAGTGTGTGTCTCAATGGGTCAATTTTCTGTTGGTTAGAGGACATTTTTGAAATTCCAACTTAAAATCCATTCGTTGTGACTTTGAGAAGATTTTATATGCTCAGGGAGGAAAGAAATGTTTCTTGCTTAAAATTTTTGATTTATGCTTTGAATCACGACTGAAAAGTTAAATGTGTTCATTTTGAAGAATTTGATAGAAAATATATACATACAAGGAAATAAATTGAAATCACTCAAAATTTTACTCTCAAGAAATATCAAAAGATAAGCAACGACTATGGACAATATTTTAAATAAAGGCCACATAATTTTAAGTTATTTAAAATATTTTCAACAAAAATTAGAATATAATTTAAATGCTGAAAAGTACCACAGTACTTCAAAAAAGACTGATATTCTCTCTGCTTTTAGGACAGAAAGCTTATAAGAAATATGTCCGTTAAAAATTTTTAAGCTAAAATATGATTATAAAAGGTTAGAACATGAAAAATTATTTTGACTTTTTAATGCTTTTCTCTTTTATTCTCTCCTTACTAGCTAAGAAATTTGCCTATTTCTCTTTGATTCTTTTTTTTTTTTTTTGCTTCATTCATGAATGCAGTTATCTTTCTTTCCTATTTTCTCCTGTCATTACAAGAAACTTTACATCTTCATTTCATATATTTTTTTTCTTGAGCTGACATAGCTTATCTCTTTTATCATATTTTTCAGTGTCCATGGAGTCATAAGAAATGGAGCCAGCTACAAATCTTCAATATACAAAGTAAAAAGACAATATGACACTTTTTGTCTCCTAGATAAGTCAATGTCAAAATTAGAATTTCTGCAGAACATTTTTAAAATAATGATAGCAAAATTCAAGACATTTCAATATTTTCATATATCTATACTAAAGAAATTCTACGTAGAGTTACAAAAATAAAAAATTCTGACTTCCTCTTTATCCTCATAACTTTTACTTAGCATAAGTACTGAAAACATGCAACCACATTATTAAACCTATTAGATAAACAAGTAAACCTATTAGATAAACAAGTTATATTAATTTCTTTTTAAATTTTAAAACTATAAAATATATACCACCTCATCCATGCTTCACACATTTGTACAATATTGATTTAGAGTGTGACAGTGATGAGATAGCTATACATTGAACATGTTTGTTTAAAAACAAAACTTCTACTAAAAAAAAAAAAAGGTTCATTTGGACCTGACAGTATATATACTAAGGAAATAATTACAACCAAAATATGTTAAATTGTCTATAGCTATGCCACCCTGAACCAGCCTGATCCCTTCCGATCTCGGAAGCAAAGCATGGCCTGGTTAGTACTTGGATAGGAGACCATCTAGGATAACCAGATGCTGTAAACGTAAAAAATAAAAATAAATAAATAAAAAATAAGGGATTATAAGCTGACAAGGTTCTTGTAGTCTGTGAGGTCAACCAAGGGTTGCCTCGCCTAAAAAGAAAAATATGTTAAACATTCTCATTTTAAGTAATTTTCAGACTTAAGAAATTTCTGTATATTCTAAATGGTAAGTAGCAACATTTTCAGAATAATTCAGTTATATGCTTAGTTACTTTCTTTTGCAACTCTGTATCAAGCTGTCTTCAAAACCTTAGTTCTCCTTAATTTTTTTTTTTATATTTGTAAAATTACACCTCTGTCATCAAATTTAGAAAACTTATATTTGTTTGATGTTAAATATATTAATGGTACATCAATTTATTTATTTAAAGTTCAGTCATAACTTTGAATCTGAAATTAATATTTTATTATTTTGTTTTGTTTTGAATCAAAACAAAATGTCTTTGTAATAAATGCCATTAAATTGTTTTTATTTACATTAATTATAGTTATACACTTTATTCAGAAATTTATACTTGAAGACAGGCTATTCAAAATACCTTGGGTATGGAATCATATCATATAAAATATGAACCATCTTTTATCTTTACCAATTAGCTTTATTTAGTCTTTCACCAAATATATATTTGTGCATTTTGATGTATGTTAATAATTTTGCTAATTTGTGAGATGCCAAAATTAGAAAATTGTGGCATCTGAATTAAAAGATATCATAGTCCAAAGTTTGATAGTAATCTTATTTAATATAGAACAGCACATATTATATAATATATTTCTGCATTTGTTTTTGAAAGTTTATTTTCAAATGAAAAGGCAATGAAAATGTCAGATATTCTCCACATTCTTTAAAAGGAAACACAATGTCCCCAATGTGTGGAGTTGGTGTAAACACATAAAGGAGTACCATTAACATGTTATATATTCAGGGAAAAGGGAGAAGGGGACTCTTTTTTTTTAAATCTTAAAATGATTAGTATGCTAGTTTGCTAGTGCTATCATAACAAAATATCACATACTGGGAAGCTTAAACAAATTCTGGAAGCTGGAATTCCAAGATCAATTCATTGGCAGCAGTGCTTTCTCTTAAAACCTCTCTCTTTGGCTTGAAGATGGCCGCCTTATGTGTTATTTTTATTGTGCACTCACATCCATTGTCTCTTTCTCTTCTTATAAGGATGTCAGTCCTATTGGATTAAAGTCAACCTTCATGATCTCTAAATTATCTCCCTAAAGGCCCTGTCTCCAAATGCAGTCACATCGGTGGTTAGGACTTTGTTGGGAAAGGCAGATCTTGAGCACCCAAACAGTCACATCAGAAGGGACCTTGAATCTAGAATACTTTCTAAGAGCTAAAGAGCCAACACAACCTTTTTTGGGCTCATCATTTTTTGTGGGAATATCTTTCCCAATTTGAGATTTAGTGTGTACTTTGTTTTGCTTTCTTCAGCTTATCCCCAATATTTAGTATTTCTGACAACATGAGAGAAAACAAAAAAAAAAAAAAAGGAAGCCCTTCAACTACAGTTTAAGAGGGGTACTCACAGGCCAATTGCCCTATGTCAGCTGCTAGGAAGATCTGCTGGTCTTGGGGGACTGACAAACACGATTAGAATTGCTTTTGCTCTGTCTCCTCTCTATGTGAGTATAGTGTTGTTCTATCCAGTGTTTGACTGTGTCATGTTTTCCTTGGCAACTCTGATACCAAGATGCAGTGGACAAAAGTGTTTGGGCTTCCATTTCTGGTGGCTGGCATTGTGATGATCTTTGCTATCCTACATGTAGTTGGAGTCCTCCTCTGACACTGATAGCTGGTGTGTGCTGTTTCTGCCCAACAGACTTCAATATATGACTTTTCAGGGAGACACAATTCAGTTCATAATATTTCTTAAATAAGTTAGAGGAAAGTAACTTATGAAGTAAACACTTATGTTGTGTTTACTAGGTGTCAGGCACCATTGTGTTAAACAAATATTAACATATTGAATCCTCAGAATAGCTTTAGAAGGTGGGTACTATTTTCATCTCCATTTTACATACAAGAAAATCAAAAGACAAAAGCTTTAATAATTTATTTGAGGTCACACAACATGGCCGGAGAACAGAACTAGAACTAGGACTTCAGAGTCCTTGCTCTCAACTGTTATGTAATGTTGGCTATCTAATGCGAAGATACGAGGGCTAATTTTCTTAAATATTATTGGAAGATAAAAGCTACACAATTTCTTGCCCATATGATGACAATTTTAGTAAAAAAGAAAAACGTTAATTAGTTTATTTCTTCTACATACATTATTAAATAACAAGGTATGTGCTAGGTATTTGGGTACAATAGCATGTAAAGAAAAGCCAAGTCTTTTTGCATGGAGTTTAACCTCTGTGGGAGAAAATTATTACAAATAATGAAAAATTACAATTTCTATAAAAGCTAAAAATAAATGAATACTCATAAAAATTGCCACTAATTGTAAAAAATAACCCTTGAAAAAGTCATTAAAATCTATTTAAGAGGATTTTTAAAAACGCCTATTTGAATAAAAAAAAATACATTTGACATAGACTAAAAAGGAAAGCATATGACAAAGATAAAAGAAACACTTTCTAATGTTTAATTATCAAAGTTAGATTATCAAAAGCAGGGAAATACATTAAAATATTAGAAAGACAATCAGGTGGATAAATAGAAGGATGGACTTGGAAACAAGAAACTTAAGTTTTAAAAGAAAATTGTTTAAGGGGCTTTAAAGCTATCATAGAATAGTTAACTGCTTTGGCACTTATGTTGAAATAGCTCCAACTTTAAAAAAGTATAAAAAAATTCTCGACAACTCAAAGTTAGTAAATGACATAGAAGAGAAAATAATGAGAGGTAAGACCTTAAATTTTAAAACAAAAGTCATGCAAAAGTTTAGACTAATAAAATGGACAGTGCTAAAAAATTTTGAAATTATTTTTAACAAGTCCTTATTTCCTCAAAACATGGCTTAATCAATACCTTACCTTTTTTTTATTTCTTATTTTTTTATTTTTAGACTTCATGTGTAAATTGTGACCAGTTGCCGTTTATACATCTCACTTTTCTTAAATTTAAGAGAGGGACTATGAATATAGAATGCTCCTTTTGATTTTGTAAAAAACTATTAAAGTTAAGTTCTGTTGTGTGTCTTTTCATTTGAGACTATATTGCCAGTACCTATAACTGATCTGTGATTATTTATTTTTGATAACCTTGAGGTTCCAGATTACAGTGTTGTAAAATAAATGAGTTATTTCATTTAGTTCTAAATGATGTATGAACTCAAGTAAGTTCATGGGACTATGTATTTGCATGGTATTTTTAAAAAGCAATTGTAAATATGTAATAAAATGAGAATGATTAAAATGTAATGCATAGTTGTTTCCTTTAGTAACATCTATTTCTTATCAGGAGGCTAACAATTTATCAAAACTCTCCCTAAAGTAAATTAATCATCTGTGACATCATATCACTTGAAGTATATAATATGTTTTGTGCTTTTTCTATTGTTTTGAAACTGAAAGGTAGTTCAACAAATGACCAAATATCAGTATTACAGATTCCCGAAGCCTCAGAACGACTGTTGCAATACCATTCTGAGAATGGCAATAGTCTCCTTAGATTAGAGCTCTGTAACATCCTGTACCTAGTTTGGCTTTGCACTAGGATTTTTCTCAGGGCTTGCTTATTTAAATGATAGATTAATCTCCCAAGAATTACAAGAGTCTCATTATCTGTAAATACATGTGATTTTTCATCTTGTGCCCATTCACATCAATAAAAAATAATTTGAAAAGCTGTTTTTTCCTGAGAGAAGAGAAAATAACAAAAAAATCTATTTACTCATGTAAAGAAAGAATCAGTTTTATCTTAATATATACAGTGGAAGTGTGAATCCGGTGAGAGAGACTTTTCTAGACTGAAATGACTAGTGCAATTGCATTTTAATACCTAATTTAAACAAAACCAGGTTTGAACCCTTGACAAATTTGAGCTATTTTTATATAGTAGATATTTAAAACCTTCCTGTGCAGCAATATACCTTTTATGTCTTGGGTTAGGTCTATATAAAAATATGGGGAAATACTAAAGACAAGACAGAGAGAGGAACACAGAACAAGTAGAATAGATGGAAAATTAAAAAATTTGATCTCTCAGTAAAACTTACAGCACAGAAAAAAAAAAGGAAAAAAAAAAACTGACTATGTTAGATTGCATGCATATAAAACCAAATGGAATCAAGAAGTTCCCAGAAGGCTAGAGTCAAAGTCATGATGATAGAATAGATAGATCTTGAGCTTAACTCCTACTGTGTACACAAAAAAGCTACAACTGAATGTACAGTAATCATCACTAAGAATAACCTGAAGACTAGCTGGACAGAATTAATACGACTAAGGATATAAATAAGAAACCACATTGAGAGAAGTAGGAGAGGCAGATACATAGTCTGGTCAGGACTCACACCCCTTTTAAAAGTAAGCCTATATATTGAATAAAGGAGGGTGATTGTATTATTTGCAACAACTAATACTGGGAATGACTTAAATCTACTTCAAATTGTATATTAAATTATAGGTATTTTGTTTATAGATGAAGTTATCAGAAAGGCTTTCTAATTCTGTGGCTTTAATTTATGGTTAAAGTACAGTTAAATTATGGTCAGTCATAAAACAGAATACCATGGATCATACTAATGCAAGAAAGCTCTGTATATGCTGATATAGGAATCTATCATGTAAGCAAAAATAGTGAAATGCAGAACCATGAACACTATCACATGTAGTTTGTACTGAATGACTTCACAAAACTCCAGGTAAGGTAAATTGTTCCCTGTGGAGTTCTAATCTGTGTAAATAAAATACACGTTTTATTAACATATTGGATTACTTTCTTATTGTTGCATTAACCAATTAAAATTACCAAAAAGAAATAGTGGCTTAAAACAACACAAATATATCATTATCTTATAATTCTGGAGGTGAGAATTCCAAATGGATCTCACTGGGCTAAAATAAAGGCATCAGCAGTGCTGTACTCTTTCTGGAGGTCCTAGGAAAGAATAATTTCCTTTGTCTTTTTCAGCTTTTAGAATCCATCTATATTTCTTGACTTGATGCCTTCCTCTCCATATTCAAAGCCAGAAAGTAGATCAAGTCCTCATGCTGTCATTCACCTAGTTCTTTCTCTTTTGCCTCCTTCTTTCTCTTGTAAAGACTCTTGTGATTATATTGAGACCATTCAAATAAACTAGAATAATTTTATCATCTCAGGTCAGCTGATTATCACCCTTAATTGTATTTACACTCTAATTTCTCTTTTCATGTAACTTAACATGATCACAGTTTCTAGAAATTAAAGCATCAGTGTCTTGGGGAGGCCATTATTTTGTCTGTTATGGGTCTTGTTGGTACTAAATTGAATAAGAGTATTATTAGTGGTGAGGATATTTCCTTTTCATAACTTTATTTTTCAACTTGTAGTAGAGTTTTTGTTTTGTTTTGTTTTTTGTTCATTTGTTTGTTTTTTTAAGTGAGGCAATCCTTGGTTGACCTCACAGATTGCAAGGACCTTGTCATCTTACTATCTATTATTTTTTCTATTTTTTACTCCTACAGTACCTGGTCTTCCTAGGCAGTCTCCTATCCAAGTACTAACCAGGCCCGACACTGCTTAGCTTTCAAAATCAGATGGGATTGGGCTTATTCAGGGTAGCATGGCCATAGACTAGTAGAGTTTGAACATTTTTATTATGTATATGTATTTTATAAAAGTAAATTTAAATATAATATATTTTTTACATTGGCTGATTTTAAATGCTCAATTATGTATAAGAAAATTATTTTCTTTGTGTATATTAGCTCCCCATCTCCAACTTGGATATTAGTAACAAGAAGTAGTAGCTGATTGAGGTTTTCTGATGAGCTTTTCCTGAGTGAGTGAGCACTATATTTAGAAGTTCTGTTAACAGGTACAAATTTGATGAGGTATTGGCATATGAATGCATCAAAATATTTTCAAATTTAGGTTTTAATTCAGGGAAATTTTATACTGTGTATGATGTAAGATTAGTATGTAATTCCATTATCTTTGATATGAAAGTCTAGTTATTTTTAATTTAAAAAATTACCTTTCGTTTTTAGATAGTAGAGCTTTGCATAGTAATTTGTAATGTCATCTCTATAATATAATGACTATTCTTATCACCATGTATCAATTCCTGTGTTTTCTGTTCTGATCATAAATCCTGCTTTTACCCCTGAGTAAATATACAATGATTTGTTTGCTACGCTTTGCCACAACTGTTGCTATGGCAATTCTTCCTTATTCAATACTTCTATGTAAAACACTGCCTTAGTGTTCTTGAAGTTTTACACTTTTATATAAGTTGATTTTTTCCCCAAAGTACATTAGAAACTGTGTACTTTGAATGTTATTATATTACTTAAAATATATATGGGATAATTTATTTCTTTATGATATTATTTTAATGTTTATTAAAATGGTATGCTATTCCAATTACATAAATCTTCTTTTATCTAATGTGTTTTTCCAAAATGGTATTATCGAATGCTTCTTAAATTTATCTCAGTGCTTTAAAATGTTTGTTGTAATTTAATATTATGTTTTCTAACAGTGGTAAGTAATGGTAAAGTGGCAAATGCTATCTAGTTTTTCCTTTACCAGTGGATAAAATGTAAGTTACAATAAGTAAATACTGTGACATATGGTTTAGAATGGAGAAATGAGGCTTTTATTATTTTGCTGGCTAGAAAAGTTATCAAGATGAGGCTTTTCTCTGGCAGCATTTTATTAAATATTTTCCATGTTTCTTGGTGTTAAGAGGCAGACGGAGTCAAATTTGTCGTATTTCATGTTTTAGTGTCCATTCTCTAGTTCTGTGAGTGTTTTGGAGACCTCTTATGAAAATGTCAGGAAGACTCAATCTTCCTGTTCCTGGGTATCAAGAAGCAGTCAGAGTAGCCGTAGCGTCAGAGGTAGGCTTTTGTTATCATTAGTTCCAGTAGAGGCTTCAGATGTGAGAGTACCAATGTCAAATTGGGGAGAAATTTCTGTGGGCCTAGAATCCACTCCTCCAGCTTAATAAACACATCTGTAAGTATTGATTTTACTTATTGACTCATCTTTATTTTGTCAAAAAACCCAAAGTATTTTTCATCCTCTGCACTAAATAATAGCTAATTCAATATTTGGTATTGACAGTAGTTTCAGAATATTACCAATGTTGGATAATGAAGTAAAATTGTCTAAACTGTTTGATTGGAACATAGGCATAATCCAGATGGCCAAAAAAAAAAAAAAAAAAAAAAAAAAGGGACCCCAGTACATCACAATGTGACATTATCGTCACTTAATGAGTGCTTAAATTCACCTGGTATGAGGTACCTATTGAAGGACAGACTCAACAGTGTCACTGTTGCTCTGATTGACAATTATGAAAGGAATGAGAAAATCAAGGCATGTTAGGGTAGACTGCCTATTTATAATTATTCTTGAGACTATTAAGACATTTAAGAAATCTACCATTTTCTGAGAAAGATAAAATGGGCTTTAAAAGCAAAAAAAAGTTATTTTATTTAGGTTATGAGATCAGTGTAGAAAATCTCTTTCATATGTTTATTTTAACTTGAGCTAAGACAGAAAACATGAGATCTAAAAAGAATATTCTAGATATCAGAACATCCAATGATTAAGAGATCAACTTGTTTCACAGAATTGTGAGAATCAAATAAAATAGAATTATATTATATTATATAAAATCTTGGTAGGTTTTCAATAAATACAAGTGAAATTTCTCTCTACTTTTCTAGACTAACTTACACACACACACACACACACACATACACACACACACACACACACACACACACACACACACACATATATATATATATATATATATATGAACTTCTGAGAATTACTGGAATATTCTATTCTTCAATATTTTTTTCTATTTTTCTGAAACTGGTATTTTAGATACATTTAAAGATAAAGGGAGGAACAAAATTGTTTCATGGTTTGTAAAGATAAAGAGAAATAACAATATTTAAATTTGTCTTCAACTATGCAGATATAATCTATAAGCTTCTGTTCAATAAAATAGTCTGGAATCTCTGATTGCTCTTATTATCATAATTGCCTTAGGTTGGAGATGCAAACTATAATTGAATAACTGCCTTGACGCCATTCTTTTCAAGAAAAAAAAAATGCTTACTGAAATTAAGATGAAAGCAAAATTCTTACAAAAAGTTACATCATGTTAGATTTTTCATTAACTATATAAAATATGCTACATAAAAGGAAATCAATGTTTCAAAGAAATATAAGTGTTATCTAAAGTTGGTGGTTTCAGATTCAGGTGTCTTCAAAGCAAAACTGTCAGTTATGTTAAGGAAATAGTTAGTTTTCCTACTGCCAATTATTTGAAATAAAGAAATGATTTTATTAATTATAATTCTAACAAGAATGTGGAGAAAAAAAGCAAATATATATCAATGTAACTTCCCAGGTAGCTCCTTTAAATGATGTCTTCAACAAATATTCACTGCATGTAGAGGTGAAGATATCTCTCTGATCATTGTTTCAATCATAACAGGTTATGTGAATGCATTTAATAGTTTATAACCAAGAATGTGATGTCCATTAAAAAGGCATAAAAATAAAGGGTTATTCTTACAGTGACTGAAAGGGGAAGGGATTTTGAGAGTAGAGACCAAAGTTAGACATACCGCAATGTAAATGATAATGAACTTAACACTATAAACTATTGGGAAACATGACTGAGTAAACTGAAGCAATAATAAAACATTACAAAACTAAATTAGCAGAACGTTTTCAAATATAATTCACGTTATAGTGTTATTAATATGAAACATTTCAAAAAAGCCAAAACAGAACTAGTCATATAGCAAGCAGTAAAAATGTGAGAAGAGTTCTAGGCGGATGTTTTTGTGTTATTTTCAGTAAAATTGAGATACCCAAGAACAAAAGAAAATACATTTTTTAAATAAAATAAATAATAAAACATGTTGAATTTTCCTCTGGAAATTTTATATAAAGCAAAGCCACAGGAAAAGTAACCATGAGGATGCTGGTGAAAGGAAGCAGAAAAAGGAACTTTTCAACATAGTTGGAGCTACATAATTTTAACTTCACTTGACGTGTCAAGTAATGAATTATGTCTCAGAGAATATTTTCAGAAAAGCAAACCTTCAAAAAAAGAGGTAACTTGAAAGATGTGATGAACTATAAAAAGTTCACAAAGAGAGAAAAACAACATGAATCTTACCAACAGAGAATATTCTAAGAACAGAAAATTTTGTTCCCTCTTAAAGCAAATATTCTCAGAAGGATTTATACTTTCACTGTCAGAACTAAAATAGTGAAGTCAGCAATTATTTATCTACCCAAGAGCAGAGGTCATTGCAAAGAAATAGAAGCAAAAATATCTTTTGATTTCTGAGGGACATATTTAACATATTTGGTTTATATCTGTAAGAAAAGATGTTGGAATCTAAGAGTGCAGGTAAAAAAATTTTTCTTCTATATATAATAATAATACAACAAACCAACAGAGAATAGACTACTTTAATAATTATAAAGCAAGTACGAGGAGTACTTGATTTTATATCAAATACGTTATGCTGAAAAAAAAAGAAAAAATAATGCTTAATTTATTTCAGCATAATTTATTTCAGTACATGAAATCAGATGTTCTACTTTCCTCCTTTTATCATAAGCATTTAATCTCAAAATAATATTTTTTAGATTGTTAGAATGTTAAGGTCATATAATAGTGCCAGGAAATGCAGATCATACAGTTTTTTTTTTTTTTACTTTAAAGCTCATTCTTCAAATTTTATTTTAAGTTATATAAATTACACCTAATTTATATGCTCAAAGCGACATTGGAAATCATATTATCATTGATAATTTTAATACAATGTGTTTGATGAAGGCCTTTTTAAGTTGAGATAATTGGATGTTCTGTTGATTTCTTGAATTCCAAGCTCCAGCTCATTCCTTAGATTTAGGAAATTCTCATCAATTATTTGTCTGAAAATGCTTTCTAGTCCTGCTCTTTTCCCTTGCCTTCAATAATGCTCATTATTTTTATGTTTCCTCCTCTGATGGTATCAGTTAGTTCTTTAATTTCTCTTTCATTTTTTTTTTGATTCTTCGGTTTCTCATTCTTCCTTCTGATTTATTTCTAGATTTCTGTCTTTGTATCACTGATCCTTCCTCCATTTGGTTGATTTTATTTCCCAAGCTTGCTATTTCATTTTTCAACTCTTGCAGGGTATTCTTCATTTCCAGAAGTTTTATTTGGTTCTTTTTGAGGGTTTCAATCTCCTTGCTCTGCTCATCTAGGTGTTTTTTTCCAATTCCTGAAATTGTTGATAAGACTCATTTTGAATTTCACTGAGTTTTTTCAGAAGTTCCATCTTGAATTCCCTGTCATTTAAATTGCACATTCTATGTCTGTAAACTTATTTTCTGGAGATTTTTCTCTTTCTTTCTGAGATGTCTTGTCACCTTAGTTGTTCATGGTGTTTAATGCACTATTTCTCCACCTGGGCATTAATGGAAATGCATTCTGCTTTTTCCAGAAAGATTTATTATGTAAGTATCTAATTAGGCTGCTGCAAAGAAGGTGCTTTTCTTTTGGTTTCCAGTAGGTGGTGTCTAAGCCTTTTGGATCCCTGCTTTATATAAAGTCTTAAAAATCTCTTTTTATTTTCTGATAGATAATTAATTACACTCTTTGTCAGTGTTAGCAACACTTTTGGTAGCATTTGCTCAGATTCCCCTGGAGCTTCGTGGTGTTCGTTCTAGGAAGGTATGGGGGCAGGGGCTTAAATATAAAAATGGACATGAATAAATAAATAAAATAGAAATTTAAATATAAAAAAAGAAAAGACGTATCCAAGTTTTCTCAATCATACATAAGATCTTACATTTCAAAATATACTACTGCTCTCAACAATAGTCAGCAGGAAACGATAAGCTTGGCTTCTATTGACTACTCTGAGCCTTTTGCCAGAATTCTACACAATAGACTCTCATAAGAGGGAGAATAATAAGGAAATAAACCAAGGGCTCTAGAATTTGGTAGCAACAATTTCATAGTCGTGTTAAACTCGAAGCTGTCATGTTTATACAAATATTATGGTTTTCCACACTGGGAAGATATTCCTAGGCAAAGTTTGTATCTATTTTGTTATTTGAGCATATTTTTGGTTCTTTATAGTCAATACAATATGATATACAAAGTTTAAAATAAAACAAAATAGCTGAATGCTGTGTGGGAAATATTTATACTGACACGTAGAAGTAGCTCACACAGAAGTAGCTGTTGCCTCAGGTAAACAATGTTTTTAAGAAACGTTTAGAATGTAACAATATTTTGTTTAGGGTTTATTTTTGATTATCTAAATTTGTATTTTGGGGAGGAAAAGGTGTTTGGTGAAACTTATTTCAGTCTACATATAGCAATTTTTTTTTTTTTTTTTTTAGTGAGAAAAGAGCCAAGGTCATTTTAATATTTAGCATCTTACAGCAAGACTATTTTGGCTCAGTATGGGCCATGAATCAAAATAATGTTATACTGGTTAAGATGACCCAGATAGAAGAATAGTTTATTAAACTGATCTAAGTGGAATAAAATACTTGAGCTAAACATACATAGATTACCTCTTTTCCTCTGTTTCTTGAAAGCAAAAAAAAGCAAGAAAAGAAACTTTTTCTTTCACTCACATTTTCAGGGAAGAACAATGAACATTAGTGAAAAATGTGTACAACTTAGAAAGACAGAGATAATGGAGTTTAAGAAAGATGGATATTAACTATAAATGTCTATGCCTAGTCTCAGAAGATGGTATGTTACACTGGTGTTAAATACCAGTGTGATATTCTGGCCCCACTTAATCTTGCATCTACAGCCCTCCCAGGATTGGTGAGATGGAGCCATGTGCACACATAGTCCAGAAGAAGAGTTAAATCTAAGTAACATAAGCCTTCTGTTCTCAGAGCATACATGCTGAGAGTCTTCTATCTACAGAGCAGAAGATGAAAGTGTTACTATGGAAGAGGATCAGAGCCCTTATTTTTTTCCAAATGCTTTGTGTTAAATGGTATTTAACCTATTTGTCCACAGGAGGATCACAAATATCTACCTATAAATTAATAAAGTTAACACAAATAAGTCATTTCAAATACCTAAAGATTTCCATGCCTCAATTTTATTTAACTGAGAATAAATTCGTGAGATTAAAGTTCATTTCAGGTTGTGCTTGAGAGTGAATCTCTGAGATTTAACTGCATCCTTTAAATATTCTCTGAGCTTTGCTGTAGTCTCCTCTTGAAAAGGTAACACCTTAAATATCCCCAGAGGAATTTAATAGAAACTATCTCACAGCTCTTAATGGCAATTCATTATACCTCAATCTTTAATAAACATTGGTTGAACTTTCACCATAAGAAAAATGTTTTATTTTTGTTTCTGGGAATTCAGAGATAACCATGGTATTTCGATTCCATTATGTAAATGTAGTTTCAATTTCCTCAAGGTTACATATCTACTGATTGAACTGAGGTTTGAATATAGGTATTTCTGATTTCAGAAAGCCATTTGCTTATATATTTTAACTTCCCAGCATAATCCCCAACTAGGAGGCATACCACCATGTGGCATGTGGGAGCAATTGTGTAATGACAAATAAATATATGCAAAACAAAATAAATAAAATAAAACTAAAATGAAAAAAGTGCAGTTAGACAAATGATATAGAAATTTATAAGTTCTCTGACTTATTGGGAAGATTTAAGGTAATACTATTAGAAATTTCTTAAAAGTTAAGTATTTTTAAAATTTGGTTATATTTTTCTGTCAAATAATTCATTTCTTCTTATAAAGAACATGTTCCAGACTTAGAATTAATAAAATCAGACGAGATCAGGGGAAATCCTGCTGGTTAACTACTAGTGGTCAGAGATTCATAATTGCCATGAAGAATTAATAGGGATACAAGCCAGACTATACCAGGGTACTACTGTGACATATAAAATAAAATGATGTCTGATAAGTGCTATGGAATTTGAACACATTTTGCCAATTTAGAGATTTTAACACTCTTTAACATTTATAGGTCTATATTAGGTCTGCTAATACATTAGAGTTTACATTATTATGTTTTAAGGAATTATAAGCTACAGTTTGGAAAAGAGTTGATTTTGAAAAAATGTTAGGCCATGAAAAAAAAAATAGACTAAAAATTCGGAAAAATATTGACAAATAAAAAGACCTGATTTTTGACAAATGTGGCACTCATTTGTCATCACTGCAGAACACTGAGGAATTTCGTTCTTTTCAATTAAAGGTGCCAGGTCCAATGGATGTCCAAATAAACAAAATGTAACATTATCCTACTTTACCCCTTAAAAATTGTTCTCTAGGGGACTGACAATCCAAACAGGAAATAGAAAATTTTCTTTACTATGAGTTAAGGAAAAAAATTTTAATAAGCATTAAAAAAAAAAAGCCCAACAGTGCCTTAATCATTAAGGAAAAGGTTATGAAATTGAGAATTTCAGTTATATTGAAATTAATGTATTTTGTTAATTAAAACAAATAAACAAAAATCTCTAGCTCTGTGAAAAGGCAAGCCAGAATGGTTAAATAGTAACAAAACATGTAACTGCAGAGTTCTATACTCAGAATGTATTGATAAAAAAACTCTACTAAGCTTTGGCAATGTACACCGCCCTAAGGAAACCTACCTGTCGACTCTTATATAACGCATATTAGACTTTTTTGAAACCAGATTTCCAAGCATCGTGATATGAAAACATGTTCAATCAATTGCAAAGAATTTAGTACACCTTGTGAGCAGAGACTTACACTTAGAATCTTGCCTCATTTAGAACCTATGCCCCTTTGCTTCAGCCCTTTCAAATTTTTCCTTGGAGAAGCCCCCTGAACTTGCATATAAATAGCACAGTACTCCCTTGCCAAGCAATGGTAAGTTCGACTTAATTTTAGAATCTTATCGGGACATCTTTTTCCTTACATATTAACAATATAAATAACTCCTAAAACAAACAAGAAGAAAGTTAACTCAAAATGAACAAAAAAGCATATGCAATTGACTAGTAAAATATGAAAATTGTCTCAACTTTTATAACAATCTGGGCCACATATATTAAAGCAATATAGAGAGACAAAAGTGTTTTACCTGCACCCTCTTAATTTTTTTTTTTTTTTTTGGCCTGGACCTGGTTATTAAATTGACATAAGACAGATCAACAGAAGAAAATGCATGAATTTATTTAATGCAAGTTTTATGTGGCACAGGAGCCTTCATAAGAAATGAAGACTCAAAAAAGTGGCAACACCTAAATGCTTTTATACCAGGTTTAATAAAGAGAGGCAATTGTAAAAATGTAACTAAACTGTGTGAGGGGTATAAAGGAAAATAATCATTATTTTAACAATGTCTGTTTGTTTGTTCAGAATTCTCTCCATTTAAACTTCCCAGCTGGTGATAAGAATGTTATTTTTCTTCCGGTGCAGGGAAGACATCTTTCGCATGGGAAATTCATCTTCCGTTTTTAAGACAAAGATGGAAGGTCAATGTGCTCTTCATGCACCTACTGTTTTTCAAGTGTCTTTATGTCAAAATAGTCAATATGCCAGAGTAGCATACTTTGGGATAGCATGTTCTGATTTCCAACAACGAAGTGAGGTAACTATATATCTACTGAAATAAACTAATGAAAAAGAATTGAACTTAATGAGATTTGGCAAGGATGCGAAACAAAGGTAGTCCTTATGTGTCTTGCTGTGAAGCAGGGAAGGTGAAACTGGTACTTTACAAAAATGGATAACGTTTAGTAGGATTGAACATATATGCATGCCCTATTACCAAATAAATCTCTTCTAGAGATACAACTAACAGAAGTAAGCATATATTTGCACCAAAGAGAACAATGTATTCCTAACAATATAATCTGTCAAGGCTTACACTGAAAGAAATTTGACAGGAAAATGAACAAATATATTGTGACATATTCTTTAAAAAGTAACTGTACAGAAAACAAGGTAGATAAAAAAATATCGCCAACATGTTAATGACAACAGCAAATCTGGATAAAAACATACTTACTAGTTTTATTCATATAATGTTAAAAACAAAACAAAAAAAAACCATAATATTTGGAGATAGAAGTGAGAATAGTGGAAATCTTTGGTGAGTGTAATGACTAGGTTGAAGGAGACTTCTGTAGCAATGGTAATGTCATATTTCTTGTGCAGGAGTGATTGTGCAGGAGTCTTGACCTTGTAAAATTTATTAACATATAAGCTTATGATGTGCACATCTTTCTGTATGTTTGCAATATTCAATTTTAAAAATTTTTAAAAAGAAAAAAAAGAAGAAAAATTCTAAGAAGAAGGTAGCACATAGATTTTTAGCTGCCCTTCTCTTAATAACTCCTTGTCTAGAATAATACACCAATAAAGAACATGCTGGTTCTGCCTGGAGGGTGTCTTTAAAATGTAAATTCTGAAATCTGGATGAAATGAACTTCTAATCACTGTGTTAAAGACAGATGATTATTCAGATCCCAGAGGAAGCTGACAGATAGGAGTCTGGATTCTTTTAATAACAGAAATAATAGTTAACATTTGTTGAGTGTCAGACATAGTTCTAATAGATTTACATATATTTTCTCATTTAGAATGAGCAATGAGACATCCATTGCTTTTTGCCAGTGAAACTTTATAGAGCTTTCACATTTTTTGGATATTTAAAAATGTCAATGTGTTTGTAGTTGTAGGGTGAATGTTTCCCAGTCTTCACAAAATGTGGAAAATTGTTTCTTATTGCTGGAGAGATCTGGGAGTAAACACCCCTATACACGCATATGCACACCCTATTGCCTCAGTGCACATAGTTCAACAAATTAGCAGAATTGTTATTATTTGCCTGGTTTTTTGGTCCCTGACACAAAAGTCTAGAAACTAAGGACTCTCAACTGTTTACTATTTTCCTATTACTCAAAATAAACCAATATTCTTCTATATGCCAGTACTAAAGAAATTCACCATCTTGACTATGAAAGAAAAATTATAATTATTTTAAGGTAAATTCAGCAATCTAAAAAAACTCTCTTATTGAAATTAAAAATTGAGAAAGACAAAAAGAAATTTGACAGAAGTGGCAACTTTCCTGGGTCCATAAGGAGTGGAATAGAATCTTTTTGAAAGATATGCTATCATAAACCATAACCTTCATATCTAAAACTGGCAATAGATCAGCAAGGAAAAATGTGATCAACACTAAAGCTGTAGAAAATGAAGTAGAATATTTCAGACATTAAATTTACAAGAAAATTGATGGCAAATATAAGTAACAGTGTAAGATACTTGGGAGACAAATAAAGGTGGCCTATGTTAAAGAAATAAAATTATTGCACTTGTTAAAATGGTAAAGAACTATAGAGGACTATTGAGACAGGTATTAAGGCTACCAGTTAGAGAAGAGAGATCAGACTCAACTTGGAATAGAGCAAGGACATTTATAGCGAAAACAGAATAAGGGGTAAGGTATGGGAAATTACTAAGAGAGAGCAAGGATAGGGAGATTCTTGCCAAATCTACTTAGATGGATTCTTGCTGAAGACAGTCTAGTATGATCAAATATCAGAGATTGGGAGATTCTAACTAAACTGATTAAATGTGATTTTTCCTACAATGGGCAATGCAAGCCCAGTAAGGAAGGGGCTAAAGTCTAGACTTAGCTCGGGAGATGATTCAGAGATAAAAGAGTCTTTGTTAACTAAAATATGAAAAAATGGACCATTTCAGAATGAGCAGGAAAAAGAACCTGGAAAAAAAAAAACAAACTTTAGTAAATAAAACAAATAAAATTAATATCGCAAAGATAAAGAAAAACCTTTTTTGCAAAGTGAATATTTTAATTGAATTGCCAGTAAGATTTTTTATTTTTAAAATGTTTTCCATCAATCATTTTGATTAAAACAATATTTTTCTTTTTTAAAAAAACAATGTTTTACTTTATAAAAAAATTAATTTTAAAGTTTTATATTGGTTTTTTGTTTGTTACTGTTATTTTCAAAGTTTTAATTTATGCATATATATAAGAAATAAAACTAACCACTTTCACCCTAGATATCCATGATAATACCCAGAAACAATCGTGTTGGCTATTCTTGGCAATCTTTCCAGAAGTATTTTTTCCAGCTTTATTGAGATATAGTGACATATAACATTATGTAAGTTTAAGTGCTGATTTTGATACAGTTATATACTGCAGAATGATTATCACCACCATAGAGTTAGCTAACACCTCCATCATGTCACATAATAACCGGTTTTTTTAGGGAGAGAACATTTAATCAATCTTAGCAACTTTCAGTATAATTAACTATACTAACCATGCTGTACCTTAGATTTCCAAAACTCATTCATCTTCTAAGTAGAATTTTGTACTCTTTGACAACATGTCTCTGTTTCCCTGATCCCCAAGCCCATGGTAATGACTATTCTATTCTCTGTATCTACGTGTTCAACTCTTTTAGCTTTTACATATAAGTGATAACATAACATTTGTCTTTCTCTGACTTAAGGCCCTCAAATATCCATTCATATTGTCTCACATGGCAGGATTTCCATCTTTCTTGTGGCTGAATAATATTCATATTTACGTCTTTATCCACTCTATCCATTGTAAGGTGTTTCCTCATATTGGCTCTTGTGAATAGCACTGTAATAAGCATGAGAGTGCAGGCATTTTTAATTTATTGAGAAACCTCCATACTAGCTCTAACAATTTACATTCCCACCAACAGTGTACAAGGATTCCTTCTTTTCCACATTCTCACCAATTCTTCTATCTCTTGTCTTTTTGATGATAACCATTCTAACCGGTGTATGGTGATATTTCCTCGTGGTTTTAATTTGCATTTCTCTAATAGTTACTGATGTTGGGCATTTTTCAAGTACTTATTGACTATCTGGAACTCCTTGGAAAAACATCTATTTAGTTCTTCAATATTTTCTATTGAGTATAAAACAATTTCATTTCTCTAATCTCTGAATTCTGCCCCCTTTCAGCAGGAAGCAGCCAGAGCTGTCATTACCCCTTCTCTCTGAAGATTGAGGAATGATCAAATAAAAGGGAAGAATTATAACTACGTAAATCTTCACTTCTTTAAAATGACTTTTTTTCTCTTTCTCCTTGATTCAAACTGGCCTTGGGCTCACTTGCTTCTTTTCTTTCCTTATCTTTCTGCATATGTACAACAACCTTAATCATTAAGCCCTTAGGTTTGCATCAAACAGCCTTAGGAACAAAGCCTCACATCTTCTGACACAGAAAGAGAGTGTCAGTCAAACTAAAGATAACATCTTGCAGCGCCACACCTATGAAGGCAGAATGACCCTACCAACATCCCCTTGAAAACAGACTGAACTACAACCCCACCAGCCATGAGACCAGGCCATAGAACCAGATGGGATTGTGCCATGGCTGATTCCAGAACTTGACAAATTGATCAATTACCTGTCCAATCCTCCAATCAGTAGCACACTTGACCCCAGCTCCCATAGTTTCCATGACTACTAATTTTTCCCTGTATTTCCTGTACTCCCGAGACAGCTGGAGAGCCAGGCTGGTGAAAGATAGCTTGCCTGTGTCTCTGGGACCCATAACTCTAATAAGCCTTACTTTCTTTGCTGGAAAAAGAAATGTGATATATACATACAATTAAATGTTATTCACCCTTTAAAAGAAAGAAATCTACCATTTTTGACATAAGTGAACCTAGAGGACATTATACTAAGTGATATAAACTAGTCACAGTAAAACACAGCACAATTTCACTTATATGGAGAATCCATGATACTCGAACTCATATTAGTTTCAGTTATATAATATAAATAAAATCTAGAGCTCTTCTGTACAAAACAGTATCCATAGTTAATAATATGGTGTTGCGTACTTTAATATATGTAAAGAGGATAGTTTCATAGTGTGTTCTTACCACAATAAAGCAAACACAGAAACAAACGCACATATACAAGAAAGAACACAGGGAAATTTTTGGCACATATGGCTATGATTACCACTTTGATTGTGGTGTATACAGATGTATGCCTATATGCAAACTTGTCAAAATAAGTATAGTAAATATGTTATTTTTTCATATGTTAATTGTACCCAAATAAAGCTTAAAAATACATATTTTGAGGAAAATCCTTGGCTTTCAGGGATAAAAAGAAAATAATACAAGCTTCTAGAGAGAAAGTACATTTTATTTATAAGACAAAGGTAATTCTATGATGTTTATGCCTCTCATGTGCACCAGGAAGTCAGCACATGGAAGAGCAGTATCCAAGCTCTGTTGAGAAAAAAAAAACACACCATTTTTTTTTGCCCAACCACATAACAGTCTTTTTTTACGACCAATAAAAGAAAAGCTTTTTTATTAATTTTCTATTTTGTAAAAGGCACTAGAGGATATCTATGAACAATAATTGAAGGAGAGAAATAAATTGTAGCGATGTATCTGATCAAATGCAATTTAATCAAAATAAGGATTTCGAGACAGGTATAGAAAAGATTTCAAGACAGACATAGAAAAGAATAGAAAAAAATTGATCATCTGGCATTTTTATTAAAAGTTGAAATGGATTGTGATGTGCCTTGAAGTTTGTGTGAAACTTTTGTGTAATAATTATTGAAATAAAGATGATATAATTATAACAATAATGTTAATACTCTCAACTAACTCATGAAAAGTCAAGACTTGGTGAGAGAGGTTTTTCAGTAAAAACATTCTAAATTATTTTCTGATGATGGTGTAAACATATTAAATCCTGTGTAAGAATATATTGTGTGTCATAATTTAATATATTAATAGACAAATAGTGTGATTGTGAGGTGATGAAGGTTACCTAAATTTATTTGATAATCATTTCACAATATACATAAGCAAATCATTATGTTGTGCACCTTAAACTAATAAAATGTTTTATGTCAATTATATCTCAATAAAACTGGAAAAAACAAAATGGTTATAAAAAAAAGCGAATAAGTGATTTAGAGAACACACTAAGTACAAAAATAAGACTAAAATATAGAAAGGAAGAATAGCAGTAAGAAACAATAAAATGAATAGTTTGGGGTAGTGGTTTTTGCTACTGAGTTTTTTAAATTAAATTTCTGGGGGTAACATTGGTTAATAAAGTCACATAGGTTTTCAAATGTACAAGTCAATAACACGTCATATGTGTATTTTATTGTATGTTCACCACCCAAAGTTAAGTTTCCTTCCATTGCCATATATTTGATCTCTTTTGCCTAATCTTCCTCCCTGCCTTCCCTCTGGTAACCATAAAAGTATAGTCTGTGTGCATGAGTCTCTGCTTGTTTGTCATGTCCATGTGTTGCTTTCAATTTTATATTCCACATATGAGAGATATATGGTTCTCAACTTTTCCTGACTAATTTCACTTAGCATGATAATCTCAAGATCTATCCAGGTTGTCACAAATGGCAGTATTTTATCTGTTCTTATGGCTGAATAATAACCCATTGTATATATTTGCCACATCTTCTTTATCTAATCATCTGTCTGAAAGATTCTTCAAATGTTTCCAGGTCTTGGCCAGCATGAATAATGCTTTATGAATATTGAGGTGCGTATATTTTATGAGTAAATGTTTTCAATTTTGGGGGGTAGTGTTAGATAGGTAGTCAGGCATGAGTGACAGGAGACAAGGCCCAGCTCTGTAACCACAGAAACTTCCCTTGAAGACCTTCCTTAAGGACATCCCAGATTTGGGGTTCTAAATTACCCCAAATCCTAGAGAACAAAGGCCATAAAACCTGCTGGCCTAAACCAGCTACACACATATTCGCAGAAAGTACTGCCCTTAACTTCAGCCTCATTAAACCTTCATTACAATCTCATGACTATGCCTGGAAGTTCATGAATCTAATTATAACAGACTGAATTATGTATAATCACGTGTGCAGTAGGCAAAAAGTTGTATAGCAGCCAATTGTCAGTCAAGATGACCTCACACACAAATCATCTAGGACCTCACATCATGGCCCAAATATAAATAGACTTTCCCATTTCTGCATTGTTACAGCATTTCCTGACTGAAAATCCGCCCCTCCCTTTGTTCATAGTGTCTTATCTCTACCTCCTAAATTCCACAGGGCTGCAGCCTTCTCTAGCAAGGCCTGTCTCCTTCCATAATGTACTTTCACTAAATTTTACTTAGTCTCAATCTCGTCAACCTATAATTCTTTACTGCATTGACAGGGAAGAACCGAGAGACAACACACAACACCACAGTCCACTATACTTCACCTCCTCCTTCCCCGTGTCACTGGAGCAATGCAAATTTCACCTCATCCCACCAGTGATAGTAGATACCCAGAAGAGGGATTGCTGGGTTGTATGGTACTGCTATTTTTAATTTTTGAGGCATCTCCATACTATTTTCCATAATGGCTATACCAATTTACATTCCCATCAGCAGTACATGAGGGTTCCTTTTTTCTCACAACCTCTGGAACACTTGCTATTACTTATCTTGATGATGATAGCATTATAACAGGTGTGAGGTGGTATCTCATTGTGATTTTAACCTGCTTTTCTCTAATAGCTAGTGAAGTTGAGCATCTTTCATATGTTTATTGGCCATTTGTTTGTATTCTCGGGAGAAATGTCTGACCTCAAAAGCAAGAGAAATAAAAGCAAAAATAAATAAATTGGGACTACATGAAACCAGAAAGCTTCTGCACAGCAAAAGAAACCATCAATAAGACAAAAAGGTAACCATCTGAATGGGAGAAGATATTTGCAAACAGTGCCTCTGATAAGGGTCTAATATCCAAAATATACAAAGAACTCATACAACTCAACAATCAAAAAACAAACAATCCAGTTAAAAAACGGTCAGAGTTTTTGCTACTGAGTTTTAATGGGCAATGTTTTTTCTTATTCTCAAATCGCTATAGTAAATTATACTCTTCTGCTTTGATCTACAAAGTTTTGTGATTCTCACATGGAATAGAAGCTGACAGTGTGAGATCATGGGCTATACATATAATTGTCTGGGATTCAACAAATTTTCAGTAATGTTTATTTGGGGGAAAATCTGCTTTTAAGCAGTGACATAAAATAATATATATTTTAAAAAAGTCTTTAAGTCATTTAAAGTATTGTCTAGTTACTAATAATGAAAGGACCAGAGTTAGACTGCTAGAGGTTAAATTCTGATTCAGTCATTTACCAGCTGTTTGATATTGATTTTGTCAGTCAATATGTACTTTAGTTTTTTCATCTGGTTAACAGGATGTATTTGTATGTTTCTCACTGAGCGAATAAGGTAAAATAGTTATTGTCTCTAAAGCATTTGCACAATGTCTGCCATGTAGTTAGAGCTGCTGTTAGAGTCCTCTACATTTGCCCCAGAATTGCACATCAAGCACACACCCTGGTTTCTGGCTGCTTTTTCCAAAGCTGTGAAAAGCTCCTTTGAGGAACACAGGTGCACCTCAAAAGTGTGGGAGAATTGATAACTCCAGAAGGAACCATTAACCAGTGGAGCATACGGGGCAGTAGATAAATTCTCCAGACTTCTTGTTGTCTCATAAAACAAGTGTAATGTACTTCTACACAGCTGACCACATGGTCTAAAGCAAGGATAAGCCCATTTTTTCCACAGCGATGACTGGCATAACAAATTCTTTATTTTACTTTTATCCTTTCTCTGTCTCACTTTCACCATTCCCTTCATTCTACTTCCTGGGGTCGCCTTCAAAGTAAACTTGCTGCTCCCAAACACTAGATTTAGATAAGTTTTACATTTCCTTCCATCACTGTATGCTATGAGAATATATTCACAAATGATTACACTGAGATGTGATGTTCTTTAAAGCTTTCAGTTAGGTAACAGAATGAAAAACGAAACAGTTAATATACATAGAAAAATTCATTTCTAGTATACAGTATAACAAAATCTAGGCTTTCCCTGTTATTTTAATATTTAATCTTAATCAAGCCCAAAGAGGTCATGGTGCTGATCCAAATTACATACCTAGTTCAGCTATAAGGGTCTGTTTCATTAAAATGAGCAACACAAATTGACAATGAACTTTAGCAAAAAGAACAGAGGGGAAAATTTGTACACATTAACTCAAAACAAAAACTTGCAGACATGATTCCATAAAAGAAATGAATACTTCATGTCATCAGGGTTATTTTTTATTTATTTTTTTTAGCTTTGAGAGAACATAACCCCTTGGCCACAACATCTCATACTTCCTAAAAATCCCACTTAAAAAAAAAAAATCATGTAAAACACATCTTTTCTCAATGCTATGAAGTTAATAGCTATAGCTATATAATAACATTAATTATAATAACTAGAGTAAGTCAGAAGAGACTTACATATTATAATCTGCTGGCTAAAATTGCAAGTAGATAAGAAAAATTATCTGCTAATTCAAAAATAGATGCAGTATAGTGCTTTTGAGAGGATACTATGTGGCAATAGCAAACTTTACTACCCTGAACAAAGTATTTTATATTCTTATAACCTAAGTAGATATATTTTAAAATTATTTTGAGGAAGAAGGCACTAGAGAAGGAGATAGGCCATAGGTCACAAAGTCAGAATTATATCCCAAGTCTTTCCATTAAATATATTATTCTCATGAAATTTTGTTGTCTCCCAGAAAACAGTCATTGAAAAGTAGAACTGATTTAGTTTGGTGTGGTGTTATTTTAACCATTCATTTGTAATGAGCTATATGCAGACAAAAAAACCCAACAGCATTTGTTTATTTATTTATTCATTTATTTATTCATATACACTTTATTTTTTTAACAATATTAGGTCCACAACAAAATTGAGTACAAGGTACAGAGATTTTCCATATACCTCACGGCCCACACATGTGTAGACTCATCCACTATCAACATCCCCTATCAGAAGGATACCTTTGTTATACTTGATGAGTGTATACTGACACATCATTATCAACCAAAGTCCACAGATTACATTACTGTTCTCTTTTGGTATTGTACATTCTAAGCATTTGGAAAAATTTATAATGACGTGTTTAACATTATACTATTATACAGAATAGTTTTGCTGCCCCTAAAATCTGTGCTCTGCCTATTCATCACTCTCTTCTTCCTAACCTGGAAACCACTGATCTTATTATTGTATTCATAGTTTTACCCTTTCCAGAATGTTATATAACTGGAATTGCATAGTATGTAGTATTTTTGGCTTTTCTTTCACTTAGTAATATGCATCCAATATTCGTCCACCTACTTTCTTGGCTTGATAGTTCTTTTCTTTTCAGTGTTGAATAATATTTCATTACCTGGATGTGCTCCAGTTTATCCATTAGCCAACTGAAGAGCATCTTGGTTGCTTCCTGGCTTCAGCAATTATGAATAAAGCTGCTATTAACATCCATGTGCAGGTTTTGGCATGACCAAGGAGTGCAACTGATGAGTATATTCATTTTTGTAAGAAGCTGTCAAAGTGTTTGTCAAAGTAGCTATACTATTTTACTTTCCCTCACTGATGAATGAGAGTTTCTGTTGCTTCATATTCTCATAAGCATTTGCTATTGTGGTGTTGCAGATTTGGGCCATTCTAATAAATATGTATTGGTATCTTGGTGTTTTAATTTATAGTTCCTGAATGGAACATGATGTTGAGCATTGTTTCATATACTTATTGGCTAACCATAAATCTTCTTTCAGGAGGTACCTGTAAAGATATTTGGCCCATTTTTTACTCAGGTTGTTTGTTTTCTTATTGTTGGTTTTAAGAATTCTTTGTATGTTTTGGGTAACTGTCTTTGATCAGATACGTTGTTTTACAAATACTTCTGCTAGTCTGTGGCTTGTCTTTTCATTCTCTTTACATGAATTTCTTAGAAGTTTTTAATTTTAATAAAGTCCAGATTTTCAATTCATTCTTTCATAGATTGTGCCTTTTGATATTGTATAAAAAAGCCAAACCCAAACTCATCTAGATTTTCTATATATCTTCTAGGAGTTTCATAATTTTTCATTTTACATGTAGGTTCATGATGTACTTTTAGCTAATGCTTTGGAGGTGTAAGATCTGTGTAAGGTTCATTTTTTGCATATGGATGTCCAGTTGTTCCAGAACAATTTGTTAAAAAATATTTTTTCTTCATTGTATGCTTTTGTTTCTTTGTTAAACATCGGTTGACTATATTTGTGTGGTCTGCTTCTGGGCTATTATGTTCTATTGCTCTAAGTTTCAATTCTTTTGACAAACCACACTGTCTTGACTATTATAGCTTTATAAGTCTGAAGTCAGATAGTGTCACTTCTCTAAATTTATTCTCCTTCCAATATTGTGTTGGTTGTTTTGGAATTTTTGTTTCTCCATATAAATTTTAGATGTAAAATGGTTTTCCCTTTCTCAGCTCTTTCAGGATTTTTTAAAAAAACTTTGATATCTACAGTTTCAAAATAATATGTCTAAGTGTAGTTTCTTTGTATTTGTTTTTGTTTTTGGCATTTATCTTGCTAGTGTCTTTCTGCTTCCTGACAATTTTATATCAAAAAAGGTTTCTTATTTAATTTATAATAATAAATAACTTGAGCTTTGTATTTTAAATCATAATCTAAGATTTTTGTATCTATATTTAATTCATGATTATTTTAAATGCATTTTGTTTCTATTGGTAGCTTTGTATTTCTGTCATGATTTTAAAATAATTTTAGACACTGCATATAATTTAGACTGAAAACACAGGGAAATCTCAGATGTCACTTAGTTCTAATTTGTTTTTATGTTTCTTTTTTGAGATTGCATTTCTCTCTGAGAATATCTTGGTAATTGTTCATGTCATGTTCGATTTCCTTTTTGAACTTAAAGATAAACAATGATTTACTAGGAGTATGTGTTTCAGGCCTAAGAAAATGAATATACTGAAACATGTTGACACGAAAGATGAATTCTCCTCTGCTAGCACTTCTGTCCAGTCTCTAATCTTGCTTTATAATTAATTAGCTGTCAGATCTGCTAAACTTCCATGAAGAGACTACACAGATGTCATGGCAAATTGTTCCTGAAATTAAGATCTGAGCTAGGAATGTTCTTCATCCTGACCTTACAGTTCTTTTATTGATTTTACTATCATTTTCACCTATTGAGGACAGAAAGAAATGGAAATGGTGCTTTATTTGTTCCTAAGAAGGAATTGTCCTGTAATCATTGAAGAAACAGTTTCGTTTATCTGTAAAAATATATATAGGTGCGTATAATATATAAAGTATATAAACATATAAAATATATAAAGTATATATATATAAGTACTTAACTCTGATGTGGTTACAAGTATGAAAGACAAATTATACAGTTTAGAAATTTCATATTTAAAATGAATTTGCAAAATGGCATTATTAATTTAATTGGAATGAATGATTGAAACAATATTTTCAGCTTCCTTTCACTTTAAATTACTTTAACATATTTTACCTTTTTTTGTTAAAAATTGATTGATTTTATTTGTAAAGGTCAATTTAAATATTAACATTATTTATGCAAGTTCCAATGTACATTTTGGGGTCATATGAAAAATAAAACATTCTCATTACATTGCAACATAATTAGATGGATAAGAATTTATTAACATTTTGATAATTTAATGTTAAATGGAGAATTTATATTTGATTGTATATTCACATCTACAAATATGTACCATATATTTGGCATCTCATAATTACAAATTCATCATTTAATTTCCCCAATAAACACTATATAATTAGAATGTTCTGATGGCATTTAAAGTTCATATAAATATTTTAATTGCATATAATTCTTTTGTAGTTATTATAGCACAGAGATGTAATATTATTAGATAATAACGACACAATATTTGAGTATTTTATATTTATAGGGGCATACCAATTCACAGTGTTAATTAATGCCATTTTACACAGATATTTGTACATTAAAAATTGTTTCTTTAAAACGGTTTCCCAAAATACAGTTAGACATAAATCTTGGATAATACAGAACTCTTCATTCTCTGAAGTATAAAAAGTTACCTAAAGAAGTGTATAAAGCCGGACTCTGGTTCCTCCACTTTCTCCCTGAGTTGGGCCTTTGGGTTTCAGAACCACGCGGCCTGTCATCTGGGGACAGGGTGCCCAGGTCCGCATGTATCACAAGCATCCATCGTGACTCCGGGTAGTGGATGTGGACAGTAGAGCCAGTCCTGCTTGGCCAAGGGCACTGCTAGAGGCAGGCGTACGCCAGCAGCTGCGCCCACTCAGTCTCAGCTTGGCTGCTGTCAGTCCACCAAGAGTCAGTCCACAAGGGCAGCCCCATCACCATACTTCTGCCACAGCCCGGTGATCACGGCTGTCATTCCGCCTGAGAGCATCTCGGTAGGTGAAGGTCTCAGGTTTGTCACTAGCCCAGGTGTGTGATCTGCTGTGATCCTCACTGAACTCCAGAGCTTCCTGGAGGACCAGCAATCTGAATGCCACTGGCTAGGTGAAGTTTCTCTTGCAGTATTAAGTCCAGTGACCCAGAACGCTGACTGACTTGTTTCCACACCGTTTATCGACTGTCTCCTGCCCTCTTTCAGTGCTTTACTTCTGTACTAGTGTTTTCTTCACATACTCAAAACTAGGTGTACTATGAATCCTAAGACAAGGATAATATTTATGTATTGCATCAATAACCAGGCAATCTGATAGACATCATTTAGCATATTTGCTCTTATGCCATCAAAATCATAATCTAGTGATAAATTGATGACACTTTATTACAGGTTTAAAATTGATTGGACTTTCAGTTTTAATCTTGATTTTAATTTCAGTTTTAATCTATCATAGTAATAATGGTATCTATAAATGAGATATCTTTACTTTGTGCTTATAGAGTAAAAACAGCAGATGTAAAGCTTTGTTCTTGCTAATATTTAATAAATCAGTGTAGAGATAGACATATATACATATATATGTATATATATATTTTTAAATAAACTGGTGACACTAAATTTCAAACTGTTACTCTATTAGCATTGTAATTGTTCCTTAATAATTAAATTTCTGCTTTACATTTAAATAATCTTTTTTTCAATATAGTTTTAATGATTACACAGTTCTCAAATTAAAGCAATTGCTTTTTTGTACCTATTCTTTTACACAAATATTTTGTCAGCTATTTATGTTCACATTAAGGAATGACACCTCAATAGTTATTTAATATTTTGTTACATTGGACAGAAAGTGAAAAGTATACTAAATTGATGAAATTATAGAGACAACCTATTCTCATCCTAAAGAAAATATTAAATATGGTAGTCTTTTATTATTTAATGGATTTTTATTAATGTGCATCTTTATAGGGTTTTAAAAATAAGATATGAACTTGCATTATTGAAATGCCTCTTCAGCATCATTACTTTTGCAAATAGTATGAAACTACTGTGAAATATTCATATTTCACAAAATAGCTGTATACATGCAATATACTGTACAGAAATGATATAAAGTAAAAAGCAAAAAGGTTTGTTCTGATTAATCCTCCAGAAAATTTAATGAAAATATTGCATTTATAATGGCTCAATACAAAGTATACTGACTCTAATATTAGTTATAGCACATAAACCTATTTTCACTTTTATTAAACATTAAAATAAAATAATAAACTCATGTATACATTCAATTTAAGAATTTTAAGTTACATTTAATAAACTTAGGTTGAATCTAATAAACACATTTTTTTTCTACCACTCAAAAAGATTTAACTCACAGGAAGGTCTTTTATAACAAAGGTTTGATTAAGGTTCATAAAGTAATTCTTGGACAGAGATAAAAAAGACACTGGTGTGTTCATCAAAGTGTAGTCTTTGCTTTGGGTTCAGTCATGTGCACCATTGAAATACTGAACTCTCTCCAGGGTATTTATCATTAAAGTCAGGTGTAGGAGAACAATAAAACAGTAAGAGTGATTGTCATTATTAGATTACATACCTCCAATCATCAAACATTTAGCTCTGTGATGTAATTCTTTATTTTTCTATGCATGCTAAGCTTGAAGTATTTATAATTTTTTTTCCTTCTTTAATTCCACCCCGCCCCTTCCACCTCTGACCTATGGATGTTGCTGTTTCCCCTTAAGAACTGGATCTCTGAAGGTGAGGCTTCTCCTCCCACATGCTAAAGGCGTGCACCTGGGGTCTGGGGCCTGGGTCCTGGCTCCCCGGCACACTCAGGGGGCCTGGCACAACCGGGCCTGGTACACCTGGGGCCTGGAGCACCTGGGGTATATTGTCCATGGCTCCACCTGGGGTGCGAACCCAGGACCTTCTGTGTGTAAAGCAGACATGCTAACCACTACACTATGGAACCACCCTGCATGAAATATTTATGAATTTTTCTTGCCTTTTTTCACAATCTTAAAATCCCTTAAAATCAATTATTAATTTCATTCATTTGTTGCTTTTAGTAAATTAACTTTTTATATTTTTTACTGCTCCAACAACTTAATTAAACTTAATTAACTTAAAATTATTTATATTCTTTCATAAAAATAATGTCATTTAATACAGATAATTTATGAATTCACTCTACGGTGACACCAAGTGATGCACTTAAAAGTTTTAAGTTAAACCAGTTAAAATTTAAAATTTCAGGTTTGAGATATGACTTTCAAAGTTATCATCAAAATTTTATATTAGAAAAATGTGGATATATGTTATGTAGGGTTGTGATTATTTCTAAAATTTATTAGAATTGTCAATTAAAAATACATTTAATTTTCTATAGTATCTCTATATATTTAAGGATAAATGAAGCATAATAAAAATAATATAAGGAAGAGTCATCAAGCATTCAAAATATGCCTCATCCTAAAAAATTGTCATCGAAACAATAAAGTTTTAAAAAGCAAAGGTATAAATAATATTTTCAAAATATGCCTAAGATTCTAGCTACAGTTTATTAAAATTCCATATCTATAAAACCTTTACTGAGGTATAATTGACATATAAATATTGCATATATTTAAGGCATATGGCTTTATGTTTTGATGTGTATATATTTTTAAATGATCACGTAATCAGTTAATACACCATCACATCCCATAGTTTTCACTTTATTTTTTAATTTAATTTAAGATCTTAATTTAAGATCTACCCTCTTGACAATTTTCAAAAATATAATACAGTATCGTTAACTATAGGCACCATGCTGCACCTCAGAAATCAAGAATGTATATACCTTACATAACTGAAACTTTACACTGTGATCAACATCAGCACATTTCCCCCTATTCCCTGTCCCTTGCAACAACTATTCTATTCTCTAATTCTATAATTTTTTTGTTTTACTATTTTTGATTTCACATATAAGTGAAATCATGCAATCTTTGTCTTCCTGAGTTTGACTTATTTCACTTAGTATAATGCCTTGAAGTTCATTAATGTTGCTGCAAACACTATCATTTCCTTCTTTTTTAAAGATTAAATACAGTTCCATATTAGACATAATATTTACATTATCATATGTAGTATATTAATGCATATAATATATACTATAATTTAAGTCACTTATTTAATAAATTTATTATATATAATAGTCTACATTTAGATCCTATTTTCTTTGCTCATCCAATGTACATTTGGATTGTTTCTATTTCTTGGCTATTGTGAATAATGCTGCAGAGAACATGGGAGTGCAGATATTTTATTAAGATTCTGATTTTAATTCTTTTGGATATATACCTAGAAGTGGGTTGGCTGGATCATTTTGTATTTATATTAATTTTTTGAGGCACCTCCATAATGACTACACCATTTACTATTCCCAGCAACAGTGGACAAGATTTCCAAATTCTTTATATCCTTGCCAACACTTAACATCTTTTGTTTGTTTGTTTGTTTTTTCTTTAATAGCCATTTTAACAAGTGTAATGCACTATCTCATTGTGGTTTTGATTTGTATTTTGATGATGATTAGTGATGTTGAGCATCTTTTCATGTACTTATTGGCCATTTGCATTTCTTCTTTGGAGACAGAGTCTATTCAAATACTTTTCATCATTTTTTAATCAGGCAATTTCTTTTTGTTTGTGTGTTTGTTTTGAGTTGGAGTTTCTTATACATTTTTGGAAATTAACATCTTATCAAATATATTGTTTGCAAATATTTTCTTTCATTCCATAGGTTGTTTTTTTCACTCTGTTGACTGCTTTTTTTTTCCCCCCTTTATCATGAAGAACTTTTTAGTTTAATATATTCCTGACCATCCAATTTTACTTTTGTTACCTGTGCTTTGGTGTCATGTCCATGAAATCATTGTCACTGTCAATGTCATTGTTTTTTCATACGTTTTCTTCCAGTAATTTTAAGATATTTTTGATGTTAAAGAATACTGTTAAATACTGGACACTCTAGGAGACGACAGAAAGTTGAAATAATAAAATCAATGAATGAATAAATTTCTATATCTCTTATTAGTTGATTTTATTTCATTTAGTAGTAATTTCTCCAGAAACTTCTTTTTTTTAATATTTAGTTCACTTATTACTAAGGCTTCATATAATTATTGATTATTTAGTTAATTACAACATTCAAGTAGAAATAGATTGACTTTCTCCTCTACTTATAGGATGGTAAAAATATTACCTTTCTTTTGATAGAGCTGCAATAGCCTTCTAGAGTGTCCAGAATATGTTACTACCATTTCAAGGACCCTGTAGATATATCATCCCTCATTTTTTTCTTAAGCTTTTTGACCACCCTCTTGTTTGCCCCAATTGGTATTCCCTTCTTCAGCAGCTGTAATGGTAGGTAAACACCCACCACTGATTGTTCTTAAATGCTCTGAGGATAGGTCTTTTCCATCAGATCAATAAAGGTAAACACAGTGAATGGGACTCTTCCCTGGAGCTTTAAAACAGATCGGAAAATGATAGTACTCTGAATGTGGAGCTTTTGGGAAACACCAGACCATCTTCCCCCTTCCAGTATACACTAAGCTGGTGGTGTATAGGGTACTATGTACCCAAAGACAGGGAGGATATGAGATAGGGCATGCTATAATACCACCAAGCTCACTATTCAAGAATCAATAGTTTTCATAGTTAAATCATTTCTGGATTGTTGCAAAACTATGTTAAATTTCCAGAGTTCTAAATAGGTTAATTTCAACAATTTTTTTCCAGTGTCCTTGTTTTTGTGGAAGAACAGAGTTTCAGTTTTTACTGTCCCATTTCAAAATTGCTTCTTAGTTGATTATACTGAATTTAGATTTATTCAAATTGTTAAGGAGAGTTGAAAGTACAAAAATCATTTTAATGTCTCACATCTTAATTTTCAATTGTAATTTAAGTAGAAAGGGGTTAATTTACCCATTATTTTTTCTTTTAAACAAAAACAAATTACAGACATACCGTTCAGACGTTCTAGATAAATAGGCCTTGATGAGTGTGACATAGCAAACGAGAATCTTTTTAAATTAGGATCACAATTAATTTCAGTTTATTTTGTAAATGAAGATAAATTTTAAAAAATTATATTGTTTTTAACATATTTATAGAATGAAAAAGAACCCAAGCATCACCATTTTATTCATTTAAGCTGAAAATTTCCAACAGTTTTATTACACTCTAAAATTACTGAAGGAAAATAATAGATATGTAATGAATGCATAAATATTTAAATAACCTCTTATAAACCATGAAATATTGGTATAATTTAAACATCCAAAGCATGCACATTCTATATATAACACAATGATAACAAAGAGATGATCATAATTACATGACATTTTTTTCTAAAAACATGTAATACTGCTAATGTTTTTCCCATTGTAATATATATTAAATTTCTTGGTTGTAATGTGGATTCATTATAAATATACATATAGAGAATCTAGACCATTACATCACCAATAAATTAACATGTATTTGAAGGAACATTAATAATGAGTCTACATTATTATGAAATAAAAGGCTATGGAAGTAGTTAATATTTTGGAAGCTTCCCCCGCCCCTCCCCCGCCCCCGCCCCAGCCAAGCACTGGAATCTGTCAATAATTAGCTAGTCCTCAGTAGTTGATTTGGTCTATCATGCCACATTAGATGTGAGTATGGCTTCATACCCCCTTTTTCAGAAGTGCCTCTCCCCATCCTGCATACATTTTTCAAGAAACTTTCAGAGCTTTCCAAATCACTGAATTGGACAGTTTTTCCTCAGACAGTGAAATGCAATCTTAAAAATGCATTACAAATGTTACAAACATATACTAGGTACAATATGTGATAAATGTTTAATACTTTATCATCAGCCCTATTTCATTACTTTTATTAGCAATATCGACATGCTTAAAAATTTAATAGTCTGTTGTTATTGAGCTATATGAACTCTTTGTATATTTTAGGTATTAGGCCTTTACCGAGGCATTGCTTGCAAATATGTATTCCTATTTGGATGGTTGTTTCTTTACCTTGTTGACAATTTCTTTTGCTGTGCAGAAACTTTTTAGTTGATGTAGTACCATTCATTTATTTTTTGCTTTTACTTCCCTTAACTTTGAGGTCAAGCTCATAAAAACCTCATTAAGTCCAAGGTCCTTGAGTTTAGTTCCTATGTTTTCTTCTATGCATTTTATTATTTTAGGTCTTGTATTCCCAAGAAGACATACAAATGACCAACACACATATGAAAAGATGCTCAACATTGCTATCTATTAGGGGAAGGCAAATCAAAACCACAATGAGATACCATCTCACACTTGATGGAATAGCTGTAATCAATAGCACAATTAATAACAAATGTTGGAGAGGATGCAGAGAAAAACGAACCCTCATACACTCCTGGTGGGACCTCAAATTAGTACAGCCACTATGGAAAACAGTGTGGAGGTTCCACAAAAAAACTGAGTTAATCTAGATGAATCAGCAATTCCTCTACTGGGTATTTACCCCAAAGACTTGAAAACACACATCTGAAAAGATATTTGAACACCAATATTCATAGCAGCATTATTCATGGTGGCCAGGACATGAAAGCTGTAGTGCATATATACAATGGAATAATACTCAACTATAAGAAGAGATGAAATACTGCCATTTGTAACAACATGGATGGACTCAAGATAATCATGCTAATCGAAATAAGCCAGGCAGAAAAAGTTGAAAACCACATGATATCACTTATATGTGGAATATAAACGTAAAATCAACAAATGAACAAGAAAAACAGAGACTCATGGACATGGATAATAGACTAGTGGTTACCAGAGGGTAGAGGGTGAGGGGATGGGGGATGTAGATGGGGTAAAAGTGGTCAAATATGTGGCGACAGAAAGAAATCTGTGGGAGGTGAACGTGACATAAATATATAAATGCCTTACTGTTAAAATGTACAGCTGAAACTTACTGGATTTTGTTAGCCAATGCCACTAAATAAATAGATAGATGATAGGTAGATAGATAGATAGATAGATAGATAGATAGATAGATAGATAGATAGATAAATGGGAGAAAAATTTACTAGTCTGGCTTTTCCTTTAGTGCATTCATTTTGAAACTAAATTGATGAATAGTTCAGGATTCTTTCTTTTCTGAGTAGTAGAAGTCTTCAGCAAATGAAAAGAAATACATAACACAGTAAGACTTACAATTACTCTATTTTAAAGCCTACTTCATGTATTTAAAATATTAAAAACTATTTTACATATGGTATTATTGAGTTTATCATTGATATGGCTTTTAATATATATTTCTGTTCAGTTTTGGTATCTAAGCTATAGATAGAGATATATACAGGCACACATACACACATACACACAGTTCAACTCCTTACTATTTAATGTGTATATAAATATATACACACACACACATACATGTTTAGTATATATATATATATATATACACATACATATATATATACATACATACATATATACATATATATATATATACACACATGCATGTTTTTTGCTATTCTTGTATCGAAGCAAAACAGGTTTTAGCATTTATTTTTTATGTATTTTTTAAATTAGTTTAAAGTAATATAGTAAAAAATGCTTTGTGACCTTTGAAACAATATATTCTGATTAACTGGTTTCTGTGTTTACACTTGCATTTAGGGAGTGAACTGAACTGGCTATCAATCAAGACATGGAATATTGAAAAGGTCATCAATGTATAACGGTGAAAATCACCTCATAAAACTTTGATCTTAGAGATAGCTTCTTCATGAAATAGGCTTTAAATTGGCAGAACAAAAATTCAAGGCACTTATTTTTCAACTGAAAGTGAAAGCAAGCTAAGATAAATATTATAAAGAAGAAATGAATGTAATGTTATCCTTCTTTTAAGCCATGTACTTTCAGACTTATTTCTACTTGGAATACTTTTTTTTTTCTGATTTATACATAAAATTACAGCCACATCACTCTAACATGAAATCACTTTACATACAGGTCATGAAATTTAACATAATTTAAAATAAAATATCTTGCTCTGTGCTTGGAATACAGATAAATTTGTCTTTTATTGTTTCATAGAGCCTTGTCCAAACTTCAGAAATACCAGAAACTCTGAAAAAAATGTTTCTCACAGTTTATTTGATGACTTAATCAAATTTCACCTGGGATGAGACCATATATAACCTTTATTTATTCATTTAGATTCACATTCATAAACTTGGCTACAAAAAAATTAGTGTTTAGTTATGAGTAGCTCACCCAGATCTTGTTTGGAAGTATCCATAAGACATAAGTATGCATATACTAACTTTCTGAAATCGAAAATTCTGAATTCCAAAATACTTCTGACCCAAGTATTTTAGATTGACTGACTAATAAAAGATGGTATAACTTTGTCTTTAATGTTTACAAGTCTGGTAAAAGGGAAGTTGAAAATGTTTATTGGAAGATTTTTAACAGTTAAAAACTGTATCCAAGACTTCAAATGCAGAGTGATTAGTAGTTTTACAAGTTACATGGTTACCGGAGATGAAATTTTTATTAGGAAATATGATAAGAATCTAAGGAACAAAAATAACAAACTAATAGAAAGACACAAATATAGAAGACAATCTAATAATGGCCAGAGGGGAGAGGGCTGGAGGGGCTGGGGAAAGGGGTGAAAGCTTAATGAAGTACATACAAATTAGTACGTGATAAATGGTCATGGGCATGGGGAGCATGACATAGGGAAAGCAGTCAGCAGTAATCTAATGGTTATGTGTGCAGCCCATGGGAAGACAGAGTAATCAGACAGATCATTTCATAAACTACATAAATGTCTAACCAATGTATTCTATACTTGAAACTAATAAGAAATAAAAATTAATACTAAAAATTCACTGTATAGTAACAATCCTGAATTTTATAAAATTACCCTCTTCAGTGTTATATTGTTGCTATTCGTGAATTATTGTCTTCACATTTTCATACACAAAGATGTGTATGAATGATACAGAGAACATATTTTATATGGACATTATTTTTGTAACCTTAAAAAAATCATTTGCTATCCTAAACGAATCACTAATTTATTAGAATTAGTTTTACATTTCTCTTGTTAACGTGGATTTTAATTATGCTAATTGATCCTATATATTTTTTATATATTGATAGTATATATTGACACATATATACTATATATAGCATTGTACATTAATAGTAGATCTTGCTGTTAATGATTTCCTCAATATTCACATATAATTTTAAGTTTTTTGTCAGAAATATTATGTATACAATTTTATGCATTTTGACAAAAGCATTAAGTCATATAGCCACCACATAATCATTATCTAGACCATTTTTATTAGCTCACAAAGTTCTCTTTTTCCTCTTTGCAGTCAACCATTCCTCCTGCTACATGGCCCAAGGCAAATACTGATCTGCTTCTTGTCATTACAGTTTACTTTTCATAGCATTTAAAAAAAACACTTCATTGAGGTATGATCGACATGTTAGAAGCTGTATTTATTTAGTTTACAACTCAGCGAGTTTGGTGTTAAATATATATCTGTGAAATTATCACTTCCATCAAGGCCATAAATACTTCCATCACCTTACAAAGTTTATTTCTACCTCCTTTATTATTTTTACTATTTGTGATTAGAACACTTAACATAAGATAACCCTCCCTCAGCAAATTTTAGTGTAAAATATGGTATCATTAGATATAGGCACTATGCTGTATGGTAAATCGCAGGAACTTATTTATCGTGTATAACTGAAACTTTGTACCCTGTATCAATCACTCCTCCCCTCTCCACCTCCCCTCAGGCCTTAGCAACCACCATTCTATTCTCTGCTTCTTTGAGCTTGTCTTTTAGATTCCACATAGAAGTGAGCTCATACAGTATTTGTCTTATTGTGTCTGGCTTATTTCATTTAACTCAATGTCTTCCAGGTTCATTTATATTATTACAAATGGCAATATTCCCTTTTTTATGGTTGAATATTACATTATATATTATATTGTAATACTGTTTCTATGTTACATATTATCTATAATTTTCTTTAACAATTCATCTATTGATAGACACTTAGATTGTTTTCATATCTTGATTATTTTGATTAATACTGCAGTAAACATGGGAACACAGATATCTCTTTAAGATCCTGATTTCAATTCCTTTGGATATATACCCAGAAGTAGAATTGCTGGATAATATGTTATTTCTATTTTTCATTATTAAGGAATCTTATACTATTTTCCATAGTGGTTGTACATTTAACATTTTCACCAACAATATTTGAGAGTTCTGATTTCTTCTCATTTTTACCAACACTCATTAACTTTGTCTTTTTCATAATAGCCATCCTAATTAGTGTTAGATGATATCTCATGCTTTTGATTTTCAATATCTGATGATTAGTGATGTTCTTATAAATGGAATTTTATAGTAATTCATATTTTTATCTGGATTCTTTTGTTAAACATTATGTTGTGATTCACTGATGCCACTGATTGTATCACTAGTTTCTTATTATTAATTAGTATTCCATTATTTGTTAATACCATAATTTGTTTATTCATTCACTCAGTCGATAGACCTTTGTGTTTTGTTCCACTTTTATTTTTAGCACATTGTTAATTTTATTTAATTTTGCTCACACGCATAATGATTTTTCAACCTCCACTTCTTTCCTCAACTCTACTATTAAGTCAGAGAATTTTAAAGCCTATAGGAACTAGAAAGGATAGCGATAGTATCTCA
The DNA here is from genome assembly GCA_003508835.1 of Eonycteris spelaea. Classification (NCBI taxonomy): domain Eukaryota; kingdom Metazoa; phylum Chordata; class Mammalia; order Chiroptera; family Pteropodidae; genus Eonycteris; species Eonycteris spelaea. Next base: position 4,327,473 of record PUFA01000104.1, read on the forward strand.
GAAAAGCAGCAGGCACCTGTTAAACTAAATGTCATTCCACATTTCGACTAGTGCCTGGAATCTCTGAAATAACCTCCTTACATTTTTTTTTTTTTAAGATTTTACTTTCACTAATGTAGAAAATTCAATATGTTGAAAATTATATTCAATATGTTGAATTCAAGAATTCAATAACTAAAATTCAAGCAAGATAATTTGAATTATACAAAAGAAATCATGTCACTTTTAAGTACATTAAAATACATAATAAGCTTATCCACTTGCCAAATAATCATTGTGGTATTGCTTAACTCTAAAATATTCTTGGGTTTTATTTGTCTTTTTCTTTCATAGAACTATGTAATTCTAATTAAGATTTTTCTAAAAAATGGGAGAGGGACTTTATCATCATTGCCCCATTTGCATTTTAGAGTGAGTAAAAGGGTATATCCCATAAGAATTACAAATATTTAAAACCTTATGGACAAATCAATACATTATCATTACAAATAAGTCATAAGAATAGTTTTTAGGTTACCCAATGTTTTCAAGTTGTTAAACTCTCAGTAATATCACTGGAGGCCAGTCTGATAATGAATAACTTATTTTTACTTCAGGATTCTACATTTGAAAAAAAGACTTTATTTTTTGAGGATTTTTAGGTCTAAAACAAAATTGAGAGCAAGGTGCATAGGTTTTCCCATATACCTCTTGTTTTTGTTTTTGTTTTTGTTTTGTTTTTGTTTTTGTTTTTATGTTTTGGAAATTATGACCAATGATTCCATGAACAATCTAGAATAAGTCTTCATTGTGAAGATATATTTTCATTTCTCTTGGGTATCTACCTAAGGATGGAATTGCTGGGTCAATGATGACTTCATGTTTAAATGTTATAAAAATTACAAAATTGCCTTCTAAGTTGTTTATATTATTTTGCATCTCCACAATGAATTAAAATTGCAGCAATTCAGTGAATGTTCTGCACCAATGCTTTGTATCATTGGCTTTATATATTTTAGCCATCTGGTGGCTGTGCAGTAGTATTTAATTGTGTTTTAATTTTCATTATTCTAGTGACTAACAAGGTTAAGCATCTTTTTATTTGTACAATTTCTTTTGTAAACGTCTAATTAACAGTTTTACCCATTTTTATTAGGTTGTTGGTCTTGTTATTGCAATATATTTTAAAACTAATTCTGCATAAAAGTCTTTATCAGATAATTGGTTATCAAACATTTTCTATTATTTTGTGTCTTGCATTTTTATTTTCCAATGAGTCTATTTTAAAGAGCTACTTTTAAAAAATTTTGTTGAAGTCTGGTTTAATATATATAACTTTTTATTTATGCAATATAATTGATATATGCTATTTAAAAAATTGTTGTCAAACTCTGGGTCACAAAGGTTTCTCTCAGGTTTTGTTCTATAGGTTTTATAAGTTTAAGGTCCACAATTAGGTCTATGATTTACTTTAATTAATTTTTGAATGTGACGTTACACAAGAATAGTTTCATTTTTTAATAGATGGATGTTCATTTTTCAACACCACTATTTGACAATATTTTCTTTTTTCTCTTTGCATTCCTTTTAATCTTTCTTTTAAACCAAATGTTTGAGGGTCTAGCCTTCAGTCTCTCTCCCGTGGATATCACCATCTCACTTACTGGTTGCTTTTTATTTTATTTTATTTTTTTATGACTGCTTAGGGTATATACTGAGCCAGCATGCATCTCTCTATTACATACTCCTCCTAAACTAGACACTCCTTGTTCAATGATATTTTACCCAAAAAGGCTTTTTTTTATTCATATAAAGTTTATTTCTTCTGCCACTATTTCTAAAATCTAGATTTGTAAGTCTAACTGTCTATGTCATATATTATAAGTCATACATCAAAATTTCAACTTAGTTGTTTGTAGGAACTCTATTTTTAACATGTTCAAAATAAGTACTGTTTGTTTGTTTCTATATATATTTCTTGCCTTCTTCATCAGAATTAATGGTGCATCTATCTACCCAGATCTTCTGCTAAATAATTAAGTCTCTTTCTAGATTCTCTCTTGTGGTTGGTATTGCTAAAAGTTTGTTCAGCATTGCTCTAAACTCATTTCTGGTCAGCAGAGGCTGAAAAGCTATTATAGTGAAGTATCCAGATGTTTTTGTTAAGTCTTAGAAACAACTAGTTTGAAAAAAAAGTCTATATTGCTCTTCTATGGAGATACTGCAGTAAGTTCATGTGAATGGGATCTGATGAAATGGATCAGATTACCCATGATTCCTCATACCTATTATGCATTGTGTTTCAGAGTTTCTGTAATTTCCTGATGTTGACCATGTTCGTTTATATATCTTCCCACTCTCCCAGTCAAAACCTCTTATACCTAGTGAACTTTCAAATGTTGTGAAGAAAAAGATAAGAATATATGCGACACAGTATCTACCTTAAGTAACTGCATTTATAAAGAGGGAAAACCGGAGTTACATAATATAGTTAAATCTAGACAAAAATAAAGTGTTTTTTTTTTTCATTAACAAGATTAGAAGTTAAGTGTCTCTATAGGATTTTGTTCACGTTTCCCTAAGTATTTTTTTTAGAAAATAATAAAAACCAGTATGTATATTATAGTAGACTAAAAGTTGGAGACAGGGCATCAGAACATGTAGTCAACTTGTTTCACTGTGAAAATGATAAAAAATAAAAAGGAGAGTATTGAAACTGGATTTCCTAATATGTTTAGTATGAATCAAGAGGGACTTTTTAGAATGCTTATTTAATTGACTACATTTTATATATCAATAAATATTGATAGTATTTAAATATGAATGGTCTACAGCCTGAACAAGTTTGATTCCATCTGATCTCAGAAGCTAAGCAGGGTTGGGCCTGGTTAGTACTTGGATGGGAGACCACCTACAAAGACCAGGTGCTTTAGGTGTAAAAAACAAAAATAATGGATTGTAAGCTGACAAGGTCCTTGTAATCTATGAGGTCAACCAAAGGTTGCCTCGCCTAAATAAATAAAAATAAATAAATTGAAAAGAAAAATAAATATGAATGAAATAGAGTTAAGAGTTAGAAAAAAATATAAAAGGGAAGCTTGCAAATTGCTAGAAACTTAACCAGTATTGTGCTTAACCGAGAATCCATAGTTATGAAAGAAAATCAACCCTGACTTAATGGATATCTAACTGGGACAACTAAGCCAGAAAAATACTGTAAGAAAATCTTTATAGCTAATTTTGTGATATCATAACAAAGACTTACATGCACAAAAATATCTTGTATATATAATCATCATTCCCTACCTTGAGAGACTACAGGATTTACCTATACCTGAATACTTCTGTTGTTAATAAAGGTAAATGTGTGTTAAGAATTGGGTTTGAAAGCCTTTCTTCATAATGCACTAAGACAACTTAGGTAAAAATATCAGTTTGTGTATCCATAAAATAGTAATAATACAATTATCTTTCAAATATGTTTAGTGCAGTGATTAATGAGTGCTTAGAATAGTTCTTGTTATATACTCATTATTTAATAAGTGCAAACTAATGTTATTATTCATATTTTTCTACTTTTTTTTAAAACGTCTATGAGATTGATGTTCTTTTCTTACTATATCAATGAAGTACTGTATTTGAAGATTGTGGTTGTCAAAACTATCAAGTGACAGAGTTAGAATTTTAAAGTTATGTCTTTGATTATAAAAATTTCATTCTTTTTGCAATATTTACAATCTAATAAGTCAGATAAGAATATTCTCAATAAGCTAAAGCAAAGCAATGCAGAGATCCTAGGTAATTTAAGGTAAAGAATTATATATGTGTGGTGTATGTGTGTCTATGTTTAAAACAGAGATAATTCCTTCTACTAATACATGAACAAATAGTAAAACCAATCTAAACATTTCATAGTTAAATATAGTATTAAATATTCATTTTTTTCATTTTTCTTATTTTATGTCATTTGTTTCCTTGTAATAATTAACTTTCTTGATAATTCTTATATGAGACAAACATGAAAGAGAGACAAACATGAATGAACGTTTAAAAATTTTATTTACTAAAACTTGATATTAAAAATCTTTACCCTGAGAAGTAATGTTTAAGACTGTATAATGTGAAGACCTAAAAAATTAGTAATTATAAAATATACTTTGTTATTATAGTGTCTAAACTCTATAAATTATTATATGACAAAAAAATTGCTATTTCTTTTTATAATCTTTGATACAGTTAATATAACAGGATGAATGAAAATACCATTTGGCAACTGTTTTCTGAACACATTATTAACTCATTCATATGTGAAATTTTGAAGGTTTTCATCAAAAATACAGACTGTATAATATTTTTCTAAAATAAATGATACAATTATTTTAATCTAGAATATGCTACTAAAGAGTATAATTTGAGATAATGCCACTGTGGTTTTTTATTTCACAGGGTTTATAGAACGCTTGCCTTGAGTCATGCAATTTAGAAAGATACATTTTGAGCAATTAACTTGTACCAATAGAGTTTTGTGGCAATTTAGCATAATCTTTGGAAACATTTTATTCATTATTTTCATAATTATAACTGTATTCTTATAAAAGTTAAACTTTTGTGTGGCATTTCATCAAATATAACCAAAATCAAGCAACTTGTACTAAAATATTGGCTTTGTAAACACATAACACCTGTAATTTAATGGATAAAGATTACAAATAGTTATTTCCGTATTTTTTATAACTACTCCAAAGTGCAATTATAAGAGGATTTTGTAGAGCATGTTTGGATAAGTACTGCATTCTGGCACAAGTAGAAAGGTAAGAATATGGTCATTGTAACTGAGTAAGACTCCTGATCAGAAAAAGAAAGTTTTGGGAAAAATCTTTTGGAGCTTTTGGTAGTAAAGCTGTTGGAAACTGATACATTTATCCTAAAGACATTTGTGACTGTGCCAAATAAGAGGCTAAGAACTGTTAAAAGATAAACTGGGACATATTAAAATTTTTAAGAATTTATTTGAGCAAAATCTAATTGAATATGGCAGAGCCGCCAGAAGTAGTAGGGCTGTGCTAACAGGAGCCAGGGGAAAGACTTAAACAGAGAAAGTGTAGAGGCAAAGTCAGAAAGTTATTGCATTGGCTACAGCTTAAAACCTAGTTGGCTATTTGTGATTGATTACCCTTAGCATTATGATTTTGCAAACTTGAAGCATTTACAGGCTTAGGTTTCAGTTTGCTTATGTAGCCACATGGCATTACAGCACCTTAGTCCAATGGTTTCCTTGTTTAATTTAACATAACCTAGCAAAACATCTCTCTTAAACAAAGCAGAGCTTTCAGCAATCTTGAGAACTAAGTGTTAGAGTTTAGAACCTATGAGGAAAAGGATTTCCCCAAAATATGAAAACTTCTCAGTTGAAAATACTAGTACAAAGATGAGCCAAAGTCCCTTTGAATCTTAGCACTCCAACCCGGAATTAAATCTCTGCTTGATTACTAATGTTGAGCCACTATTCTATTATCTCAGGAAAAAGAGATAACATAAATGAAGAAAATATTGTATAAACACTTTTATTTTAATTTACAATCAGCAATATTCTATCAAAAAGACTAAACATGGCAAAGATAGCATACGAAAGCATGACTACTAAGCAAAAAAACCAGATTGACACATAATCAAATTAGACTTTAAAGAGAAAAAAAATTGTAAGGAAATACAATAGGATATAAAAATAAGGTAAAACTAAGTTCTAAATAGATGTAAATGTAGTTCTATAGGGGCTTGTTTGAAAACAAATGTTTTTAAGGCATTTTTATAGAGAAAGAAAATAATTCCAGACAAGAACATAAAACTGATCCTAAAAGAAAACAAAAAATGGTGTAAAAATAAATATGTGGAAAATAAATAAAGTAAAAAGCCTATGTCTACTCCAGAACAATAATAGGACTGTCTGGTGATATTTCACAATATACTAGAAATAAAATTCATTAAAAATTACTTAAAAGGCTGGATGAGTTTCTAGAATTTAAGTATGCTTTGGGGAGTAGAAATGGTAATAATTTGCATAAAACTATCATAAATTTTGTATTGTAATATTTAAAGAGACTACTGAAGCAATTGTGAAAATTGCATAATTCACAAATTACCATAGGGAAAATAGAATAATACTTTTTAAACATAACCAAAAAATAGAGAAAAGAAAAAGGAATATTAAAAATTAGATGAATTAAACAAAAAATACTTCAAGAAAAATACTACAATTTTCAGAATAGATAAAATACAAAACACAACTACATTAGAGAGAGGTATGTTATAGATAGGATATGGAAGGGTAAAAAAGTGAAAATTAAATATGATATAGCATGTAAACACTAAGCAAAACAAAGATGGTATAACTATACTGATAGTCAAAATACATTTTAAAGAAAATGCATTAAAAGATGTAGAAATTTCATAATTAAAAATAACAGGATCATCATAATTCAAAAGTAATATGTATATATTAATATAGATTTTAAATATGTAAAGTAATAGTAGAAAGAAATATATATAAATATATAAAATATATACATGTTTATCATACACATATTTTTTTCAAAACTATAATGAGAGTATTCATATTCACTGTTAATAGTTAATACAATAATATAATAAAGAGAAAAAATGTAATGCTATAGTAAATCTGAGACCACAATCTGTAAAATTAACTTAACGTTAATAAACTAAACCTCCATCCAACCAAGGTAATGCACATTATTTTCAAGTGCACATGAAAAATTTGCCAAAATTCCACAAAAGTATTATAAATAAATGTTAATAAATTTAAAGAGTGCAAATCAATGTTTTTTTCTGTTTATAATGTTAATAAGATAGTCAATAAATAAAGTAGTCTAGAAAATTCCTAACTACTTTTAAAATAATATTTTACTTCTAATTAATCAATAGTTCAAAAAAATCACAATTAAATTTTTAAAACATGCTTTCAAATATATGTAAATATGATACAGAATATTAAATGTTTAAGAGTAAACAAAAGGTTTAGAAGACACGTCATAGTTTTCAATGCATGTATTAGAGAACAAGAAAAACATGCCATGAATGATAGATTTATAACAATCATGATAATTGAGTACCATTAACCCAAAAGAAAGATAAGGAAGAAAAAATAATAAAAGAACAGAATAAATGTAATAGAAAACAGGTGATTGATATTGAAGATCAGCAAAGTTAAAAGTGGGTTCTTTGAATACATGAATTAACTTTATGATTCCTTGCAAGACAAAACAGGGGCGAGAGAAAATTGAAATTCTTAATATAAGGAATGATGTAAAATCACTACAAATCTAATAAAATACCTACCCACCTATAATTCATGATTTTTATTTAAGTTGCTAATATTTTTCAATAAGGAAAATATTTTTTTGGCAAACTATGTTTCATTTAATATAAGATTTATTCTGGTCTCTTAAGATAATTTGGGCAAGTTTTTGTTTTTCTTTTATAGAAGATATTGTGAATAATTGGTACTAGTTCTTCCTTATGTCAAATTATAGACCTAAAGTTAAATACTATACAACATCTAAAAATTAGGGAAAAAGTACTTGCAATATTGTCAGCAAAGACTTCTAAATAGGGCACATAAAGCATGGACCATGAAAAAATATGGGAAAAATGGTAAATTGGACTCCCTCAAAATGAAAAAGCCCACTATTTCAAAGTCTTTTAAGAAAAATGAAAATGTAAGTGACGGACCGAGAGAAATTACTTGCAATAGATATAACTTACACAGGATATGTATATTGGAAATAGACAAACTCCTACAGATTCAAAATAAGAAGACAAATAGCCTAATATGTATTGCCAAAGCCTTGAAAAGATATTTCAGGAGAATAATAGATACAGAATGACCAATAATTACATGAACCAATGTGAAACTTCATTAGTCATCAGATAAACCCACAATAAATATTACTATACACACCATACAATTGCTAAAATTAATGAAGATAATACCAGTGTTAGAGAAGAGGTTGTGCAACTGGAACTTTCATAATTTGCTAGTGGAAATGTAAAAGTATGTAATCATTTTGGACAACCATTTGGCAGTGTTAATAAAATTAAGCATAAAATTACTATAATTTTAATTCCTATGAATTCACACAAGATAAATGAAATAAGTATCTATGTAAATTCCTTTACATGAATGTTTACAGCAGCTTTATATAAGGCCCCCAAATGGAAACAATCCAAATGACCATCACCAGGAGAATAAATAATAAATCCATTATAACATATCAGTTCATGGAATATTAATAACTACTATTATAAATGTAGCAGCCAATATAAAGCTCAGAATCATGCTGAACATAATCAAGTAGACACAAAAAAGTAATTTGAGTGATTCAATATTTTAAATTCTAGGAAAGTTAAATTTAATATTGTAACAGAAAGCAGATCAAGGATTGCTTGAGGACAGGAATGAAGAAGATTGATTTTAAAGATAAAAATGATCAAAAGAAAAGTTTCATACTTTGAAGCTAATGGTGGTTAAAGGAATGTAGACATTTGTCAGAAGTTATACTGTATGCTGATAATGGATGCATTATATTTTATGTAAATTTTACTCAATATAGATTAAAACCTTAGAACATAAAGAGGCATTATGAAAAGTCTTATGATGACAAATTCTAAAACAGACATGATATGGTCAAATTTTTTTTAAAAAATCATAATCTCTCAAAAGATATACAGAAATAAATATAATATTTGAAATATCTTAGCTTTTGAATATAGAATTCTTTAAAAAATTCTCGTATGGGGAAGGGGGAAGGAGAGAGGTAGATGAGATAAAAAGGGTCAAATATGTGGTGATGAAAGAAATCTAACTATGGGAGGTGAACATACAATGTAAAATATATATATATATGTCTTATTGTTAAAATGTATAGCTGAAACATCGGATTTCATTAACCAATGTCGCCATAAAAAATAAAATAAATTAATTTAAAAATTCTTACAAAACAAAATTAAAGTTTAGGAACTTAAAAGTAAATTCAGTTTTCAAAATCTTAAAAGAATGTTATAGTAGTTCAGAGGCTAGCAAAAAGATAGAACACTTATGTGTCTAAAAGTATTTAATATATACAGCATATGTTAGGTAACATATCCTGACAAAGACATTAAAAGGAGAAAAATGTAGAACTCTCTCAAAAATGAATGTAAAAATAGAAAAAAAATCATCAAATGAATTTGGTAATATATAAAAATAATAAAATGTCATTAACAAGGGAGATTTATTAATGCAAATACAAATTGACACTAGAAAACCTATCTTTCAGATAAATGACAGATAAGAGGCAAAATATTCATATAATTATCTTGACAGATGAAGGCAAATCCTTCAATGTAATTGAAAATTCATTCATGATAAAACAAAGTTTTGACAAAATATGAATAGAAGGTAACTTCAGCAAATTTCAAAAAGGGGTAAAATATTGAAAATTTTCATCTGAGTAAGATTAAGACAAGAAGGACCAGTATCTGGCTTCTGTTTAAAATTATACTGGATGTTTATAAACTATGAATTTTCATAAACTAGTTTGGCTCCTTCCAGATGTGAACCCATAGTCATATAAACCTCTGGGAGTGAATACAAAATTGAGAATGACAAAGATACTATAGAGAGAAAAAAGTCTAGAGAAAGGTAAGTCATGGAAATTTATAGACAGAGCTCTGAGAAAATAAGGTACTGGTTTTTTTTGTCACACTCTAAGTAAACAACAGAAAAAGCAGCTTCTTGAAGTTTAAAAAGGTATTCTGAACTATACCTCTTCCTGAAAGTTCAATAAAACCAATTTTATAGTTAAAAATATTTTTTCAAAAAATCGAGGTCTGGGCTCATCTTCCGTTAAGAAAATGGAGATTAAGAAACATTCTTACTGACGATGTCTTCAAGCCAAAGGTCACTAGAAGGAATGACCTGTACTTGAACAAGTTGGGTTTACTGCTTACTAGAATAAGAGAAGCCACACAACGTGGTGAATCGTGGAGTGTTTTAGTTAGAAGATGGCAAAATGACTTATAATAGATTTGGGCTAATGCTATGTGGCTTTAGAGAAAGGTTTACTGAAGCGTTTATTCCAGACTGAGGGATGTCAGAAACAGCGATAATTTTGTAATTTGTTATCTTAACTTTATTTAGAAGAAGGAAGATTACAGTAGGCTAAAGCTCTATTTGGTAAAGAGTAGCAAGCAGTCACTAACAATGCCAAGTGAGGGGGATGCTTGGCTGTTATTGTGGTTAAGCAACAGTGTGTGTGTGTACGCACGCGCACGTGTACACACTTACAGACATAATAATGGAAAGGTCTTTTATTTATTATTTCTTTTTTTCTTAATCTACCATAACACAGGTGGTTTCATCTGATGTAGAAGCTTTGTGAAATTGTTTATAACAAACTTCTCAATGTACCGAAGGGTTGATAGTATTAAGCCAGTTGGTGATTGCTTTTCTCTTTCTTATAAGGGCAATGAAATTATTCCTCAAAGACATATCCCAAAACTATATCAAAAGTCTATTTTAAAATTAGTTAAAAGTCATCAAGAAAATAATATAAGATAGTAAAACAGCAAAAATATATCAAATTTAGGAAAATTCAGAAGTGAGCTTACAGAATTTAGGAAAGAATTATAAATAGAAAAAAATCATAAATTAAGATTAAAACGAATATTTAATATTAAAGGAAGGTGAAACAGGATCATTTTAAAAATAAAGGTTAAATGAAGAAAAAATAAGAAAAAACAAGTATTGAAGATAGTTTAAGCAGATAAAACATACAATTAATAGGAACCCCTGGGGAGAGGGTAGGAAACAAAGAAGAAAATTGAACAAATGCCAAAAACTATAATTTCAAAAAAATTAATTGAAATACTTATTAAAAGATGACCCTACAATTTTCAGGATATTATGCAATAAATGTTATACAATAACTTCTGAAATTTAAAGAAAAGGGGAAAAAATCGTTTGCAATCTTGGGCCAAAAGAATAAGTGATTTATTAAGGATAGAAATTTGGATTGCAATCAGCAGTTTTCAAAGTTATTCTGTGCAAGATGAAAATATAGGTGAAGAATTTACTTGTAAAACAAGTTAATTTTAACAAAAAATGGCAGAAGTTACCAATATGCAAGTACATATGGAGTTTTGTTTACATTGGTTTATCTAAATATTCTGCAAAAATGAAGTTTAGATGGGCAAAACTAAATGAAAAAACAATATAAGAACTAGTGTGCATGGATAGTTTGCTCCCAGAGTTTTAAATTGTATATATAATTAAAGTTTTCAGTCAGTTGATAAAAGTAGGATATATTAGATCTTAAATACTGTTATCAGAGCAAAGTTTTTAGTCATATTTCAGTTTTTATTTGGGTGCAACAGATTTGTATTGTTTTTACAAACAAATAGGAGATTGCATACATATTAAAAATTCTTTTTTGAGAAGTGTGAGAGTCATGGCATCATGAGCAAAAATGGAAAAAAATATAATCATGACAAACTCCTGACATGATTAGGAATAATATTTACATATTCATAAAGTTGATAGCATTTACTTCATATTCATTTTGAGAATCAAGATAGACAAGACGAGTAAGACTATTGTGGTTTTTAAAGTCAGATGTAACCATTATCAAGCTTCACAATACAGAAAAAATTGCTAAAAAACTTATTTCTAATATAATTTTTAAAGTTTACATTAAAACTTAGATTAAAATATACAATAAAATAAAAATAATAAAAAGTGAAAATTTATTTTTATGATTTTAGACAAATGAGACTGTATTACATAAAATTAGAAGATATAGAATGAAAAATAAACCTTAAACTTGCCATTAGCATATAACTACTCATACTTTGGTGATAACCTTATTAATTTTATGCATATAATGAATAAACAAAAATGAAATTATAACACATTCTATCTTACTTTTTTCCAGTTTTCTATATCCCTAATAATATTTGTAGAAAATATGGGCTATTGGTTCATAATCTGAATTTCTAGACCTAGAAATAGTGGGAAAAAATACCTTTCTACATCTCAGAATATAATTAATTGTTTTCTTTGGAACTTTCTAAGATCTTTTAAATTTTTCTGGTCCATTATGTATCTATTTATTCTTAAACTTTTCTCTTAAAAATTTAGAAATCTTAGATTGAATATCTGTTTTGTAATACTCAACTTTTCTCACAAATTTTACTTTTGTTTTTTCTATCAACATTACATCGATACTGTGCTTTTGATCTCAATACCACTTTTATAGCTTCCCATAAACTATTTGCACATAGTGACATTGGTTTAATATGTGTCAAGAATTTTTGGAGACTATTGGAATGGTGTCTAAATATTAACCATTTATGAAATATCAATAATCTGCTCTCAATAATTCAAAAATCTGAAATTCATTCAAATTTTGACAAATGATATTTATTTTTATGTTTACTTGGGTTCTTTCGTACCAATTTTTTTTTAATTGGGGCTTTATTATTCCTAGTTATAGAAACATCAGTGTCTTCTGGAATAAAGACCGGACATAATAGAAAATTTTCAGTATTAACTTTTGTTTTTTTAAAAAAATTTATTTATTTTAATTAGTTTCAAGTATACAATACATTGTTTAGACATCTATATAGTTCATAAAACAATCCCCTCATTGCTCCCTCCCTCCCCTGACCTTCCACCTAGTCAACATATTAATGCTAACTGCATTCTCTATGCCATACTCCTTATTCCCATGACCATCCATCAGCTACTAATTTGTACTTCTTTAACCCTTCACCCCATTCTCCTAGCCCTGAAAACCCCCTCCCTCTGTCATCACCAAATTGTCCACCATATTGTGAGTCTGTTTTTGATTAGTTTGTTCTTTTTATTCCTTAGATTCCACATATGAGTGAAATCATATAGTGTTTATCTTTCTCTGTCTGACTTAAATATCTTCTAGGTCCATCAAGGCAATATCTTTTTCCATCCCCTCTTTTTCACATGTAAGGGTATTGTTTTCTTATCTTTTCAGCCACTCTATCTTTGGGTTGCAGCACTAATTCTTTTCCATTTAAGGTACTTATTGGTAGGAATTTAATTGTTGCCATTCTTTATTCCTGTTTTTGATACATGTTTTTTCTTCTTAAAAAAAGTCACTTCAACATTTTCTGTAATACTGGCTTGGTGGTGATAAATTTCTTTAGCTTATTTTTGTCTGGGAAGCACTTTATCTGTCCTTCAGCTCTAAATGGTAGCTTGCTGGATTAACTATTTTTGTTTGTAGATCCTGGTCTTCATCCTGTTGACTTTTTTTTTTTTTTTTTTTTTTTTTTTTTTTTTTTTTTTTTGCCAGCCCTTCTGTCCTGCATAACTTCTTTTGAGAAATCAGCTGCCAGTCTTATGGGTGTTCCCTTATAAGTAACTATCTGTTTTTCTCTTGCTGACTTTAATATTCTTTCTTTGTATTTAACCTTTGGCATTTTAATTATGTTGTGTCTTGGTGTGGGCCTCTTTGGATCCCTGATTTTGGGGATTCTCTGAGCTTCCTGGGGTTTTATGTCCATTTCCTTCACCAGGTTAGGGAAGTTTTCCATTATTATTTCTTCAAACAGCTGTTCAACATCTGGATTTTCTTCAGTTACACTGATCAGATGAATATTTGAATCCTTAATAGTATCCATATTCTCCTTAAGTTATTTAAAGTCTTGGCATCTTATCTCTTGCCTTTTGATTGCATGTCTTGGCTTTCCAGTCCTCTACAAAAGGCATTTGATCCTCTTCTTTATTCACTTTATTTATTTGTTTACTCCATTTAATATGCTTCTCATCTCAGATAATGTGTTCTTTATTTCAGACTGGTTCCCTTTTATAATCTCCATTTCCATTTTTATGTTTTTTTGTCTCTTTGTTGAAGTTATCTACACTTACCAAAAGTTCCTCAAGAACCTTTATAACCAGTGTTTGAACTCTGAATCTGTTAGATTCCTTGACTTCATTATATCTAGATCTCTGTTCTGTTCTCTCATGGCTTCTGCTTCTTTGCCTTCCCATTTTGGCTGCCTTTCCATATCTGTTTCTATGTACTAAGCAAAGCTCCTAAGTCTCTTGCTCTTATTAGTATGGATTTGTGAAGTAGGTGTGCAGTGGCACAGTCCTGAGAAGGGTTCAGCTAAGGCCAAGTTAAGCCCAAGCCTGTGCCCCTGCAGAGCCACCTGTTAAGATTCAGCAAGCAATCTACAGATGCTGTGCTTATAGTGGCCTCAAAAGGCCACACCAGAAACCAAGGCCAGCTGCCTTCTGTGTGAGTCTAGACGCTACTCAGCAAGGAGCCCCTGACTCGCTGAAAATATACTTGGATATGGCTTGGGTGGGGACGCGTGTTGGGGGAGGGGGTTTCAAAGAAACCTCTGGGTGGAGAGACCTCTGTTATCCAGTTTGATGAAGATCTGGTCTATGGTGGCGCTGAGTCCACACACTGGGACGGGGTGGGCTTGACAGAGGAGCATTGGATAGTGCTGGGTACATTTGCACAGTGCGAGTCTCGCCTCAGTCCTCACTCTGACAATGTCTACCGGTAAGTCCCTGGCGCCCCCTGTGCACAGCCTAATTGGCACTGTGCTCAGAGCAAGCAGGTTGGCACCGCAAAGATCCGCTCATAAATGCAACCCCTTTAAGAAGAGTCTGCTGCTGCCACAGCCTCCTTTTCGTTCAGCTGTTTGAGACTGGGCAGCCTCGCATCCTACTTTCTGCCATTGCAGGGTGATTTTTTGGATTTCTCCCTAGCCGTATGGCTTGTTCATCCCAGGCGATTTTTCCTTGCTGCTGCTCCTTGTTTCCGTCACGACTTTGATTTGGTTGCCAGAGGGATGAACAGAGCCTCTATTATCTCCGCCATCTTTATTTTTCTGTTGGACCAATTTTTAGTATTACTGTATACTGCTTTAGATAATAAAATAAGAAATTTCAAAGAAACATTTCAGTATCATCTAATTTGCTAATATGTTTAAGAAGAATTTGTTATAAAATTAATTATATGTCACTGTTCTGACCATTTAAAATTATGACTTAAAATTTCCCTAGTCATCTTATTTGTCCTAGAGCTTAGCATATAATGATTCATATTTTTTTTAGTAAATGCATAAATAAAGGACTTAAATATACATCATTGAAACATTTCCAATTTCTGGATAATGATACACAATATTTAGTACTCTTAGAAAATACAACTGAATTTATTAGAGATCAAGATGTGTTAATTGTACAAGTAGTAATATTAAAGATATATGTCCTTCAGTTGTGTAATATGCAAAGAAATCTAATATATATCACCTGTGCAGTAAACCATATTAAGATAAAATATAGAAAATAAATAATCTAATTTTCATAATAATGTTACGTATTAACAATTTTGATATGATAGATATTGGTATAAATAGATGTAAGTACTTTCATATTTTGGAGCTTCTGGTTTTATAATATTACAATTTTGCATGACAGAGTTTTAGAACACTTTTTAAAAATAATTATCTAGTTCCTTAATATTTAAAAGTACTTTATAAACTGAGCGCACTTTTTTCTTATTTTCCATAGTACATAATATTTACTGAGTTTACACATGAAAATTTCATCTGAGAATCCAATAATCTAGCTAGGATTCCTTTTTCTATTTCAAAACACAATAATGTCAATAAAAAATTTCAGGAATTCTGCCCATTTTTAAATTATACTTTTTTTTTTTTTTTTTTTTTGCTATCCAATTGTATGAGTTCTTTATTTTTTTTTGGATTTTAACCACTTATTAGATACATGGCTTTCAAATATTTTCTCCTGGTCCATAGGTTGCCTTTTCATTTTATTGATTGTTTCCTTGTGTAGAATGTTTTAGTTTGATTAAATCCCACTTGTTAATTATTGCTTTTGTTACTTGAATTTTTGGTAAAATCCAACAAAACAAAACAAAAGAACAACAAAAAAAAGTTTGATCTGAATAAATGCTTTTCCAGAGCAGATGTGCAAATGGCCAAAAAGTATATTAAAAAGTGCTCAACATCACTAATCATCAGGGAAATTCAAATCAAAACCAAAATGAGATATCACCTTACACTTGTTAGAATGGCTATGTTCATAAATTTTTTTTAATGTTGACGAGAATGTAAGAAAAAGAATCTTTGTATCATTGTATGCTGTTGGTGAGAATGTAAACTGGTATAGCCAATATGGAAAATGTTATGGAGGTTCTTTAAAAACTTAAAATACATCTACCATATGATCCACTAATTCCTTTTTAGGGCATATACCCCCAAGGAAATGAAATCAGTTCCTTGAAGAGATATCTGCACACCCATGTTTGTTCCAGCATTATTTATAATAGCAAAGATATGAAAACAATGAAAATTTCCATTAATAGATGTGGTTATAAAAAAATTGTGGTATTTAAAAAGAAGGCGATCAGCCATTTGCAACTACATGGGTGAACCTGAGAACATTTTATTAAGTAAAATCCAAATGCAGAAAAAAAAAATTAACTTCATAATTGACTTATGTGTTGAATCTTAAAAAGTTGAACACATAGAAGCAGAGAGTAGAAACATGGTTCCCAGGGCTAAGGCATGAGGGAAGCTGTGGAGTGTTGGCCAAAGAGTATAGAGTGGCAATTATGTAGGATGAGTAAATCTAGAGCTCTAATGTAAAGCATGGTGTCTATCATTAATGATACTACTAAAAATATAGTTGAGTACTGAAAATTTGCTAAAAGAGTAGATTTCAGATGCTCATAAAAAATAGTAGCTATGTGAGATACACTGATTAGCTTGATTGTAATAATCATTCACTATATGTATGTCACATCATTGTATACCTTAAATATATATATTTTTATTAACAAATGAAATACATTGTTAAAGTAAAATATTTCTGTTGTCTTATTTTTGATAGCTTTTTGAATCAGAGTAAAACAGAGTAAGATGCCATAGAGAACACACACATATACAAATTTACATACACATGCATACACATTTGCATACATGAATTTGACTATTCTTTTTAAATGATACTCTAAATTATAAGTACACATATTCTCATCTATGCTTTGCCTTAACAGGTAGCAAATGTGTTATTTGACAGATAATATTAAAACAGAATTATTTTCTAAAATGCTAAATTGATTGATTATTTATTTTTAACTTTAAGGAATGAATGATAAAAAAAGACTCTAATTTTGACTCCTTACAGTGGCAAATCTCAAGTGACTTATGTGAATATTTATATATATGTTGAGCAAATGAATGTCAATTATATTACTATGGGAAATAAGGAGGTCTTTTTTATGGATTGTGTCAATTTTGTTGATAGCACATATTACAGTGGTAGTTAAACACATTTAATTAATTTGATTTTTGAAATATCAAATATGTGTCACATCAAAACAGAATTGATTTATAGCATGCCAATAGTTCTTCATTATGTTAGTAAAATAAGAAAGACCAAAGTTTGATGTGTACTCAGTTTTCATTCTTAATCCAGGGAATGTTTTTGATCATGTCTCTATTTCTGATATTTGAGAAAATCTAATTCAGTTCCTTTCTCTTGCATTCTTTCAATTCCTGAGGTAATCTCCTATTGTTGCCTGTATGGGGTTTCAGAACATAGCCCACCGCATACTCAGAAGACTGTTTGCTGGCTGTCCGGCCAGCCACCAAGGCAGTACACAAAAAGCTTTCAGCAGTGCCTGCTCCCATGGACACTAGCTGCTCCTGTAAGTAAGCAGCATATCTTGCTCCCACTCACCTGGGAAGACAGCTGCTCCCCAAATGAGATTATCCCTCCCTCTGCTTGGGTGCCTAAAACATTGCTTGTGTTTGGTGCCTTTTCCTGAAGCTTCGACCAGCTGCTACTGAAGCTTCCCTGCCCCATGAAGTGAGTATTAAACAGCATGTCACACCGCTCTGGTCCTCCTAGTGCTTTTTTGAAATATCCCAGGTACATGTTTCTGGCTTGAAGTTCCTATGTTATATACCTGGAATTGCTAACATGGAACCTTCTTTCCCATATTTAAAATATGAGGCCTGGGCCCACAACAATGCAACCACATTTCAAAACAGAACAACAAAAAGTTCAACAATATGAACTTCTATTTGACTTTCCTATGATTTCTCTTCCCAACATGATGTTAAATTTACTGATTTATGCTTCATAATTCATTTTTTCTTATAATTTCTTCTCTGCCTTTTCAAAATTCTTCTCATCTCAGCACTCATTTAAAATTCCATCTTTCAAATCCAGCACTAGATGATATACTGCTTTTATTCTAGTTTGATATGTAGATATAGGTGTCTTGAGTCACAAAGCCAATATATTCTGCCAATTCATACAACCAGAATAAAGAGTTATTTTGTTTCTAGAGATGTATAAAGTGCACTTATTGAAAATGATCTTTGTAGTGTCTTCATCTTTTCACTCATTTAATGATCTTATAAAGGAGTATATCATTTCCCATCTGTGGCTACGTTTTTTAATGGGAGGGGGGGGAAAGTTAAACTATATTTGAGCTGAAGAGGGTGTTTGGACATGCAAATTTTATCAAAGCCAATCATCATTATAATTCTATCCTTTCTTCCAAGCTGTCATGGGTGTTTTTTCAATATTTTTGAGATAATTCCTCTGTCCAACCAATCTTTGTGCAATTGTGTTAAATACAAAAAGCAAAGGGTGGTTGGAGAGCAAGCGAGGTGAGAGATTGGTAAGAATATTAAATGGTAGTAAGTTGTGGTAAAAGAATGTGCAGCAGTAGAAAAAAGTAAGAAGATAAAATCTGGGTGTAATATTCGTGATTGGATAACAGTTGTATAAGACTAGAGCCAGTGAGTTTAGTAATACAGTATGTTTTCATCTTGTTCAAACATCTCTTGAAGTCTACTTGGATGATAGCTAGGAAATGAGAGTCGTACGCTGGAAATTAAAATTTTACCTAAAAGTGGTATGTATCATCTTTCTTTCAAAGCTCATTAGTGAAACTATTCATTTTTTTTTTTTTTCCTAACTGCAATGAGTCTGGGAAGTGGAGTCTGCCTGTGCCACAGAATAAAATATAGGATGTCCACTTAAATAAATCTTACCTTGATACACATACACACACAACAGTTTTAGTATAAAATAAGGTGTACAAATATGTATCCTTTGTTTATCAGACATTGTTCAATTTGACTACCCTACCCAAAATCAAGGAGAACTGGATGTTAACAAACATCATTACCGTCTACCACAAATTCACAGTTCAAAAGTCCTTGGATAGTGGAAAAGGTGCAGCTGTCCCTCATCATCAGGTACATTTTTTCATGCCTATGCATTAAAAAGACAAGCTATCTGACCTATACACACCCAGTATGCAGTAGTGAAATATAAATACACCAACCACAAGAAAACATTCTCAGGTAGAAAGAGAAGAATGAGAGACACAGTAAGTACACAGTGAGTGAACACAGTAACGCAGTAAGAGAGGTTGCCTATCTTAGGATGAGGATATTCATTAATTAGTCCCTGATACTGTTCTCGGCAAGGAACTGCCGTATACACTGTTTTTGTTGTTTGTTTTAATTCTTCAGTCTTTTCAGAGTTTCTTCTTTCACCATTACCCTCACTTAAAATAGATGGTGAGTTTTTCCTCTGGGGGGGCTTCATAAGGTTTACAGCTATATTTATATTCATTCAAGTATTGAGATAAGAAACATTATATATATATATATATATATATATATAATATATATATTTTTAAACTTAATGATGTGATTCATAACTTAATGATGGCCACATGATGGTCATCTGAAACATTTAGTTTGGATGGTAAAGTCATGCTCAAAGACTCAAATTAATACAAAGTACACTCAAAGTAATACTTTGCTGACAAGAGTATAAGCAAAACATGCTAACAGTCATTCCAAAATTTCCTAAGGACTGGTAGGTACCTGTGTGCCTTCTAATTTTGTTGCCAATAAAGAATTTTTGTCTTTGATATTCCTTCCTTCAATTTTATAATACATTTTAGGAAAAATTGCTTTGGAAATAAAATTCTTTACCACCTGTGAAATACATGGTCTCATGTTCAGATGTTACCTAAGAAAATATATAAGACCCAATATATGGAACTACAAAAATGATAGAAGACTGAAAGTTCCTGTCTCCTGATACATTTATATTTCTATTTATGAATTAACTAATATTTTTAAAATAATCCAGAAACAGAACTCCCTTCCCAAATTGGCTACAATATAGTTACATTTCAGTAAAAACATGTCTAAAGGAAATACTCCTTTTTAAAAATATGTAGCAATAAAAGGTTTTTTATAATATAATTAACTAATTACATAGAAGATTAACCTGCCCACCTGAGGAGAACAGAAGTCTTTGAGATTTGACTCATTAAGATCATCATGTTTTTCTGATGAAAATTATATTGCAGAGTTTAAATGTAGTTCTTTACAGAAAGAACAAGTTTACTGTATAACTTACTAATAACTATTATATTCTCCTATTAAATTTAAATCCCTCTGCAAATCTAACTGCTGTTATTTAAATGTATCTTCTTGGTTGTATACAGAATGGCATTATTGTAGATGTCAGTGGAAGAGGTATATTATATATGAGTATGTCAATAAAAATAAAATGAGAAACATTGGAGCAATCTAGATGACTATAAATTTTTTGACATCTTAAAAAACAGCAATGAACCACAGAACAAGAGTTTTACAACTGATGAAAGTACTTACAGAGTTATTTTTATAGTTGCTTTCAAATTATGCAAATGATAATAATTCATAATGGAGGAAAGCCTGAAAAGTGCTGGGCACATTAGTTTTTTTGATGTGGAACTTTATCCCCTAAAAGTCTGTCACTATCCAATTAAAATGTTAATTATTGTTGACAAGACTTGAAAATTTTACCTAGCTATCATTGAATCCTAATCTAGAAAATGACAGTTATGAAAAAATTTCATGTTTCTACACAAGACAAGTTTCTGGTTTAACTCATCCTTAGAGAAATATTTTCCAATTAATATTTAATTTTGCATTAGAACTGTGAAATCATTTTAAAATAATTTTTTTTTTTTATAAAACAAGCTGTCATAAATTTTTAAAATCAGGCTATCCTTTTATTACTCACATTAAATTGGGGCCTAACAAGATTGATTCTAAGATAAGATTATTAAAAAGAAGATCCTTTGTATTCTTAACAATTATGTTAAATTATGTGTAATTATAAAGACTTATTGTGTATTACCTCCCATAGCTGAGTCTATTCTTGAGTTTTTCATTTTGTAGCATTGATTTCTCTCCCTATTATGTCAACAGCCCCATACTGTGTGAACTATGGTGGATTTCTAACATCTGAAAAAGCTAGTGTTCCCTTATTCTTTTTGAGAATTACTTGTTAAATCTTACATGTATATTTTTAACGCAGCTTGATTGCTTGCAAAAATAGCTTTGTATTTTTTTATTGGAATCAGGATTATATAGAGATTAATATAGTACTTATATTCTTAAATTGATTTTTATCTGAGTATTTGTATTTATTTGTATTTTCATTTATTCAAGGCTTTTTAAGGAATATACCATTCTTTGGTGTTTTCACATAAAATATTTATGTTTAAAATTAATTTTTATGCATTTATTGTTTGTTTTTTAATTACAATCTTTAGTCTATTTTTTCAGAACATAAAACAATTGATTTTTATAAACTAATTTCTCATCTCACTAGTTAAAGTTTTATTTTTGAATGTTTCCAATGTTATCTTAGATATTCCAATCATACAACTCTATCTTCAGTAAATACTATCTTGGATAACAAAACATTTAAACTTCATAATTTTTTTGCTCATTGTCCCCTTCCATTCTCAAAGCCAGCAATAGCCATTGAAGTATTTCTCATGTTGCGTCATTCTAAACTAAATTTTCTCTCTCCAGCTTTCATATTTAAAGTACCCTTTGATTGCAATGGGCTCATCCAGATATTCCAGAGAAATCTCCTTGATGTAAGGTCAGTGGAATAGCGATCTTATTTCTATTTTTAACTGTAATTCTCCTTATGATATAACATAACAGTCACGTGTTCCAAGGATTAGGAGATGGACATTTTTGAAGACTATTATTTTGCCTACCACAACCAATTACTATTTTCTCTAGTCTATTCATGTAGATAGATAAATTCAAACAATGTTAAAAATCTGGTGTGAAAGGGGCACTCTCTATTACATTTTTGTTTCACACATATGTATATTTAAATGTAAGGACATATTCTATAATTATAATTTTATTATGAATTCTATATAAATAAAAACTGGATGTTGAATTTTAACAAATATAACTTCAGCATGTAAGCAAATAATCATTTTTTCCTTTTAATAGCCTAACGGGAAATTTTGCTAGGTTTTCTAATATAGAACTATATTTTATTCCAAGCAAGAAACTATTTGATCCTGAAATACTATTTCAAAGATCTGATGTATGTTTTCTTAATTTTATTTGAGATTTTTGAATTAGTATTTATAGGCGAGCCTGATCTATTTTATTTTTCATTTTTGAACTATTTTGTTGGATTTGATAACAAAATTTACTTACTTTTAAATAGAACATATAAGCAAAGTTTGTATTCCTATTCTCCATGTTAGTGTAGTTATTGCTACTAGGATAGCATAAACTATATCTTAAATATATGGTAGATCTCACCATGAAATAATCTGGGCCTGATGCCATTTTGAAAATAAATTTTTGATAAAAATTTCCCATTTCTCTCTGGAAATTATCTGTTTGGATTTTTTTAAAATCCTTTTTGTTGTTGTTGATGTTATTTGTTGATGATTTATAGCCAATTACTAAATCAACCAATTTCTTCAAGATTTTTTAAATTTCAGCAAATCTAAAATAAACTCTAATAATCTGTTTCTCAGTGCCAAATGACCAACAACAGTCTCATCTGAGTACCTGCATTTCTATATTTGATGTCAAAATACTTAGAATTCCGAATGTCCGCCATTAACTGAGATCCTTACTTATTAAGTCCTATAATGTCAGCAATTTACTTAGTGAAACTGACTGGTGAGCATTGTTTTCTTATTATAATAAGAATAGATTGTTCTTTTAGTTGAGGTACTTAGAGGTGGTCTCAACATTCTTCGACATACTCAAATTGTATTAAAAGATACTAAAAATTTAAATAGAATAAAATGTTACTGGATGATAACATCACCATTGACTGATTGAATTAAAAATAAATCTGAAATTATTATTTATTATTGTAAAGTAGGGATATTCCAGTTGGACACGGTCTGAGCAGATGAGCATGATAATTGAATATTGGCTTTTTCAGTAGCTTAAAGTTCAATATATTGATTGCTGGATCTTTGGTAACAATGTGTTCTGTTTTTGAAAGAAACTGTCAAACTCTCTTTCAAAATGTTGGTATCATTTTGAATTCCCATAAGTGAAACTGCATAACAGTTGGCATATAACAACTCCTCCCAAACTTCTGTACTAAGAGATTTGATTAAATTTGACTGGCTTCTACCAGCATAAGGCTGTGCTTCTAGGATAAGTCCGACTCATATTAAAAATGCTTGCCTGAGAACACAACACTGCCAGGAAAATTTACTGTTTGTTTTAGTCAACTTCTGATGATAGGTCTCTGACCATCTCTCTTTTTGTTTCTTCTCTGACCCAGTTATTCTTCAGTAGTATGTTGCTTATTCTCCATGTACTTGTGGTTCTTTCTGTTTTTTTTTACAATTAATCTCTAGTTTTAAAGCATTATGATCATAGAATATGGTTGCTATGATTTCCATCTTCTTCTATTCATTGAGGCTATCTCTGTGTCCCAGTATGTGGTTGATTCCTGAGAATGTTCCATTCTTATACATACTTGAGAATGTATAAGCAACTGTTTTGGGATGAAAGGCTCTGTAAATGTCAATTATGTCCAGTTGGTCTAATGTATCATTTAAGGGTATTATTTCCTTACTGATTTTCTGTTTGGATGATCTGTCCATATCTGACAGTGGGGTATTTATGTCCCCTACTATAATATTGTTTTGGTCTGTTTCTCCTTTTAGTTCTGTTAGTAATTGCTTTATATATTTTGGGGCTCCTTGATTGAGTGCATAGATATTAGTGTTATGTCTTCTTGGTGCATGATTCCCTTTATCATTATGAAGTATATACCTCAGTATTTTTCTTTAAATTTTTTTTCGAGGTTTATTTCATGATATTAGTACCACTACTCCCACATTTCTCTGAATGCCATTTGCTTAAAATATCATTTTCCACCCTTTCACTTTGAGCCTAGATTTTGTTTGGAGCTAGATGTGTCTCCTGGAGGGAGCATAAGATTGGTTGTTTTTTTGTTTGTTTTATTTTTAAATCCATTCTGCACCTCTGCCTTTTTGTTGGTGAGTTCATTCCATTTACATTTAAGGTGATTATTGAAATATGAGGTCTTCTTATAGCCATTTTCTCTTTTGCTTTCTGGTAGCTCAGTGTTTCCATTGCTTCCTTGTCCTTGTGTTTCTGTTTTCTTTATTTTGGTTAGTTTTTGTGGGTTTTCCCTCTGGTTCTTCTTGTTTTATGTTATATAATTTTGGTTCTGAATCTTTGGCATGTGGTTACCATTATGAATATTAAAGAACAGTTTTATATATATAGATAGATAGATAGATAGATAGATAGATAGATAGATACACACACACCACACACAGAGCCACCCATTTTCTTCTGCACATGCCTTATTTCCATTCCCTTTTGCAAATTTGGATCTTTGAATCCTCCCTTTTACATAATTGTCTCAATTTGTCCTTATGTATGCTGAACGTTTTTTACTATCTTGCCATAGCAAATCTCTTCTAATTTTAAGCTTATAATGCCTTGTTTCTAGTAAGGGTTGCCACTCCTCTCCTTTATCAGCCTGCTAGTCATCTCTTCTCTTAATTATGGTATTTTTGGGTGTGTCATTCTGTTTTAGGTGAGCTGCCCCTTTTTAGTATTTCCTGTAGTGCAGGCCTTGTAGTAGACAATTCCCTCAATTTTTTTTTTTTTTTTTTTTTTTTTTTTTTTTTTTTTTTTACGTCTGAAAAGGTTTTTTTTCTCCTTCATATCTAAAGGAAAGCTTAGCTGAATACCTTATTCTTGTCTGGTAGTTCCTTCCATTTAGTAGTTTGAATATTTGATTCCACTCCTTTCCGGTTTATAAAGTTTGTGCTGAGAAGTCCGATAATAATCTAATAGATTTTTTTTGTTGTTGTTGTAGGTACCATCTTTTTTTCCCTGGCTGCCCTGAATATTCTGTCTTTGTTGTTGATGTTGATAATTTTAATACAATATGTCTTGGTGAAGGCCTTTTTGGGTTGAGATAATTGGGTGTTCTATCGACTTCTTGAATTCCAAGCTCCAGCTCATTCCTTAGATTTGGGAAATTCTCATAGACTATTTGTCTGAAATGCTTTCTAGTCTCTGCCCCTTTCCTTGCCTTCAATAATGCCCATTATTCTTATGTTTCCTCTCCTAATGGTATCAGCTAGTTCTTGAATTTCTTTCTTATTTTTCATTCTTCGGTTTCTCGCTTCTTCCTTTGATTTATTTATAGATTTTTGTCTTTGATATCACTAATCCTTTCCTCCATTTGGTTGACTCTATTTCCCAGGCTTGTTATTTCCTTTTTCAACTCTTGTAGTATGTTCTTTATCTCCAGAAGGTCTATTTGATTCTTTTGCGGGTTTACATTTCCTTGCCAAAACCTTATTCTGCTCATCTAGTTGTTTTTTTCAATTCCTGAAATTGTTGATATTATTCATTTCAGATCTCATTGAATTTTCAGAAGTACCATCCTGAATTCTCTGTCATTTAAGTCACACATTTCTATGTCTATAAGCTTATTTTCTAGAGATTTTACTCTTTCTTTCTGAGATGCCTTATCACCTTTGTTGTTTATGGTGTTTAATGGACTATTTCTCTGCCTGGACATTAACGGAAATGTGTCCTGCTTTTTAAATTTTTCCCAGAAAGATTTCTTATATAATGTTCCCCAGCGTTTTACAAAGAAGGTGTTTTTCTTTTGGTTTCCAGTAGATGACGTCTAAGCATCTTGGATCTCTGCTTTATATAAAGTTTTAATAATTTTTTTTTCTTATAGAAGTTTAATCTATAAAGTTTAGTAAACTTTAATGTTTTTAATAATGTTTTAATAATGTTTTTATATAAAGTTTTAATAATGTTTTTTTTTTTCTTATAGATGTTTAATCATGCTCACTACCTTCAGTTTCGGTTCCTATCAGTATTAGTGACAGTTTCAGTAGCATTTGCTCAGATTCCCCAAGGGCTTCATGGTGTTTATTCCCAGAAGGTTTGGGGGGAGGGGCCCTCTGGGTTCGGGAATGGGGGCTGCAGCTCAGCCTAGGTTTTGCAACTGCAGCTGATAAAAAATCAACTGTTGTTTCTTTGCTGTCCCTGCTTTTTGCCATCCCCACTTCTTTGCCTTCTGTCCTGATGACTAGGCACTGCCAACCGCTGCAGGGAGCTCACAGCTTTCCCAGGCATGGCTGTTTGGAGAACTCGCTGCTCCTTCTCCCTCCTCTTCCTCCTATAGGGAGCTCCGGTGGCTGCAAGAGGCAGATTTTTGTTTCTCTGAGTCCACTGCTGGACACACAGGGTTTGACCTGCAGTAGCTATTTGCACAGATCCCACACTCAGATGTGCTGGTGTGCAGTTTGGGTGTTTTTGGTGTGTTTTAGAAATTCAGCTTATTATTGCTTCAAGGGGAGAGATCTGGGAACATCTCTCACTCCACAATGTTTGATACCTGGTAATGACTTTTTAGATATAACAACAAAGGGATGATCCATGAAAGAAATAATTAATAAGCTGGACATCATTAAAATTAGAAACTTCTACTCTGTGAAAGACTATATAAAAAAAAAAAACTGACATAATCCACATAACTTGACATATAGATACAAAGTAATCAGTACAGATAATGGCAATATTAAGGTACTGAAGTCTTTTAATGGATACCTTTTTAATGGATTACTTATCTATTTATTGACATATCTATAAAGTCTAATTTATAGATAATTAAATTTAGAAATCCTAGTGTTCAAATCAGCTACATAACTTTCAGCAATTATATAGTACAAGTAACCAACATATAAAATAAGACAATATTTCCTTCACCCCAGAAAATTTCCTCCTATCACTTTTCAGTTAATCTCTGTCCCCAGCTTAGGTAAATACTTTCTGACTACTAACACCATGAATTAATTTTGTACCTCATATAAATGTTTCATGTAGTAACTATTTTTAGAATCTGGTTGGTTTCAATTATTTAGTACTTTATACAGTAACTCCTTCATGTTACCCTGTGGGTATATGTCCCAACTCTCCCCTTATAAATGGAAGATATGTCCCAAGACCCTTAGTGTATGCCTGAAACTGTGGATAGTACTAAACCCTACACATGCTGTTTTTTTCTGTACATACATTTTTATAATAAAGTTAAATTTATATTAAACACAGTAAGAAATTAACAACTGTAATAATAAACTAGAACAATTATAATAATATACTGCAATAAAAGTTATGTGAATGTAGCATTTTTAAGTAAAATAAGGGTTGTTTGAACACAAGTACTGCAATACTATGATAGTCAATCTGATAACTTATATGGCTACTAAATGACTAACAGGCAGGTAGTATATACAGTGTGGATATGCTGGACAAAGGAATGATTCATATCCTGGGCAGAACAAAGTGGAACAGTGGGAGATTTCATCACATTACTTAGAGCTCCATGCAACTTTAAACTTATGAATTATTTATTTTTGAAGTTTTCTATTGACCCTAAAAATGCTAAAGTCTTTTCCCAATAGTTCCAGTAATTGGACCACCTATGGGTGTATTTCTATTGACCTTTTTTTTTCTCTCTCTCTCTCTATTGGATGTGATTAACATTTTCCTGCTTCTTCACATTTCTCATTACTGTTAATTATATGTGAGATATCAAATGTAAAAAACAATGGAAAATTTATTAAATTTATTTGTTCTCCGAAAAGAGTACATATTTATCTATTTTAAACTGTATATATAAGTAGGGAGCATAGTGAGCCAATCAGACCTGTAATTAATCTAGTTTTGTTTCAGCTTTATTTATATTTGGCTTAATGCTGGCAACAAAAATTATGAAGAAAGAATTCATTTTCCTTCAAGCTGGGGTCTGAATCTTTGCAGTGGTGAGATCCATAGTATTTTTTTTTTGGACTTCATATTCAGGCTGTTTTAAAGTCTAGAATATCCTTCTGACATCTAGACTTTGGAGTTCTTGAAGAATTCTCCTTACACAGACACACCTTCTTAAACTTGTTGGTCCTCAAGTGATGTCTCTTTGTCTTGCTGCCTTGCTCCCCTACACTACTTGTGTTTATCTGTCTATGGGAGTGCATTTTATGAAAGCCCAATGTACTTTGAAGAGCTATCTCTCATTCTCCTCTCTCATCGTCATTCTTCAAATTAGATGAAGGCTCCATGTGTCTCTGAGACAATCTCGCCAGACTCAATCCTTTATGGACACAGGCTTGTAATCAGTAAAGGTTACTGTGTACTTTATAGGAGAAATTAATCTGAGCTAACTCTCCTGCATAATTTTCAGCCTATACAGGTTACATCACATGCCCTGAAAAGGCCAATAAAAAAGAGTTAACTGACTCACCGTGTAATTACTTCTCCTTGGTATTCTAAGTCATTCCTCTAGCCCTCTCATGGTGGCTAAATGATGGATGATTTCTCCTCACCATTATTTATGTTTTTTTTACTCTTCTTGCTGATAGTTCAAACTTGAAAATAGCAATATGTTGCTTATATAATGGAAAGGTATGGTATTCAAACCTTAATTCATTTTGTCTAATTCTTTTTGAGTCTTTCCACCGTGATTATTTTTAAATACTGAGATTTTTCTAATTTCTCTGACTTGTTCTCATTGTTACATGAAATGATGGCCATCAGTGAAGTTCCACATTCATATTTAAAATGATAAACATAAACTCTACTCTTAATTATTCTTTTGTCTAAACTTAATTTTAGTGTATAATAAGAAAGGACCCTCTTTCTGAGTTATAGACGATAGAAGAAAAATTCACTACCATCTGTTTAATGATACTAGCCATGCTCACTTCACTCTCTCATGTATATCAAGTGTAATAAAATAAAATTATGCTGGCTAATGCACAGATGATCTCTCTTTAGATGAATGATTTCCAATTCAATAATGTGCAAAATCAACTTTCCTTATAACGAGCATATAAAATATTCATTATATCTAGGCTATGTCACAATTACCTAAGGGAATAGATTAAAAAAAAAAAAAAACCTTACACACAAAGATTTAGGAAAGGAAATAAAATTCCCACCACATATATACAGTATTGAGTTCATTATGTTCATATAATATAATGTAAAATATTTCAAAAAGCTGAAATACTTTGAATGACTTTTTGCTCTTTAACAATAATTTATTGATTATTATTTTCTTTAAAGAATGTTGAAAAGTTCTTCATTAAAATTAGGTTTGCATTTAGGCTTTTTGTTGTGATTAGCCAGTCAGCGTAAGGATAGAAACAGTATTTCCCAGGGAGAAAAAGAGCTTTTGACCTCTTTCAAATTCATCTATAGTCGAATTCTTTCTACGGAGTGCGAACCTACCGGAAAGCACTCTTCCACTGTGCAATGCGTGGTAGTCGCTATTTTTGTTGATTATGTTGTTCCTGAAATAAGATAGTGTGTTTTCATCTTTTAATCGGTAAGAAGTTTCACATAGTGACAAAGTTGATGGTATTATCAATCTTACATACTATTTGAATCATTAATTTGTTTTGTGCTGTCGTATTAAAGTAATATATGAAAAATACTATAACTAGATTCACATGTTAATTATTTTAATTTAATATTTTAAAACATTAACAAAATATTTTAAATGTCTTCGAAGTATGTTCTAAACATAAACTGAAATGATTTGTTGTATCCAAATTATTATTTCTCAGAGAATTTTATATTCCTATTAAATAGCTGAAATCAGCGTGAGAAGTGTACAACAAAATCTATTTAAAATTTATTGAACAATTAATATATTTAATATTCATATACAATACATATAAACACTATTACTTATAACTATGTATAACATTTATTAAGCAAGTATTTTCACATTAAATGATATTTTTGACTGCTTCTATAAATTGGAGGGGAAATTGAACTATTTGACATGGCAACACCAGGCATGATAACATTTTCTAAGATGTCTGGTTGAAACATTTGCATAAATCATAATGAAAATCTACACTAATTCTACATTATACCATCCAGAGATCATTTTGGGCAAATGAGGGGTTATACAATACAGTGTGACTTGGTCTATTATAACAACATAAGGGAAAATTCTTGAAGGGTTAAGAATTTACAGTGAATCAAATGAGAGAGCATTTTTATTTTAACTAAAAACTTTTATGCTACAGTTCTATGTTCCTTTGAATGTCTGTAAAATTTTTATCATCTTCAAATTTAAGCCACTGTTGATGTCCAAGGTAATTTTTTAAGCCAATTTAAAGAGTATTAATTAGGTTGAAATTTCAAGAGGATGATAAGTGTACTCATAAGATATTAACAATGATAGTATCATTTATCCGTTAGATATCTCTTTGAACTCTGCAAAGTATATTCTCCTATATTGCCTTAGGTTAACCATATCAGAATTTATATATACATTCAAAACATTTTGTTGTTTGTATGTTCGACTTCTACTTTCTTTCAAAATATCTACCACATCGGCTAATCTAGTAAAAGAAAATTTTTATAAAAGTAATCAGATTTAATTAAATTTTTAAAAAAATCATGGTCAGAATTGTTCATATAATTTCATTTGGAATTAGAAATTATGTAATTTTAAAGAATCAAATAATTAACCAATATTTATTGGGTTCTTGTTAATATGACAACTATCTCATTGCAAATAAAAATTTTATAAAAAAATTAGCAATACTTTTTCACACATATTTTTCAGGTTGTGAAAAGTGCAAAATGAATTGTGAACATTTTATATTTATTAATCCTACAAAATAAAAATAGCCAATAACATTTTTTACATATATTATATATAGTATATTATATATGTAATATAACACAATTACAATATGTAACTTCTCATATAATGTGATATCTAAAGTGCACATAAATCTTATATATGCATATATACATATATACATATTCACGCACACACATACACACACACACACACACACACACACACAGATAGATATTCCCCACATTTCAAAAGTTTGTGTTAAGCTTCGCTTTTACGAAAAACCTATATTAGTATCTTATTTTGCTAACTGAAATTTGAAGAGGATTTTTGCTTTTAAGTACAAAGGCGAAAAGCAAAATAGCACTCAGCATTTATTTTGCTAATGTAGAGGCCACCCCAAGCTGAGAGAGTGGCAGTGCTTTTACTATACATTAGTGTTACTTTAGGTTTCTGTATTATTAGATATAATTTGGTAGGTTACTTTTTGCATCTGGAACTGCTCAAAAATTTTTTTTCTTAAAAATTAATGATAATTCTTTCTTTGCTTTATGCTATTTGGCTTAGAAAAGGTTTATAGGAACGCTCTATTTTCAGATAGCAGGGGAATTGTGTGTGTGTGTGTGTGTGTGTGTGTGTGTGTGTGTGTTATTCAAAACAACTAAATTAAGAAATTAATAGAATAAACATATCAAAATAAACAATTTTAGTAGTTATACAATAGACACAATGTTCTTAGACTGAATTATTTTCTTACTATGGCAATTTTTTAATGAGGCTACTATAGCCAGAATTCACTTAAAATAAAAGCAAAAAAATCTCCTCAAAAGCCTTTTGTCTTTTAGTTTCTGTTATCTTTAATTTACACCTTATGGCAAATGGAATCATTTATGAGACTAGATCACTATGAAACAGATAATATTCAGCTGGATTCTAGGAGCATATATATGGTTACTTCAGCAAGCTTGAGTGAGAGTGGCTAATTTGATCTCTAGATTATAATTTCTGACAATTTATTTCAAAATGATAAAATGATGAAGACATGGCTGATGCAAATATGGTTGCACGTTCTGGTAAGCATCGTACAAATCAGGATATACATACAATCATATATTATTTATTTTTTAAATAAATTAAAATTTATTTTCATCAACCCACTTCACACTTACCAATAATCAACTTAATTATAATTGTGCTTACTAAAGGTTATGAAAACTCCATGTGGTGTGAGAAAAAGAAATGTTTGAGCCAGAAAATTAGTTAATTCTGATAGTTGAAAGAAAATAAAATTATTCAGTTCCTGACTAGACATATGTAACATGATACATTAATTTTGGATTTTGTTCTAAGTATTTTCTAATACATAGAAAAACAAATTTGATTAATATTGAGACAGTAATTTAAAAACATGTTAATTTAACAGAAATTGATTCTCAAAATTGACATATTGAAAAGGTTAACTATAATCCCTAATTTTAATTTAATGTCAACAATATTTTTATTAAAGATGCTATTTTGTCATTATAACCCCAAATGATAAATCTGATGAAATTTCATTATATGAAAAAAACAGGTTTGTTTTTTTTCAAATCACCCAATAGAGAAAACTGATTTTGAATTTTTATATTTACCTTCAATAATAAAAACAGTTTCTAAAAATAGAAATGCAACATATATCAAAGTTGGTCTTATTAAAGCTAAGTGATAAGATAATAAAATAAAACTTTCAAACAATAAAGTTATTGTTGTGCTAACAAGTCAAAAATGTCTTTCCATTCTATTTCATGAGAATTAAAAAAAATTATTTATTAGCTATACATCTAGAATTTAGAATCTATTTGTAGTAAAATATTCAACAAAAATTAAACAATATTCAAACCCATTGTGTTGACAAAAATAGAAAAACCAAATTCTGTGACCTTGGGCAAGTCATCTTTTTCTCAATTAAGTTTATGTTTCTTCATCTGTGAAAAAATATAAGCTAAGAGGTCTAGTTACATACTATATCATTACTAGGTTTTTTAAGTTAATGGTGAATTTATTGTCACTGATATATTTGAGCAGACAGATGGTAATAACATGCAAGAACACATGCTTGCAAATTTAAATTAAAAAATTCAGACTGTTGATGAATTAATCTTATTTTAACTCTAAAGGTGTATGTGTGAGGTAGAAGTATCAAAATTGTCTATAAAACAAATTTACTATTTTTTTCTTATGTTTCTTATTATATAGAATATTGCCACATAGTTTATACACATGATTAACAAAAAAGCAGTGTTCAGTCAAAATAGGTAACTTATAGATAATGCTTCATTCGGATCATTAAAAGGCAGTAAAAAATACTCATCATCTCTGTTGTAATCAGACAAATTTGACAAAATTCGATAGTGCAAGACAAATTTCCTATAGTTTTTGAAAGTCTACTTGTGCTACCTTAATTGCTTTATTTGACCAAATGTTTCATTAACATGAGTGAGTTACATCAACTATAATCAATGAACTTCCTCTTCAAAGATTTTATATGTGTGTGTGTGTATACATGTATATATATGTATGTGTGTGTGTGTGTGTGTATATATATGTATGTATATATGAATAATATGTTAGTAGTGAGGCTAAACTTTGTTTTTAAAGAAACTGGAAATTCATGCTAAAGAGGATCTAACTCCAGTGACTTTTACATTTCTTCTTTATATTGAAATAAATATATTATCTTCATGAGTAAACAATCAGTGTAAAGTCATTTCATAATATTTGAAAGAAAATAGGAAGAACAGCTCTTTTTGTTCTGAAAGAAAAACACATGTAATTGTTAGAGTTGTGAGCTGAATTAGTTGAGATTTTAGTTTTTAGTTTAATTTTACATGGAATTCCATTCTTACTAAAATGAATAATAATATAATAATAATAATATATATTCAGATTTGGATTTTGGCAGATATTTTCTTGAAAATGACTACAGTACATCCTTTCAGGAAAATAACTGTCACTATTTGCTGCCAATAATAAAATTGTGTTAAAAAAATTAAATTTTTGGGAACATATGGCATGTGGCTTGTAAACCTACCAATTCTTACATTGCTTTAAAATGAGATCATCAGCAATTTTAACAAATGTGATTATTTATATTGAATAATTAAATATGTCAATCTATGAAAGCTCTGTGCAACTCAGTGAAGTAATATTTTCCAAATGACCAATGCATGATGTTAGATAAGTCAAAGATTCATTTAAAGTTCAAGATAGACCAATAGGTTGTAATTTAATAGGCTATGCAATTTTAATAAAATTGGTTCCATATTCTATACTTTAATTACCTTTAATAAATGACCACTTGTTATACATTCACAATTCTCTGGAAAGGCTACTAACATATTTGTGTTTCTCCAACTACATAATTTTTATTTTACTCCAGCTTTATTGAAGTATAATTAACAAATAAAAAAGTGTTGTATATTTAAGGTGTGCAACCTGTTTCGATATCCATATATATTGTGATAGGCCAATATAAGTTATATACTTAGTGTTTGATTTTATTCAGAAATTTCATTTATGGCAATCTATTGCAAAGTTGCCCTAGCAAAAATACAAATACACAAGACTAGCATGTCATCATTTGTAATATTATAATACAATTATAATGTAAATATAAATATAATGTATTATGAGATAAAGCAAGTTAGTAAATATGTTTTTTATCTGGTCCTTAGATTTGGCATGACAGGAAAGAAAAAAGTATAATATGTTCATCCTGACAGAAGAACACACCTATGAAAATATCTTGAAACTGAATCACAGTATGTCTCTAGATCGTGTTGAAAAAATTATCCTTTCTCCATTGATACCTTCTTTCCTTTGACAAAGAGCAGTTGACCATTTGTTTGGATGTATTTGTGAGCTCTCTGTTCTATTCCATTGATCTAAATGACTTTCACTATCATGTTGTCTTGATTTCTGAAGTTGTACAGTAAGTCCTGAAATTGGGCAACGTGTCCTCCAACTTTGTTCTTCACTATAGTGTTGGCTATTCTAGGTCTTTTTATCTTTCCATAGAAATTATAAAATTAGGTTGTCAATATCTTTTAATAGATTTTTGAGGGAATTTTATATAGCCTGTCACAGATTTTATAAAACATGTTTGAGAGAATTTACGGCTTAGTACTGAATCTTTGAAGTTATACACATGAGATATTTCTTTTATGTAGATCTATATTTTTCTTCAGAGTTTTATAATATTCTACACTATAGAAACTATATATATTCTGTTAGATTTGAAGACAAATATTAATTTATAGGAAGCTATTTGTATTGCATTTTACTTTTCAGTGTTCATGTTTTCACTTCTAACATACAGAATGTGATTGATTTCTGAATGATTTTCTCATGTTCTGCAACCTTCCTAAACTGATTTATTGTAGAAATGTTTTTGGTAGATTTTCTAAGATGTTCTACTTTGACTTTGACAAACAGGTTACGTGGTAATGAGAACAGTCCCCCTCCACTCCCACCTTTTGGTATGTATGCCTTTTATTTTACGTCCTTACTTTATTTTACTGCCACTACTATGTTAGATAAGTGGTGAAAGCAGACAGTCTGAATGAGTCTTCCCTGTCAACAAATGATTCTTCTGCATTAATTGGAATGAGCATGTGATTTTTTTTCTCATTAACAATGTAATATAGTGTAGTATAGTGATTTTCAAAACTGGATCCAGCCTTGTGTCACTGGAATAAACACCATTGGTGATAGAAAATGTATATATAATATATGAATTGTATATTTTGTTACATATTATGTTAAGGATATTTATGTCTGTATTCATGAGGAATATTGGGTTGTAAATTTTAGTTACTGCTTTTGTCTGGTTCCAGTTATAAGGTAAATATAGGACACACCAAGAGAAGTTTTAAAAGCAAACCTTTATTGGGAGAGGGCTCGGGGGTGAGGTTCACTGGTCCTGAGGAGAGGGAGGGGCCAAAGAAGTCACTCCCTGGGATGGGAGGAAGTCAGGCCCTGGACAGGAGGGCGTAGTTTTTATAGGGTTACCCAGGAGTAGGGTATAGAATGGGGTAGTGTTAATTGAATGGAGGCGTGCTAATTAAATATGGAGTGTTATTTAAATGTGGTTTAGCATCTGGATTAGGGTGGTGGCACCAGGGCTTTAGGGTGGGCCCTTATCAGTTGGACTCCAGACTTTGATGTCCTGCTGGAAGGTCCGGATTCCAATATCAAGCTGGGAAGCCTCCAGGCAGGCGTCTGGTTGGCTCTTTTCCCCTCCCACCTGCGCCCCACCGACCTAACACCAGTATCAGAGTAATATCAACTTTATAAATGAATTAAAGTACTCCCTCTTTGATGGCATATTAAATGACATTAAACATGTTTTATTACTTTTAAAATTAAATAACATAATACCTTTATTATACTTTAAAATAATACTTATATTTTAGCGTCAAATTATGAAATAATGTAAAGGTAGGCTTTGTTGGCTTTTCCTCAGAATAATTTAGGTTTAGGGAAGATGGGTAAGCAGATGATCGCTCATGTTGAAAATATTTTAATTTGGATAATGGGCACACTGTAGTTCATTATGCCAATCACTCTACTTTTTAACATTTTTTTAATATAAAATTTTGTTATCCAATTTCTCATATAGTTAGTTTATGATTTATTGCTCAGGATTATATCAGGTCACTCAATTTAAATATTTGTTCTATATTTGCTTAAAATGTGAGGCTATTTCTGAAATAATTTTTCACTTTACTACATTTTATGAAAGTCTTTTCTAAATGCATTCAATACAGTTATGGGTGGGGGGAAGCCATATGGCATCTGTCATGTGTGTTTTATTCTTTTAAAAGGCCATTCAGTTTCTTCTCATCTGCTGTCACCCTATTTGAACAAGAATAAATATGACAGATTCATGGTTGGAGGACACAGGAAAAACAACTTGTCAGTCATTCTCAAGATTCTTTTTGTGTTTTAGTACACAGAAGACGCTGAATGGTAGTGAGAGTGTTTTGTTAATATTATTATTAAATGTCATATGTTGACTTTTTATATTTTAAATATGTCAATTTTAACTGGCTGTATTCAAATCATCCTTATATGATTAACTAAATCATATTATAATGTTTATTATTTTTTTCAAGATACTTTAAACCTATAGATTATTTGAAAGAAATAAATACTTAAAGAAAGAAAGTAAATAATAAAGATTGAAGAGAGAATGAGTAAGGAAGTTGGGTTGTAGTTCTAACAGCAAACCAAACACTGTGTTATAATTGAAAGATTCAAAGTCATAAGACCATGATGTTGGTAAACAGCACTAAACTGCAAAAACGGTGAATAAAATACTTATCTTTCAGGAAATAAAAAAGTGAAATTCCTACAAATGGATCAGATATTGAAATTAAATGTCAGGTTGCTTCTTACATTTCAGATGTATTATTTCATGAATCTAACAGCCTGCACTGGTTTAGTGGAATGCATAAAATAGAAAACTATGAATAGAATATAAAATGGAAAGCATGCTGGTGAATTTTATTTAACAGACTTGCCAATATCATCTGGAAGAAGATATTTTAAAAATCTGGTTAGTTTGAACTCTGTGGTAAATACTTTCTAGATTCAAATGTTTCATTGATGTTGCAAGTTTCATCAAGTATATCAAACAATAATAATTATTAGAATATAATTTAGATAATTATCTTGTGCACATATCTAGAAAATTATTAATATGATTTTTACTAAAATAATATGACTAAACATATATATTTAATTTTATAAATTTATAAAGCATTAATATGATAAATTAAAAACTATAATTATTCTCTGATATTTATTATCATTACCATAATAATCACAAAGGCTCTAACATCCTTGTAGGATTTATACCTATGTATATAAATTTTATATACATAGCTAAAGTTCAAAAGCTCAAACTCCCCGATGGTGTGTAAATTACAGATTATATAGGGCAAAATGACAAGACACTGTGGGTTAGGGGCTTGAGGTTGTGTTAGGAGCTGATTGGTCAGAGGTGAGATAAGGGTAATGAATCATTTCTTCAGTTCTTGAGGACAGCTCTGAGGTCTGCTCTGGCTTTTCTCTCTCTGGTTTCATGGAAAATTTTCCAGGGGTTTGTTCCACATTAGCATCAGGAACCAACTTATCTTTACCTTAATAGAACCCCATACCTCGTGACCCTTATTCGATTCATGGCCATTGTTTCTGGCTGCCTCAGGGGGTTAATGACCAGTAAGAGGAAGGGATAAGTTTTACAGGGCATGCTATGAAGAAACTGAATAGAGTGCTGGGGCTACTTATTAAATCAAAATCATGCATTAAATTAAGACCCGTGGTTTCACCTCCATGAATCTCTTTGTCTTTGCAATTCTTGGTACCTTCGAACAGCTGATTTCTGTGTTTTAAATATTTTACAGGTTAAAAACAAATAAGCAAGAAATCAACAAAATGTCCATTCATGATCTGCCTGATATTGTGGACTTGAGGTGGTAACATTCTCTTCATGTTTAGCCCGTAACTGCTTAAATTATGTCAAACACTGACATAATATCATAATCCAACCTTTGTTTATATAAAGTGTTCAGAAAACCAAAGAGCATTTTATAAGTTATAACCTAAAAATTATCCCAAGTTCAGAGGAATAATCACTGGTCGAAGGATAGTTTATCATGTAACGAATACCTTAAAATATTTTCTTCCTATTTTAAGTATTTCATAAGTGAACATTACCAACTGGAAATTAGATTCACTATTTATAGCTTAGTTAATTATCATGTTACTAACTGTAGAAAGAATTTTTCTAATCTAAAATTCTTTTAAAATATTAATTTTTGTGTAATGTGTGTAACAAAAATTACATTGACTTAATGTTCTATTCTCTTGAAAATGCAGTAGTTAAAGGGTAAAAGACATATTGAGTTTAAATCAGTAATTTTACTTTTCACAAAAGTACAAACAGTCCTGAACTATCTAGATGTTCACCCTAAAATCAGTTTTATTCTCAGATTTTAAGCCTTGGAAATCCCTTTAGGAATTCTGTAACAATTTCTGTAAGCCCTTCGGATGATCAAAATGCATTTTAAAACCATTGTTTTATCCTTGATATGAAGTTATTTTTGATTGCTTAAGTATAGGTCTGCATGTTAGAATCAGGCCCTCTAGGCTGCCATTTGTGATAAAAGCCAGAAAACTCAATTGACCCTCTTTCTGTCATGAAGTTATTAATCAATTATAGATCCATGAATACTTTTCTGAAGGAGAATTGAAGAGTGTCTGGCCACAACATTTCTTTAACAATATTTACTAATTCTTTTCAAATGCATTATCTTGGGGATTCAAAACTTTAATCTCTATCTGCCCCTTTGTAAAAAGAATATCTATAAAATCTCATTTGCTGTAAAGCACGCAGACAGAGAGTGACTCTGATTCCTTCTAATGTTGTAATTCTCAAGAGTCAAAAATTCAAATCACTCCATACAAAGCAACAGAGGAAGAATACTGCTTAAGAATATAGAGGCTGGAAGCCAGATAGCATATATGCAATCCCTGCATTCCACTTGATTGTTGATGGTGTGACTTTGGGCACATTTCTTCACTGCCACATGTCTCAGTTTCTCTAATTGTGAATAGAAATAACACTAGTAGTAACTTATTTCATTGGTTTGTTGAGATAACTAAATAATTTAAGATTTTAAATTTCTTAGAACATTAATTATTTAATTCATAGTAAGTGCTCAGTAGGTGATAGTTATTGTTTTCTATTATGTGGGGAATGCTTGAAAAGCTGCTGGCTGTACATCAGCAGTGCTTGTGCAGGTAAAGGCACTGATAACAACACCTAATTGAAGATGACTATATTGATGCCAAGCACCAAATATTTAATATCTTAATATCCCATGTATACACACAAATTTACACTTTAGTGTTATGGGACCATTATGTTAATATATACAGGTGTGTGTGTGTGTGTGTGTGTGTGTGTGTGTGAATGGCAATCATCATAATATTTATCCTTGCTAACAAATACTGAATGCTTACCATGCTTACTAATTCCCAGGCACTCTGCTAAATGTGTGTGTGTGTTTTAATTAATTTATTTATTTTAATAAGTTTTAAGTATATAGTACATTGGTTAGACATCTATATAGTTCATAAAATTATCCCCCAATTGCTCCCTCCCTCCCCTGGCCCTCCACTTAGCCCTCTGTGCTGTGCTTCCCATCCCCGTGTCCATCTATCAACTACTAATTTCTACTTCTTTAACCTCTCACCCCATTCTCCCAGCCCTACCAATCCACCTTCTCTCTGGGCATCACTAGACTATCCTCTATATTTCTGAGTCTGTTTTTGATTAGTTTGCTCTTTTTGTTCCTTAGATTCCACATATAAGTGAAATCATATGGTATTTATCTTTGTCTGACTTATTTCACTAGGCATAATAACCTCTAGGTCCATCCATGTCATTACAAATGGTAGAATTTTATTTTTTGTTTAATGGCTGAGTAATATTCCATTAATATCTCTTTTTATCCTCAAAGCAATTGTTTGAGATGGGGATGATTTTTTATTTTTATGACCATGTAACTGAGGCATAGAGAACTTAAGTAATTTAGTTGTCATATATCTAGAAATAACGAGGCAAGGATTCAGACTGAGTCCTTATTTGACCCAGAAGCCAGTTCTCATAATCACTCACTGCCTGGGCATTGGAAAGAGTCTATTCCGAAAAACAGTTGAATAATTAAGTGGAAAAAGTTAACTTAATTGTTAAATGGAAGTCATAAGAAAAATATTCTTCTGCTGCTAATAGAAAGAAAATCATACAGAATTATAATTTTCCAAAGGGCAACAATATTTTCTCTACTTCTTTTTGACCAGTTTGAAGTAAATATATTTGATAAATAGTTCTAGCTTACTTTGGCAAGCACAGTTTGGCTTTTTACACTTTCATTTCTATATCCATATTTGGAACTTTTGGGGAAAGTTCTGATTTTTTGAAGCCATTTATTCTGTATAAATCAATTCCCAAGGTAAAATAAATTGCTCTTCTTCATTCACATTTCTTTCAGGTTTTCACAGCTATTGTCTTTTTCAACTAGTTTTTCAACTCTGAACAGCATATCTGACCTATTTTGTAAGATGATTTTTTTTTTCTTTTAAGCAAAGAGACTTACTAGAAGTAGAATTAAAACTTGCAAATCACCAAAGCACTTTGAAATTTTACATTCTAAAGAGACAAGCTTTATTTACCCAGCTAATAACATCTGATACTTCATGGCTCTAATCTCCCAGTAAGATTGTTAGGTTGGATTAGTTTTTATTGATACTGATACAGATAAAATAAATAAAGAAAAAAAATGGAGAGTATTATATTTTATCTTCCAAATAAGTATTTACAAAAATAAAATAATAATCACACATTTTCTCCACAAAATAGCTTTTAATAAAATTTATTGTAACTGTTTTAGGAAACTTTACATTAGCATTTTATATCAGAAGATGAAATGATATAGTGTTATAAAATTATACAGTGACCTATTACATAGTAAAGGAGGAGCTGACTTTGGATTCAGTTATTCATTCATTTATCCACTTTTTTATTTATTGTATAATAGTTAAAGTAATCCTGAGAAATAATCTAATTGTCCTGGGCTCCATTTATTTTTCTATTAAAGTAGACTTCCTTGTAACCTGATCAATACATTCCTGACTTTTCTGATTCCTTCTGTACATGAAATAGAAGTGACATAGCATTATGGATAAGAAAATGCTCTAAGGAACAATGAACAAATAAATATTTAAGTCCACCCTTTGCTTGTTATGCAATCAAATAACATGTAAAATTGACTATACAGCAATTTACATATAAGTATATATATATGTTACTACAATACTGATATAGCACCTACAAAAAGTACGGAATTAAAATCAGCATTTGTGAGTGAAATGAGCACGAATCAAGGAATTATGAATGGCATTAAGCATCTGTCTAAGAAGCCCATTCTAAGAAAAGGCTGGAAAAAGTGTGGCTGTTGCAGATTTTGAAAACTTCACCACTAAGTTACAGATTTTGGAGTGAATTATAATTAAAGACCTGATTGAAGAGCTTAAGAATAAATTTCAGCATCATGTAAACCTGGATTCAAGTTTAATACTTCCAACTTACAGCTTCGTTGAAAGTTAAATTTGTCCTGTACAGTGTTCCCAAGTAAGGTTTTGTTTATTTTTATTCAGATGTGGTCATTACCTAATCATAATTCCCATTACTTACTGTTGCCGTGTGTCTTGCCTGAAACACCTAAATCTTTCATTTAACCTTCTTTCATGGTCTACGCGGTGTCACTGCCTCACCTTCTCTTAGTCTTCTAGCTACTTACTGGTTTGAATGAAGTTAAGAACACTAGAAAAAGTAACTAAAGTAAATGTTGAAGATTATATTTTGTCTACTTTAACATTAATCTGAAAGAGATTAATAGATTTAAAATAGACTTTTCTGTTTATATATTATTCAATAAATATATTTTGATGACCAAATTTTTTAAAGATGTTAGAGGAGGAATGCATTATTTTTAAAAGATTCAGATGACTCAGAAATTAGTACCTTGCTTGAACTTCTGTGTGATTTGAGGGAACTTTAAGATCCTCTGAAACAGACACTACTAGGTACTCAAAAAATAAAATAAAATTGAAATAATTAGTTATCTCGTTAAATCATTATCTAATTTTTATGTTTTAATATATAATCACATCCAAAATATTATATTATGGTCCATAAAATTCACAGAATAGTTAAACATTCTGGTAAATAGAGAAAAACATTTCAGCCTGAAGGAGTCCTATCAGGATGGAAATAGTTGAGATGTGTTCTTAAGCACAACTGACTGAGGTGGCAAATGGAAACAGAGCTAGGATCTTTGAAATAAGTTAGCATTCCCTAGGGGTTGTCTGAGAAAATGAACAAAGAGAAACATAAAATATCTGACTTCTTGGAGCTTGGCAGGATAGAGTTATAGAATATTTTAATTAGAAAAATAAATGGAAACATTGCATTGCTAGATGGAGAAATTAAAAACCAGCATTTATAAAGGCATGCCTATTTAAAAATAATTTGGTTATAATGAGATAACATGTCAATGTTTTCTTGTGTAGCTCTTTATTTGCAAGTTCTGTAGTAACTTACATTAAGAATAATAGAACAATCTTATAGAAGGCGATGGTGTTGTTAAATGACTAATATGAATTACAATGTTCCAAACATTGCTCCTATTACTTTATACATATTATGTCATGAAATCCTTATATATACTTCATAAAGTAAGTAGTTACCCTCATTATACAGAGGAGGAAACAGAGACATAGAGAAAAATATGTGCAAGGTCCTAGATTTAGGTAATGGCAATGCCAGCATCTACTA
This sequence comes from Eonycteris spelaea, assembly GCA_003508835.1. Taxonomy (NCBI): domain Eukaryota; kingdom Metazoa; phylum Chordata; class Mammalia; order Chiroptera; family Pteropodidae; genus Eonycteris; species Eonycteris spelaea. The sequence continues at coordinate 4,371,026 of PUFA01000104.1, forward strand.
AAAATTTATTTATTAAAGGAAATCTTTCCCATAGCTATTTCACTCTCAAGTGGATATTAAACAGTAATGAATGTTTATGTCAACCAGAAGATTTTAATAGTAAAATAGTAAAATCGATAAATACAATGATATATTAAAATAATAGAATGCTTCAGACTACGAAAAAGAAAAAACTGTTGCTATGTGTAATAAGATGGATTTGTTAAATCTGGATGGTAGCTTTAATAATTTCTCTTATGAGGTTGAATTCATAAAATCATCTCTAAATCCAAGGTCCATGAGTTTAATACTTAGGTTTTCTTCTATGTAATTTATAATTTGTCTTATATTTAGGTATTTGATACATTTTGAGTTAAATTTGGTATATGGTTACAGATAGCAGTCTATTTTTATTCCTTTGCATGTGGTTTTCCAATTTTCTTAGTACCATTTATTGAGGCTTTCTTTTCTCCATTGTATATTTTGACTCCTTTGTTGAAAATCATTTGCCCACATATATGTGAGTTTATTTCTGCACTCTCAATTCTGCTTCATTTGTCTATGTGTCTGTTTTTCTTTCAATACCATGCTGTTTTGATTATTGTCACTTTGTAGTTTAATTTGAAGTCAGGCAGTGTGATACCTCCAGCCTTATTTTTTCCCTCAGGATTGTTTTGGCTATTCAGGGTCTTTTGTGATTCTATAGAAATTTAATAATCATTTTTTTCTATTTCCTTAAAGAATGCCACTGAAATTTTAATGTCAAGGGAAGTAAAAGCAAAAAAAAAAATGGGACTATAACAAACTAAAAAGCTTCTGCCCAGCTAAAGAAACCATCAGTAATACAAAGAGGCAACCAATTGAATGCGAAAAGATATTTGTAAACAATGCCTTGCTAAGGGGGTGATATATAAAATATATAAATAACCCATACAACTCAACAACAACAAAAAAAACAAACAATACAATTAAAAAATGGGCAGAGGATCTGAACAGACACTTCCTCCCTAGAAGACATACAACAGACATGAAAAAACACTCAACTTCACTAGCTGTTAGGAAAACGCAAATCAAAACCATGATGAGATAATACGACAGACTGCTATCTGTCACCATATACCAAATTTAACTCAAAATGGAGCAAATATCTAAATATAAGACAAATTACAAATTATTCTTATTTTTCGGGCTATCATCAACAGACAAGTAATAACATGTGGTGGAGAGATTGTGAGGAAAAAAGAACCCTCAGGCAATGCTGGTGGGAATGTAAATTGGTACAGCCGCTATGGAAAACAGTATGGGAAGTTTCTCAAAAAATTTAGAATAGAGTTACCATTTAACCCAGCAATCTCTCATCTGGGTTCCTATCCCCCAACGTTAAAAACATTTATCCATAAAGATATATGGACCTCAATGTCCACTGTAGCATTATTCACAGTGACCATGACATGGAAACAACTAAAGTGCCTTTTGATAGATGATTAACTAAACATGTGGTACATATACACAATAGACTATTACTCAGAAAAAAAGAAAGAAAAGAAAAAATAAAATACTGCCATTTGCAATAACATGGATGGATCTTGAGATAACCCTGCTAAGTGAAATAAATCAAATGGGAGAGGTCAAGAACCATATGATTTCACTCATATTTGGGATACAAAGCCAAAAGCAACAAATTAACAAGACAAAGAGATAGCAACACATGTATTCAGAGAACAGTTTAGTGGTTACTAGAAGGAAGAGGGGGAGGCAGAGAGGTAGATAAGGATAAAGGGGGTCAAATATGATGCTAGGGAAAATTTCAGTTTGGGTGGTTAACACACAATACAATATACATATGACATATTATTGAATTGTACACTTGAAACCTATATAATTTTATTAACCAATGTCACCCTAATAAATTTATTTTAAAAAATTACTCAGGAAAAAATTATATTTTTCTTTTAAAAAATGTTTTTAACAGGTGATATTAAACATTACTTAAATCCCTTTAAATTGACAAATGATTAATATCTCTTTATCTTCATCCTTGTATCTTCCCATCAATTGACTTTCCATTTATTTAGTTCTTTCATGTTCTCAATTCCATAAAAATGTTTTGAGAGATTTTAGTATAAGTAAGATTTATGTGTGTGTATATCCCCAATTAATACCAAGAAATATTTTTGGGTCAGATATATGTCTGGTGTTTTTATAAATTTTACCATATTACTTTCATGGATGCTGAACCATGAAGCAATAACAGTATAGTGAGTTTATCACAGCAATGTAAAAAAGACCTTAATTCTCAATTTAATATGCTACCAAATGATTAGAACTTTGGTTGTACCAATGGCTGAAGATATATTTCAATTTGATTTTAATATTTATTTCTCTTTCATAAGTGAATTAAGTGTTATCCTCTCAATTGATAAGTAATTGATGGTATGAGCCATCTTATCTCTTAGTAAATTATTTGTTTAAAACCATTTTATCTTTGATATTTACTAATTGCTCTTTTTCTTATTGATTTCAAATTATTTGTTTTTAAGAAAATTATTCTTTTTAGTATAAATTATAAATATCTTTCCAGTTTGTTTTTCTCTTTTGCTTCAAGTGTTGTGGTGTGACTTTTTTTGTTTGCATATCAAATTTTCAATGAAAATTTCTGGAATTTTAATTTTTGTCTGGTTAAAAAAGACTTCCAAATTCTGAGATTAAAATTTTGCCATGATTTCTTTAATAAGTTTATTTATGTCCTCCTCTATTTTTCTTATTCCTCCTCTTATACTTTTCTCTTTAACATTACCTTAATATAATTAAAATTTATCTTAGCTTTGAGTTAAGTAGGGATCTACAATATCCTTTCTGTTAAATTAATAATCAAGTGGGCTTATATCTCTGTTTTGAATGTTCCACCATTTCCCATTGACTGCAAGCATCAATTTTATCACATATTAAATGACTTTATACATCCAGAGATATTTTAAAACTTTAGTTTTTACTTTATTGATCTATTATGTACCAGTATCACATGATTTAATTATTATGGCTGTGTAATATATTTTGTTGTCTATTAGGAGCAGAATTGTTTTATTAATCTTAATTTTCAGAGTTTCTCCAGATATTTTTACTTGATTCTATTTTTCCTATAAAATTTATAATCAGATTTTTTAGTTGAAAACTACTTTTGTCATTTTTATTAAGAGTATATTAGTATATTTATTAACATAAAGAGAATTGGCATTTTTATTTTGAATCTTCCTATCCATAAATCTACCTTATGTAAGCCTTGGTTCTACTCTATTTAAAGAGATTTTGAAATACTTAAGAAAATTATTTTTATATAGATCTGTATAATTCTAGTTACATTTTACATATATTTTATCCTTTTTATTGTTTTTGTGATTGGTAGTTGTTTCTATGTGGGAAGGTTATTGATTGTGAAATAGTATTACTTTTTAACTACCCAACTTCCTCTACTTTTTCCAGATTTTAATTAATCATCTTGAATTTTCCAGTTATAATGATTAAAAATCTTTTTTTCCAATTTTTATGTCTTTTATTGTATATTCTTACTAGATGATGTAAACTAAAATTTAGGACATAGTCAAATAATAGTTATGGCTGAAAAGTATATTTAGATTCTGAATTCATTGGCACTGCTCTGCTTGTAGTACTTCTAATTAAGCATGACAGTAGAATATTTTTGTGAAACCAAATATGTTTTTCAATTTTAAAAAGTGTTCTTATATTACTAGGATTTTCTTTCTAATCAATAACCTAATGATGGATATTTTAAAATATTTCTTCAGAATATATAGAAATAGATCAGCATATGGTCCTTTTTTCTATTAGAACATGTGGCCCTTTTTTTTTCTTAGAATATTTGTCACTTCCTGTTTTCTGACTATTCAGTATATGATTTCTTTGTTTAAGGAAATTCACAGCTTTATGATAGCCATCCACCACTATATCAGAATTCAGCAGCTTAACTTCAAGCTTTTGTGTTCAACTTACCAATGATTTAGTAAGCAACGCAATATCTTTTCTGTTTAATGGGCTACAGACAATCTCTGTTTTGACATTCATAAATAATCAGTTTTCTATTTCTTCCACTACATTAGACCAAGTAATTTCTAGCATATATATATATATATTATATATATGCTATAATAGTGTGATATATATATATCACACTATTGAATTGCACACTTGAAGCATTGGATTTTTGTGATCATGTCACCCCAATAATTTTTAATTAAAAAGATAAATTTAGTTAATTAATAAAGTATATGAAAATGTATAAACATGAAAGCAGAAATAACTACATGGGGTGGAGGAGAATTATGTTGCTGGAATACTCCAAAACCTCACTAACCACATCTCCCCTGTCAGCAGAAGTAACTTTTCCTCCCAAGGTCTCATAGCACTGTTCTTGCCTTGCATGAAGACTCTATAACAACCCCTGGAGCAGTCAATCTTTTCATGCACACCTTCACTAACTCTCATTTTATTATTTTATTCAGACCTGTAATGAAACTGAGAGTTTAGCATTCCCCAAGGGGCCAATTATAAAGTTAACACGGGGCGGGGGGAGTTAAAAGTAAAAACAGTGCAAAGCTTTGTTAATTTTTATTGAAAAAAAATCATAAATAATATTTGTGAGTATGGATTCTGAGAGCATTTAACCAAAGAGAAGTAAACATAATTTTATAAAGCTGAGTTTCTTTTAAGAGTATATTGATTGAGAATTTAATGTTCCAACTAAAAAAGAATGTGGATGGTTCTAGTTGTTTGTTGGTTGACTGAGCTTTGGATTCCATTCTCTCTCACTAAATAACAATAAGATGCTAGAAATTACTTGGTCTAATGTAGTGGAAGAAATAGAAAAACTGATTATTTATGAATGTCAAAACAGATTTAAGATGTGTAATCTACTGCTACTTAGTTCTTATCTAATGTCCCTAGAGATGGTTTATAAGGTATTATTCTCATCAAAGCATGGACAACTGCATTTTTTATGACAATTATAATATTTTGAAATGTATTGTGGTGGTGTTTCATTGACAGTCAGAAATGTTGCTAGTAGAGTCTACTATTTTAATGGATCCCCTAGTCTTGAAATTATGCAACCACAAGATAATAGAGGCCAAATAATTTCATTTAAATGTAAAAACTATTAATTGATTATAGAGTTCCTGGGACTGAAAGAAATAGGCATCTCATTAAAGTCCAATTGAATTGTAAAGGATAAAGAGTTATACAAAACTAAACAAAATGAAACAAACAAAATCTAGATCTGGCAAGCAGCAGTTTACCTTGAATCACTATAATTGAAACTTTAGGCATCTTACCCAGTTATCAGAAATGAGTCAGTTCACAATTCCAGATCCCCTTTAATGAAGTTAAATCAAGGTAGTGAATAAAAAACTTCTTACAATAAGAAAATAAGTACACATTATAAATCTTGCTTTTTGCCTTTCCCAAAGAGACCTCTCAAGGATACAACATGGTAATTGTTTGGGGGTAGACTTAGGTTTAAGTAAATGCAAATTCCTTGGAACCCAAAATAATATCATACTTCATGGATCAAGGTAGAGTATTAGCATTGTCTAGTGATAGAGTATTCGCTCATGATTCATACATATTTGGTCTATAGTGCCTGAATATAGAATTTTAATAGATTCACTTGGTAATTTATATATTGTCCAATTAGCATACTGATTTTTGGAGTAAAGGCTTTTATTCTACAAAGAAGCTTATGTTATCGGTTAATTGATCCCTAGAGATCCCTGCTTAGTTTGCTTTTGGACTACAGGATATGGATGGGACATGGGAAATGATGATGTGTTATAATTAAATCAAGTTGTGATCCTAGTTGAAGCTTCTTCTATTTTGGATGTGCACTCTATTGTAGTAAGTTAATGCATCCAATGTTATTCTATTTACTGTTGTGAAAGTTGCCTTGTTTTTCTCTACTAAAATAAACACAGTACTATCGGTGGATTTATATTTTATACCTAAAGCTTCTATAAATTAGGTGACATTTTTCTTAGAACAAAATTTAAATTAATGTAAAGTAGTTAAGTCACCTCTCAGGGCGGGTAGGTTAGCTGTCCAAATGAGAGCCCTGAAATTTAAGCTTTATTAGTCTCATGTGAAATCTTTCTCTAAGGACATCACCACTACTTTGCTTCAGGATTTCATGAAGTATATATCTTGGTGAGAAGCATGTGTACCAGATGGTGGAAGGTAATTCCAAAAAAATACATCATTTAGGCCCATTATTTCAACCAAAATTGGAATTATGTGTCCTGTGACATGTTAGATAACCTCCTAAAGAACTTTTGCAACACAATTACAAATACAGAGTCGCTATGCGTGGTAGGTATGAGTAAGGATAACAACAAAGTTTTCTCTTTCTTTCCCAGTGGAAATGGGCCTTGATTAGCCTTCTTCCAATTACTAAAAACCTAATAAAGGTAAAATTTAGCTGTGTTTTTAGGCAACATTGTTTGTGGTAAAAATAAAAACATACCGATTACTAAATTGCATCTGGACTAGGGGATTGTTAAAAACAAACACACAGTACAAAGACCCAAGTGAAGCCATAACTTTGGATTTTGCTCAGTTCGAAGATTCTTTTAATTATGTTCTTCTTTGGGTAGATTGGAAGTTTAACTCATGAAACTGTTAGAAAAGATATGAATTCCTACATGAAACTCGGACTTCTAAGTCAATGTAAACCTCCCTACCACTCCATGGTCACATTCTCCCACATTGAGCTGTCAGTTGTTGAGACAAATGACTACCTCCTGGCCATTTGCAAAGACTGTTATGTAAGTGTTGTTCTTGATGCTGAGTTTACTGTTCTGTATCTTTCTATAAACCTGAGATAACTAGTGCTGGATGAGGCCTATTTCAATCTTATGAGTGTGAAATAGCCAATTGAACCTAAAATTATCAAGATTGGTTGTTAAATTTGAGAGCAACATATGCCACATCTGGGCATGCTGTTCAAAACAATTTATTAATATAAGATGGCAGGTTTGAGTGTAGGACAGAAGGCTCTCAATTGAGTAGAGGCTCTTGTGCATCTATAATCTGCCACTTTGTCCTTTTGGTTTAGCTGATCAATGTTAATATGCGTGTGCAAAGAACCAAGATGCTGAATGAGAATGTGCCAAACTCTAATAAGAGAGTTATAGAGGAGACCGCTAGAGTATTGGAGCTATGCTTTCTTTGGTAAGTAACTTCCCTCATTTTGAAAAATATTTCAGTGTTTGCTCTTGGATTAGGTGACTCATAATCATGGTCCATAAGGCGATATTACTTGAGCTACCAATTATAAACTCTTAGATGGGTACTATATCAGAGTGATCACTTATTAACTTATATAAATGTAGTACCCATCTGACACCATACCTACTTATTATAATATTAATGACTATATTCCTTATGCTATACTTTATGTCACCATAACTATTGTGTAACTACTAATTTGTACTTCTTAATCCCTTCCCCCTTTTCACCTACATCCTAACACCCTCCTGTCTGACAACCATCAAAATGTTCTCTATATCTATGAGTCTGTTTCTGTTTTATTTATTTTGTTTTTTAGATTCCACATATAAGTGAAATCATATAGCATTTGTCTTTCTCTGTCTGAATTACTCCATTAGGTCCATCTATGTTGTTGCAGAAGACATGATTTTATTCTTTTCCTATGGCTGAGTAATATTCCATTGTATGTATGTGCCACCTCTTCTTTATCCATTCATTCATTGATAGACACCTAGGTACCTCCATAACTTGCTTCAATGCATGTACAGATTCTGATGTCCTTTTAAAGAAGTATTTTGGATTTATTTGGATAAATATCCAGGAGTGGGATAACTAGGTCCTTCTTTTGTTTTAAAGTCTATTTTGTCTGGTATAAGTATTACTACCCAAACTTTTTGTTTGTTTCCATTTTCATGAAATATTTTTGTCTGTCCTTTTATTTTCAGTCTCTGTGACTTTTGATCTAAAGTGAGTCTATTGTAGGCAGCATATGTAACAGTCTTGTTTTATTATCTATTCATCCACTCTATCTTTTGATTGAAGCATTTAATCCATTTCCATTTAAAGTAATTATTGATAGATAGTTATTGCTATTCTATTATTCATATTTTTATCTTTTTTTAAAATTATTATTCTTAAAGAAGTTCCTCCAATATTTCCTATAATACTGACTTGATGATGATGAACTATTCTAGCTTTTTCTTTGGAAAGCTTTCAAGTCTATCTTTCAATTCCAAATAATAACTGCTGGGTAAATTCATCTCAATTGTACGTTGTTGCTTGTCATCACTTTGAATATTTTGTGTTGATCCCTTATGGCCTGCAAAGTTTCTGTTGAGAAATCTGACAGTCTTATGGGAGCCTTTTTGTAAGGTAACTAACTTTTTTTTCTCTCACTGCTTTTAAGATTCTTTGTCCTTAACCTTTGGCTTTTTAATTATGATGTGTATTGGTACTGGTCTCTTTGGGTTCATCTTGTTTGGAACTCTCTGTGCTTCCTGGGCTTGTATGTCTATTTTCAACAGGTGAGAGAAGTTTTTCATCATTATTTCTTTCAATAGGTTTTCAATTCCTCACTCTCTCACTTCTGGTATTCATATGATGTGAAGGTTGGGATGCTTGATGTTGTCCCAGAGGCCCCTTAAACTATCCTTATTTCTTTGATTCTTTTTTCTTGTTGCTGTTCTGATTGGGTGTTTTCTGCTACTTTATCTTCTAAATTGATGATTCAAACCTCTGCTTCATCTAATCTATCGCTGATTCCTCCTAAGGTATTCTTCACTTCAGTTATTATATTCATTTCTAACTGGTTCTTTTTTATGTTTTTTTTAATCTATTTTTATATTTCCTATCTCACTGTTAAAATTCTCACTGAGTTTGCCTACTCTTCTCTCAAGTTCATTGATAATCCTTATACATCTGATAGATTAGGTAGATTGTTTCCATTTTGTTTAGTTCCTTTGGGAGCTTTGTTATGTTCTTTTATTTGAGAAATGTTTTTTCTCCCCACTTTGGCTGCTTCCCATGTTTATTTTTGTGTACTTAGGTAGGGCTGCTATGTCATCTGGTCTTAGTAGAGTGGTTTTAAATAGTAGATGTTTTGCGTGGCACAGTCTCCCTGGTCACCTGAGTTGAGTGTCCATGTGTGTCCCTTGTATGGATTTTATGTGCCCTTCTGTTGTTATTGAGCCTTGGTTGCTTGGTTGCTGTGGCACATCAATGGAAGGTATTGACTCTCAGGCTGATTGGTTGTGAGGACTGGCTGGTGATTGCAGTGGAGGAGCAGTTGTACAGGGGTTGACCTTATGAAGCAGGATTCACTTTAGAGGGCTCTGGTGCCTACCCAGTCTGTCCTGTCAGTGCGTTGTCCTCTTATGTGTCCCCGTGTGATGCTCCAGGTCAGACCAAAGCTGGCCACTGGTCATTCAGGCAAGGACCTTCTGGGAGAGGCCCCACTGCAGGTCAAGTTCCGTTTCAGCCTGTGCTCTGACCAGAGCCATGTGGCATGAGTAACCAAGCAATCCACAGGTGATTACCAGCCACACTGGGTTGGGATGTGTCTCAAGATGCCAAGTTGCAAACTGAGGCTGGCTGCCACTAGTCCTGGGCTTGAGGCTACTCAGCAAGAGGCACAGGGCATTCTGAGGTCAGATACTGCTTGTTTAGATTTTGTAAACCTCTGAGAGATTTTAGGAAAGTCCGTAGCATAAGCCAAGACAGGCCATTTGTGTGAAAAAGCCTCTGGATGCCGCTTGGGAGGGTCCACAAGTTGGAAGGAGGGCTCAAAAAAGAAATAATTCCCTCTGCCAGAACTTCTGTCTGGGAGAAAGCTGCCGCTCCAGCCCTTGCCCTGAAGCCAGACATTTCCTCCTAGATGTTCCTGGCACCCTTTGATCTGCTAGCCCAGCACTAGAGTTTAGAGCTAGTGAGTCCATCAGCAAGTAAATCCATATGAGGGTTCCTTAAGAGGAATGTCTGAAACTCCAGTAGCTCTTGTCTTATTCAGTCACAAACTCCACTAGTTTTCACAGCCAGAAGTTATTTGAACTTCTCTTACTGACACTGGAACCTTGGTTTGGGGGACCTGTTTTCAGGCTGGGACCCCTTGTTTCTCTAGGTGGACCTCTGCAGCCAAAATATCTCTTCCAATTCTCAACAGCCATGTGTGGGTATGGGGCCATTCTGTTCCACATCTCTGCCCCTTCTATCAGTCTCCAGGTAGGGCCTCTTCTGTGTGTCCCCAGTTGTAGGACTTCTGTTCAGCTAGCCTTTAGGCAATTCCCAATGATTGTTGTTCTGTAGTCTAGTTGTAATATTGATGTGTTTGTAAGAAGAGGCAAATACAGTGTTCACTTATCAACTATCTTGATCAGAAACCTCATGTTGTGCTTTTCTAAAATCTTATATTTAATGTTTAATATAATTTTACTATATGATATGTTACTATTAATACACAAGGCTTTAAATTGTCTCCTAACACTAATTTAATTATGTCACTATTCTGATATTTAGGTTTGCATATTATTCTAGTTGTTCTATTTTTTAAATACTTTTAATTTAACCCAAAATATGTTTAGAAAGGAATTTAGCCTGTTTTGTATAATTTCCTTAAGAGAGGACCTTTTCTGATTTCTGTTTTATTTTCTAATTTTATTGCATTGTGTTAAGGTAATATCATCTATACTTATAACTTTTCTTTATTCTTTTAATTTACTTTTAGCATAATATATGATGAGCCATCATAAATGTTCCATCACCACTAAAAATCAGCTTTATCCTTTTTTATTTGTTGTTGATGTCTACATAATTATTTTATGATATAGTCTTTCTATATCCTTACTTTATCCTTAAATTTTTACTTAGTCATCATTGACCAAGAGGAAATTAAAGCCTTTTATACTAAACTTTTTCCATCTTCTTTTCTATCTCCTGTTTTTTTTAACTTTATAATATTTACATTGTTGTTAAATTGCAAAAATATTAGTTAGTCATATCTTTTTAATAAGTTGTACTCCTAAGCTTAAGTGAAACTGTCAGAAACTGTGAGGGTATGATCCTACAATTTGTATTTTAATGCTCTCTTCTTTCTGTTCCAATGTAGAATAAAGACATGCATAATATGTACACTTCCATTAGTGTTTACTTTTATTTCTATTTTTAAATATTCAACTGAAAATTGTTAGTATATCTATTTTAAATTAAAAAGTATAAAACATTTGTTGTAACTCCTTGATGTCTTGAAAGTAACATGTAGTTTCTACATAAGGGGTGCATTATTTTCTATATATAAATCAAACCATAATTTTGTTGCTTGAATTCTCTATATTTTATTAAATGCTTATCTTCTTTATCTTATAGCTACTTTAAATACCATTGACCATTACCTCTTCCATTCTTGTAGTTGCATCTAGTTTTATTTTAAAGTTCTTCACACAGGTATTATATATTTAATATTCCATTTAATATATTTTTAATTAGATGTATATTTATCAATTACTTGTTCAAGATTTGTGGCAGCATTGCCAATTGTTCCAGAGATTCACTTTATCTTTTCTAAAGCAATAATACACTTACATTCTAGTTGTGCATATGGCCAGCTGGAATATAGACTATGTATTGTAATCTCCTAGCCTAGAGATTCTTGTGATCTTATGCATATGCTCTAGCTAATAAAACAAGAGAAGTGTATCCTTAAAGAGAGGGGGAAGTAAAAGAGTCTTTTTTTTTTTTTTTTTTTTCTGTCTTACTACTTAGAAAATTGATAATAATGTCTGGAGAACCATTTTGTGTGATAAGAATGAGAGTTATATATAATCCAAGAAGCTGAAAACTCTAGAAGTACCCTAGTTCTTCACTGTGAGAGTTGGCTAAACTACTCCCTAATATTGCTACCTAGGTATCCATTTTACATGCCCAAGTGGCCTTGAACTGACACTAACCCTTCCCATGAGCATATGCTCTAGATAACAGCTTGAAAGTCACAAATAAATGGAAGTTCCTGATATGATTTCCCTAATGCCCTTGTAATAAGCATTCTCTTCCTACTCCTAGGATCTTCCCTGTGAATTCCCTTTTCTAAAGATAAAACACCTTAGGAAGCTTACCAAAATCCTACTCTTGAATTGACCAATCTGGCTTTAGCCCAGGAACTCCAAAGCACTCTACACTAGACTCTGATAAATGCATCTGCCCCAGGTCTTGCTTTGGTCTCTCTGCAGAGCACCTGACTTGACCTCCTCTTGTGGCCCTTTTAATTGCCTGTACTCCTCCAGGTCCTGTGAGTAATAAATTTGTTTCACTTTCCCTTGTGGTCTTTTGTTGAATCTTGGCTCCTTATCTGATATCTAATTGAACAAAGTCAAACAACTGAGCAACTGTGCACAATTGCTATGCTAAATTTTATCTGCCTAAGGTTGTACTATGTAGATCCATAAGGTCATTTTTGAGCTCCTGCTTCATAGCAGTTATAGAAATAACACAGGGTCAACAGTCAGGAGAGTGCTTTATTTATCTAATTTTTACAGAATTGTGTCTATGTCCTACCACAGGGCAAGACTGTGTAAGAATACTGAGGCACTCTCCTTGGATGATATCAAGAAACTTGGTAATCAAGATAATATTAAATGTAGTATTTTCAAAATCAAAATTAATGTGAAAGTTTATAAGGAACATCTATAAATAAAAACTGTAAAAATGTTAAAGACAAAATATTTATTTGTTTTATTACTTCAAATTATTGTGCATCGAGAACAGTTTTTCCAATAATCTCATACATCTGGATTTATGAGGGTACAGTGACTAGAGAATGAATTGGGCAAAATAGGGCTTTATATATAATTATATTTTCTGATCAGTCAACATTCATTCACATTTTCTCTTGGTCAAAATAAGGAGGACATTTTGCTAAGTTTATATCAGGGCATGCATATTTCCTTTTGCCATAGGCTCTAATACGGCTTGGCACGGTTCTGTTCTACTGTCCTGGAGGGGAGGCAGTGCTTTGCAATGTTTGTTTTTAGCCCTCTTTCACAAATGAAAAGAACTTTCTCTTACCTTTTTTTAATCTCACCCTTCAACCCTGGTTTTCAAAAAATGAGACCAGATTTTATTACTCATCCTCACTAAATTCTTACATGAGTCTACCTACTTCTGGAATAAAAGTGAAGCAGAAATGGCATTGGCACTGATCGCTAGCTGTGGTGTGTTCTGATTGCATACATTGTCTAAAAGTGTTCATCTTGTTTTGGAGCCCACTTAATTTTCTATTGTTGTACACTTTATGAACCATTTCTATGTGTTTGGAAGAGAAAGGTGTTCATGAAAAGTGAGAAATTATTGAGTTACCTTGGGTGGCTTTTGTAATGAAAATGCCAGTGATGATATATTATCTTCCACATGTTACTTCTAATATAGGCCTTTCCTTAAGGCTTCCATTTAAAGGACTGACAGAATTACTAAAAACTAATAAAAAATTACTAAGAAATAATACTAGAGCACATGTATCTAGGGCAATTTGCTACATCTGTGACTGTCTTTCCAAGATCAAGAATTGAATACTTTTGCAAGGTTATTTTTCCCCTTGTGGTAGTTGGTCTAATTATATAAACCTATAAAAGAATATTTATTTATTAGATGTACATTTCTTTCTATTTTATTCCTGCAGTGAGATTCCTTCAGTGGAGCCATACTGGCATAAAATTTCTATTATAAGAAACTATTTATTGTTCTGGTTCTTTTCTCAGTTTGTTATAAAAGACTGAAAATAGCTGCTTCCATCTCAAATATTTTTCTTAAGCTGCAAAAGCTTAAAATACTAGTGGTTATCTTAGGTATGCCTTAAATTAACATTTAACAGCTCGTTAGATGTAACAGTTTGAAACATACATCATGCATATTTTTGAAAATCTTTTAGTATAAATTCATAGAAAATCTATTTGCTTTCATAATTTTTAAGCTTGGAAAAATGATAGTCTGAAGAAACAAAGCAATTTCTAAGTAAAGCAATATATATATAGTCTAGAAATATTATCTTTTTTCTATTTTGGTAAATAAAACTTTTTGTTGTTCAATTTTAAATGGATATGACCATTTTCTATGGATATGACCATTTTCTGCAAAGAAAACTGATGTAAAGTCACTGAAAACTTAATAGAAACAGAACAAAATATAATCTATACTATTAATGTTCATTTTTTTTCATCACATAACAACTGTGATTCTTGAAAACACTTCACTGTGGATTGTGATATTGTGTCATTTTTAGGTTAAGCTATAACCCAAGTGCAGTAAACATTCCAAAGGATATACTTTTTCATCAGATAGTTATATTCTGCAGGGTGTGGTTAAAAAGTGATTCTATTTTTTCTACTGTGATCGGCACTTTCTTAATTAGCACAGTAAATTTGAGAAATGCATTTTAATGGTGCAAAGAATGACCCCGTTAATGAGATGATTGAATATTACAAATGAAGTATCATTTGATATGGTCAGTAAAAAATGATAAGGTCGGTAAAAAGTGCAGATTGAGAAAATTATTTTAGTGATACTCCCTGTCCTAGGCTAGACAGACCATTAAACAGCAAGATCTATTGTTACCACCTTTATAGATACCCTAAGTTAAACCTCTAAGTGTCCCTGTGTCAGGCTTGAACCTAGGAATTCTAGATGCCTGATTCCTGTTAGGAGAGTAATGGAACTCTGGCCTTTGGAATTCTGATGTGCTTGATTTGAATAGATATTTACATAGGTAATTCACTGAACATATGAAAAGACAGAGACTAGGACTTGCTTGGGTTTAGTGAAGAGGTATGAAATATATTAGTGATTCTGTTAGCAAGTAGTCAGCTAATTAAATGCGTGATAATTGACAGGATAGTTTGAGACTCCCTTTCACTATAAACAGTAAAAAATTTTGGTGAGAAGTAGCTAGCTAATTCTAATGGTTTTCAAAAATTTTCTGTGACCACAATTATTAGCAAAAAAAACCCAAAAACAAAACAAAACAAAAAAACTAGTCAAGTTATGTAAGATCAAGTTGGTTTAGGTCGATTTGGTATAAACTAATTTTCATTTAGTTTACAAAACTTTACTCATTATCTATCATGTGTATGAAAGGTTGAGAAAAGGTTGAGGCAGATAAACCTGATCAAAGTTTGTTAAAAGATAAATCTTTATTAAATATTTATTATGAAAGCAGATATATCTCATTTATCTTCAGGTAATTTGTATAGATGTATACTATTTTAGCGCCTGTTTAATGCAAAATAAAAACAAATATTAAGTGTTGATGATAATGCAGATACATAAAACTTATATTCATATATCATAGGCTTTACAGTAATATTGACCTGTAATAATAATTTGGATTTTTCATGGCTAATTTTGCATGCTTTTAATTACACTTTAAGTATGTGTTGTTTGCAAACAACTGATAACAAAAAAGATCCTTCAGAACAATTGAAAAAGCTTTTGATATATTAAACGTGAAATTTTAAAATTAAAGTGTTAATTTGCTTATCATAGTCCCTATTAGAACCTCACTTGAATGGACAGTACATATTCTGTTATTCTTGCAATTTGATTTGATCTACTATCCTCTTCTTCAACTTCATTATTCAAGAGCTTATTAACATGACATATAATTATTACCCTAAAATATTTGTTTAGTTTCTGCATTTAATGAATACTTATAA
This sequence comes from Eonycteris spelaea, assembly GCA_003508835.1. Taxonomy (NCBI): domain Eukaryota; kingdom Metazoa; phylum Chordata; class Mammalia; order Chiroptera; family Pteropodidae; genus Eonycteris; species Eonycteris spelaea. Next base: position 4,386,751 of record PUFA01000104.1, read on the forward strand.
ATATCATGTAAACCATATTAAAAGTCAAATGTTGATACTATTGTAAAATTTTAGCTTTTTCTACAAAAATTTAGATATCTATTTAGTCCATATTTCTATTTATTTCTTTCATTTTTCATTTCATTAAAATTTTACAAATTTATTAAAGGGCTTGTTTTAACAATTTATTTTTCTTTTCCCTTTTTAAATATTTTTTCAATTACAGTTGACATAATATTATGTTAATTTTAGATTTATAAAATAGTGTTAGACATTTTTATAACTTAAGAAGTGATCACACCAATAAATCTAGTACCTATGTGACACCATACACATTTATTACAGTATTATTGACTATATTCCTTATGCTATACTTTACATCTCCATGACTAATTTGTAACAACCAATTTGTACTTCTTAACCTCTTCTCATTTTTCACTTATTCTTCTCAACTCCCCTCCTATCTAGCAATCATCAAAATTTTTTCTGTATGTGGGGATTTTCCAATCAGGATGGGAGAGTACGTAAATGTTGTACTTGCTTCCTCTCGTAACCACATCAAAATTACAATTAAACCACAGAACAACCACCATTGAGAATTGCCTGAAATGTAGCTGAACAGAAGACTTATAACTAAGGACATATAAAAGGAGTCATCTTGAGACTGCTGCGGGGCAGAGACAAGGAACAAGATGAACCCACACCCATGTGTGGTAGTTAAAAATCAAGAGGGACATCTCAGCTGTGGAAGTCCGCCTTGAGAAGCAAAGTATCCCAGCCCCACCTGGTGGTCAGCTTCATAGTTCCGGTGCCAGGGAGAAAATCCTTACAACTTCTGGCTGTGAAAACTAGCAGAGATTGTGGCTGAGTGAGATGAAGGGCAGTTGGAATTTCAGACGTTTCCCTTAAGGGCGCGCACTTGTATTTACTTTCTGACAGACTCATGCTCCCTGAGCTCCAGTGCTAGGGCAGCCACTTAAAAGGTACCAGGAACATATGGCGAGGAACCATGCTATTTAACATCAGGGCCTGAGCTAGATGGGTAGCTTTCACTCAGACAGACGTGCTAGCAGACTTTATTGTTTCTTTATTGAGCCATTCACTGTTCTGTCATGCAGAGTAAAACAGCCACCATATGAGTCTCTTCAACTTACCTAACATTGTTTGCCCTGCCCTGGTGATTCCCTTAGGCCCACTCACCTTGCAGGCCCATCCAAGCTTCTTCCAGTGGCTTTTTCATGCAAATGATCTGTCTTGGCTCATGCTATGGACTTTCCTAATATCTCTCAAAGGTTCACAAAACCCAAATATGCAATATTTGGCCTCTGCACACTCCATACCTCTTGCTGAGCAGGCCTAAGTCTGGCACTAGTGGCAGCTGGTCTCAGTTGGCAGCTTAGCCTCTCGAGGCATCTCTAGACCCAGTGCAGGTGGCTGCCTTCTGTGGAATCATTGGTAGCTTATACCAGGTCACCCGGACTGGGCACAAGCTGCTATTTAACTTGACCTACTGTGAGAACCCTCCCAGAAGACTCCAGGCCAGTATGCCTGGTGGCCAGTTTCAAACCAAGACACCATCTAGGGCCCCATTGGAGAACAATACACCCAAAGGGCAAACCTGGGTAGGTACCAGAGTCTTGCTAAAGTAAATCCTGCTCTGTAGGGTCAGCCCATTAGTAGGTGTCCTGTCAGGTCTGGCAGTACAATCTCTTTGGTCACCTGAGCCAGATCCTTCTGGTGTGTCCCTTGTGTGGGTTGTGTATGCCTTGCTGCTGTAGTTGAGCCTTAGATGATGTTTGCATGTCAATGGAAAGGATTATCCTTCAGGCTGATTGGTTGTGAGGACTGGCCATAACTAGAGTGGAGGAGCTGTTGTGCAGAGGCTGACTCTACAGAGGAAGATCTGTTTTGGGGGCTGGTGCCTGCCTAGTCTGCCCTTGAGGTGAGTTGTTTGTGGAGGGGGTTGGGTAGGGCTTTGGTATGGTCTGAAGCTGACCACCAGGTGTGTTGTTTCTGGCCCTCCTGGGAGGGTCTCTGTTGGCAGGCAATGGTCACCTGCTGACTGTGTCCTGCCCAGGGCCACTTGGAATAATCTACGAAGTGATCTGTAGATGGTTGCCAGAGAGGCTAAGCTGCAAACTGAGCTTGGCAGGAGGTACAGGGCACATGAAGGCCAGATGCTGCTTGTTTTGGAGTTTGTGAACCTTTGAGAGATTTTAGGAAAGTCTGCAGCATAAGCCAATACAGACTGTTTGTATGAAAAAACTACTGGAAACAGTTTGGTTGGGCCACAAGTTGGATAAGGCAGGGTCTCAGAGTCACCAGGCTAGGGAGACCAGTGTTAGTCAGGTTGATGGAGACTCAGATGTGGTGCTTGCCTTCATCTATAGGCTAGATGTGGGGAGAGCTTAACAAAGGAACAATAACTTCTACCAGCATTTCTGTCTTAGAGAAAGCTGTTTTTTCACCTCTCACCCTGCAGCAGACAATTTAATTCTCCCTGTATGTCCCTGGCACCCTTTGAGCTGCTGCTCCAGTGTTAGAATCAGAGTGAGTCTATCAGTGAATGAGTTGATGCTTGGGCCCTTTAAAGGGAATACCTATTACTCCAGCAACCCTCAGTCTCCACTGGTTTCACAGCTAGAAATGTGAGGACTTCTCTTCTTGGCACTGGAACCCTGGTTAGGGACCCCAATGAGGGTCTGGGACCCCTTGCTCCTCAAGGTGGATCTCCGCAGCTGAGATGTCTCTGATTTTTAACTACCACACATGGATGTGGGACCATCCTGTTCCTTGTCTCTGTCCCTCATCAGTCTAAAAAGGTGGCTTCTTTGCACATTCTTAGTTAGAGGGCTTCTGTTCAGCTAGACTTCATGATTGTTGTCTGTGGTTTAGTTTGTAATTTTAATGTGGTTGTGAGAGGAGGCAAGCACAATGTTTACTTCCATCGCCATCTGAACCTGAAGTTCTAATAGTCCTAACAATTTCTTTTGAACATAATTTCAATGGATTTTTTCAATTAAAATATAATTTTATTCTTACATTTGATGATAAGCTAAATACAGGGTATTTTCTGTAAATGTACAAAGTAAAAGAGATACAAACAAGATTGGCGACAAGGCTGGAATCAGTCTCTGCCTTCTCAAATTCTATTTGGTGAATATGTAAGGTTAATTTAACCTAAAGATTTCCTTTTCACAGAAAATGTCTATACTTGTAAGTTTTAAGTTATATAGTGCATATGAAGCATTAAGGACAGTGTTTGGCATAGAGTAGATTCCTCAGGATCCCTTAGCTGTTTTTTTTTTTTATTATTTTTATAGTAATTTTACTATTATATCAAACCTCTTCCTCTAGCTATTGCTTTACATTTATCCCTGAATGAAAGGTACCAGGTGGCTATACTTATAGCAATTTTGATTGATAATATTCAAACCAATTATTAGTATGTTTCATCCATCTCTAAATGACACATTATAGTGTCCAACTGTGAGTTTTAATGAATCTATATATTTGTGTAACTATCCACACAATCATGATATAAAACTGTTGCATCATCCACAGAAAACCTTATTCCCCTTTATAATTGATAATTCCTCATCCAATTATAGCGTATAAAAACACTATTCTGTTTTTGTTCCTGTAGTTTTAACTTTTCTGGGAGGCCACATAAATTAAAAATGTGCATTATGTATTCTTTAGGATCTGCTTCTTTCACTTAGCAGATTTGAAATTAATTCATGTTGTATATAGCAGGAGTTATATCTTTTTATTATTGAATAGTATTCCATTGTGTGGGGAAGCACAATTTTCATCCATTTACCAATTGAGGGACTTTAGGTTGTTTCCAAGCATCATTCATAATTATGAATAAACCTGCATACATATATAATATATATAATATATATATATATATATTATAATATATAATATTATACATATGTATCTGTAATTGGGTGAATATATGTTTTAATAAACATGACAACAGGTTAGGAGAAAGAAGAGAAAATGCTCATTTATTCTGCCTTTCCATTGTCTTTGGTAGGTAAAATTCTGAGATTTTTTTCAATAGATTAATCACATGTTAGGGGAGAGAATGGGCTCAAAATGAAATGGAGGCATCACAGTCAATGTCTCCATTTATTTGATTAAAATATTTAAAGAATAAGGTGACCCGAAATAGTTGAATATATCTCAAATTGTGAGCCAAATGGAATAAAAAACAAGTTACATTTCTGCACATTTTAATGAACTAATTAATAACTACTGACTGTAGTAGGAGACATATGTTGACAAAAGTATCCACAGACAACTACTCTTGAATATCATTGCCTGCATTTTTCAAGGGAGTTTTTTTTTATACATAAAATGTTTACATGCAATAGATATAACCTACATTACTACAATATACATCAAAATGTATGTAAATGTCACCATCTACATTACATTACTACAATATACATCAAAATGTATGTACATTACTACAATATACATCAAAATGTATTACATTACTACAATATACATCAAATGTATGTAAATGTCACCATCTATCAAAATAATGATAATTAGATATCTATGCGATTCTGTTTGTATGCATTTCCTTCTATTATTAGATGTTCTGAATAATTAGGTAATTATAAAATAATAATTAAGATGGGCAAAAATGCAAAAATAATTCTAGTTATAAAATTAAGGAAAATACAGTTATCATTATGCTATTCACTATGAGAGAAGAAAGGCTATCCATGGATAATATCATATTTAACTACTGAGTTAGGAAACCAATGGGATTATAATATTAGAGAGCTAAGACTTTCTACTCTGATGAAAAACAGTGCAAAAATATTACCTCTGTTATAAAGCTTCAAATTCTATTAGATTTTTCTGGCTCAGATTTTATGATTGAAAAAAATAATATGAACTGTAATATATTTTTGACTTTGGGAAAAGAAAGAAGGTAGACTATGGCAGAGAGAATAAATGTGGCTTTCGTATTTCTTCAGAGAAGCTGTGCACTATGACAACCTGTGATATAAAAGACTAGGTGATAAAGAACCTGACTTTTATTAAAAGGAAGTAAAACTCTTTCATAGGTTTACAGAATTCCCCCCGCCCCAATATTTAATTTGATTTGAGATAGTTTTAATTTTTTCCCCTGATATATTTATCATCTTTTGATTAACTGTAAGAGGTGAATTAAGGAGTCATTTTTCTCTTTTTTTCCTATTGATGGGTTATCCTCAACAGCATGACAAAATTTAAACCATGCCATTGTTAAGAGAAGGGTAAGAATTAAATACTAACAGAACAGCTCCTCCTCCGGTAAGCAAAATATCTCTGCCAGAGGATTTCTCAAAAAGATTAAAGTGGTTGGGAGAAATTAACCTAAAAGCTGTTTTAAATATTCTTTTCAAATTCTATAAGCTATCATAGAACTCTAAGTCTCATACTTCTGGAATATTCAGCAAAAGATAAATCATTTTGTCAGAGAAGCTTTTCTCAGTTACTCTTGATTAAGAAAAAGGAATATTTTAAGATGAAATTTTAAGAAGACATAATAAGTAACATTATTTTGGAGTGAAGTTTCACATGATCCATGATGGCCTAGACTCAATTAGGATGTAGAATACGGGGTGATGTCAGAAACATGGCGGAATGAGAGACATCCCCAGGTCTCTCCCCTTGAAACAACGATAAAGCTGAACATTTAAAACTCAACAAAAAACACCTAAACTGCACACCAGCATATCTGAGTGTGGGATCTGCGCATAAGAGCTACCATAATTCAGAACGCCACGTGTTGGGCTGTGGCTTGAAATAAACAAAGAAGCTGCCTCTCACAGCCAAGAGCTACCTGTAGAAGTAGGGGAAGGGAGAAGGTGCAGGGAGTTCCCTGAACAGCCCTGCCTGGGAGAGCTGTGAGCTCCACGCAGCCGACACCAGTGCACAGTCATCAGAGCAGAAGGCAGAGAAGCAGAGATGCAGAAAAAATGGGAATGGCAAAGAAACAACAGTTGATTTTTACCAGCCTTGGCTGCAAAACTGAGGCTGAGCTGCAGCCCAACCCCTAACCCAGAGGGGCCCTGCCCCTATACCCTCCAAAACCAAACACCACAAAGCCTCAGGGGAATCTGAGGAGAATCTACTAAAACTGTCACTAACATTCACAGGGACTGACTGAGACTGAGAGGTAGCGAGCATGATTAAATATCTGTCAGAAAATAAAAAGACATTTTTAAGGCTTTATGTAAAGCACAGATCAAAGAGGTTTAGATGTCACCTGCTGGAAACAAAAAGAAAAGCTCCTTCTTTGCAGCAGGCTAAAGAAAGACCTTTATATAATAAATCTTTCTGGAAAAACAGCAGAATACACTTTTATTAATGCCAGGCAGAGAAATAGTCCATTAAATACCCTGAACAACCAAGCTGACAAGGCAGCTCAAAAAAAGAAGAAAAAGAGAGAGAGAGAGAAGAGAGAGAGAGAGAGAGAGAGAGAGAAATCTCCAGAAAATAAGCATATAGACATAGAAATATATGACTTAAATGACAGTGAATTCAGGATAGTACTTCTGAAAAGACTCAGTGAGATCTGAAACAATTACATAAACAATTTCAGGAATTGAAAAACCAACAAGATGAGCAGAATGAGTTCTTTAGCAAGGAGATTGAAACTCTCAAAAAAAAAAAACAAAAACAAACTGAAAAGACCTTTTGTAGATAAAGAACATACTGCAAGAGTTGAAAAACGAAATAACAAGCTTGGGAAATAGAGTCGACTAAGTGGAGAAAAGAGTCAGTGATATGAAGACAGAATCTAGAAAATATCAGATGGAACAAGAGAGAACTGAAGAAAAAATAATGAAAGAGAAATTCAAGTACTAGCTGATAGCATTAGGAGAGGAAACAAGCATAACGGCATTATCAAAGGAGAGGAAAAGGAGCAGGGATTAGAAAGCACTTTCAGGCAAATACTTGATGAGAATTTCCCAAAATCTAAGGAATGAGTTGGAGCTTGGCACTCAAGAAGTCAACAGAACACCCAATTATCTCAACGCAAAGAGGCTTTCACCAAGACACATTGTATTAAAATTATAAAAATCAACGACAAAGACAGAATTTTCTGGGCAGCTGGGGAGAAGATAATGGTAACCTATAAAGGAAAACCTGTTAGATTATCATCGGAATTCTCAGCTCAAACCTACAAACCAGAAAGGAGCAGAATCAAATATTTAAACTATTAAATGGAAAGAACTACCAGCCAAGAATAATGTATCGAACTAAGCTCTCCTTTAGATATGAAGGAGAAATAAAGACCTTTTCAGACATACAGAAATTGAGGGAATTCTCCACTACGAGGATTGCACTACAGGAAATACTGAAGGGGTCAGCTCACCTAAAACAAAATGACAAAGAAAAAGATATATAATTAGGAATAAGGCAACTAGCAGGCTGATAGAAGCAGAGGAGTGCAACCCTTACTAAGAACAGGCCATTATAAGCTTAAATGATAAGAAGAGAATTGCTATAGCAAGATAGTTATGAACATTCAGCATGCAATAGGACAAAGTGAGACAACAATGACTGAAAAGGGGAGGATTCAAAGATCCAAATTAGCAAAAGGAATGGAGATAAGGCACGAGCAGAAGAAAATGGACAACTATATATACATAACTAACTTTTACATATTCATAATGGTAACCACACACCGAAGATTCAGAACTGAAGTATAACATAAAACAAGAATAATTAGAGGGAAAACCCACAAAAGCCAACCAAAATAAAGAAAACACAACAGAAGGACAAGAACCAATGGAAAACCGAGCTACCAGAAAGCAAAAGATAAAATGTTATAAGAATACCTCATATTTCAATAATCACACTAAATGTGAGTGACTAAACTCACCAATAAAAACACAGAGAGTTGCAGAATGAATCAAAAAACAAAACCCAACCATATGCTGCCTCCAGGAGACACATCTCAGCTCCAAAGACAAATATAGACTCAATGTAAAGGGCGGAAAATGATATTTCAATAAAATGGCATTCAGAGAAAAGTGGGAGCAGTAGTACTAATATCAGATAAAACAGACTTTGAAACAAAAAAGGTGAAGAAAATACTGAGGGACACTTCATAATGATAAAGGGAATCATGCACCAAGAAGACATAGCACATATTAATATCTGTGTTCCCAATCAGGAAACCCCAAAATATGTAAAAGAATTACTAATAAAACTAAAGTGAGAAACAGACCAAAACACTATCATAGTAGAGGATCTAAATGCCCCATTGTCAGATATGGACAGATCATCAAGCAGAAAATCAATAAGGAAATAACATCCTTAAATGACACATCAGACCAACTGGTATAATTGACATTTACAGAGCCTTTCATCCCAAAGAACTGCTTAAACATTCTTCGCTAGTGCACCTGGAAAATCTCAAGGATTGAGCACAAACTGGGACACAGAGATAGCCTCAACAAATAGGAGAGTGTTGACATCGTACCTACCATATTCTCTGATCTAGTTCCAATGCTTTGAAAGTAGAAGTCAGCTTCAAAAAAACAATGGACAGAACCACAAATATATGGAGATTAAAACGACATACTAATGAAGAATACCTGGGTCAGAGAAGAAATAAAAAGAGAGATCAAGAGATGCATAAACAACACATGATAATGGTAGTACAACATATCAAAACTTTTGGGACACAGAAAAAATGATCATAAGAGGAAAGTTCATATTATTGCAGGCCTGTCTCAAGAAATAGAATGAGCCCAAATAAACAACCTAATGCTTCATTTTTTTAAAAAATTAGAAAAGGAAAAAACAAATGAAGCCTAAAGTCAGCAAAAATAATAATAATAATAATAAAATGAGCAGAAATAAATGAAATTGAAAAACAACAAAACAATAGAAAAAATAAATGCAACAAAGAGTGTTTCTTGAGAAGGTTAATAAAATTGACAAATCCCTGGCTAGACTCACTAAAGGATGTAGGGTGTAGAAAGTTATGATTGGAATGCACATGAAACTGTCCTAATCCTAAATTTTTAAAATGCAGAAAGGGTTGTATTAGTTCATTAGTTAGAATAGTACATTTTAGTAATTTTAATTTAGTAAAATCAGTATATTTTTCCAGAATTAGCAAGTTTAACATTGTCAGCGCTTAATTTCACATAATCTAAATATTAAAAAGGTTATAAAAATGTTTATATGTTGTAAAAATGTTTCAACTTTAATACTGTACTTGATTACACAGAACCTACCTATTAAAGCAAGAAATAACTATATCTATATCTAAGTTATAGTTAAAATTATTTTTCAAATATAAAACATTGACCAGAGTTCTAATATTTACAGTAATTTTCTTCTATCATCCTATGAATCTGCAATATTCTTTAGATAGATTTAATTGTGTTTTAATTCATTGAGGGGCATATTTCCTTTATGAAATCATGTTCTGCTTCTTACTTCAAGTATCCTTAAACTATAATATTTTGGACCACAATGTCATTATTTAGTAGTCTCTCTTTTTTTTTTTTTTTTTTTTTTTTTTTTTTGCATTCTATATAAGAAACACCATATACCAACATTTAAGTATCAGGTACATTTTCCTCATAAAACTCCATCCAAGACACTGGGGTAAATAAATGGACTTCAATACAAGGTTACTATATGCTGATGCTTATCTCAGACTGTGTGTCCCAATGACAATTCTCATTTCTCTATCCTTGTCAAAAACCGAAGCTTTCTTAAGCATTACTTTTGCTGACTTAGATTCTCCTCAGTTCTGGAGTTGCAGTAGAGAACAGCTCTTTCCCTCTAATTTTCCCTGGACATGATAGCTATAACTACATGGTAGTAAAGAGAGCCTAACTACTTGTTTGACTCTCTCCTCCTGGACTGATATGGTTTCTTCTGGTAGACTTTTTCACAGCAAGTGACAATGTCAGAAGAAAGCTGTGGAGAGGATATATGGAACTGAATTAAAGTATTTGGGGATTCTGCTTAATTTAGCTCATTTTTCCTAAACTTAAGTAAAACAAACAAACAAATAAATTATAGTTGACTTTTGAAGATACAAGAGAAATAATGACAATTAACATTTTTACATTCTGATCTGTTAGAACTATATACTGTTCTTTAAAAAGATGGAGTAAAAATTATTCTAGCTATTATAAACCTACATTACAGAAATTCTCTATTTAGATTTAAACTGTTTTATTAATATGATGACCAGAATGTTACTTTAAAGCATTATCTTGAGCTGTGTTTATATACAGATCTGTCATTTAAACTGGTACGGATAAACTAAAAACTAATAATTCAGAATATGTTTGCCTTTTTGAAAGTTTATATTTTTTTAAATATTTAATAAAATAAAGGTAAAAACTAGATTAAAAATTATATTAGAAAGAATATTTAGGTAAAGTATAGCCAATATGAGGCAATAATTTCATAAAATTTCTAAAGATATATGTTTAATGAAATAACTGTAATGTTTGACCTCCAGTTTGCTGCAACCGTAACTATAATTCTGAGTATCTATACATTCTGAATCATTGAATTAAAATCTGTTCTTCATACACAGTTTAAACATGATAAGGATCTAATTGAGCATCTTGGAGCTATAGGAATATCAAGCAAAACCAGCAAAATTGATATTTCAGTGAAATTCACATTGTAATAATGTATGGGGCAAGATAAATAGAAGTTAAAAGAGACAGAGGGAATAAAGAAACAAGATATGCTTTTATCACATAAATCCAAGAATAAATTGATAGCATCTTAATTTTGACTTTACTTTCAATATTTTCACATAAAAATATACCACCTATCCATGTTTTTCTCCAGTCATAGTTTTCATGACCCAAAGTACTATTTAGGATCTTTCTGATTTTCTCACTTTATCAAAGTTCAGAATTACTTAGAGCTATTTTTTTTTTCCTTTGAAATTCTCCTGTAAGCTATGAAATATTTTAAAAACTCAAGAACACTTATATTTTAACTCTATGATTGCCAAATTTTATTCTTACATTATGCATAGAGCAGTTTCTTCTCTAATCACAAAGCATTTAAATATTACATTTTTTGTAGATTTAGGTAATTACACTTAATGCTAAAGACCTAGAGTAACAACCCAAAGCAGGATATCTCTCTATAGCATAACAAAAAAAATACACAATAAAATATTTTTATTTTATATTATATTCACATTAGGAATATGATTATGTATTTTTGTAGCACCCAAAACATTACATGAGCTATGTGAGGAGAAGAGTATTAATCTGGAGAGAAATACAAAAATAAAAACTGCCTTCCCATATGGCACATGTCCCCCAAAGGGTTATTCTCCAAATTCAGGATTTAGAATTGTGATTCAAAGATATCAGTCCAGATTCTGCTGGTCATAAATGAGAGGCATGTGAACTTTGAAGGTATAGAATGGTCATCTTTTGCTGTACACCCAGAAAAAGAGAAAACCAGTTTGTAGAAAGAAAAGAATAAAGGACATGTAAATAAAACATGGGGTGAGGTGCAATGTCATGGAGGGAGGGACTGAGGAAGTTTGGGGCCTGATTTTTTTTTTACAGGTCTGTTTCCAGGTTTCAATATCTTCTGACTGTATTTTCTTTCTTGATTTCCATAGAATATCCCTCCCTCCTTTAGGTAAATTACATCTTTCTTGTTTTTTTCTGCTTAAGTGTATTTGTGTAGTTTTTAAACTTGCCACTAAAGGAGTCTTGATTAAAACCCTAGGCTGTCACCCAGTAGAGGCTGTTTTTCCTAGGATGGCGATGTGTTACACAGTTTCTAGAAAATGAATCAACTGGAAAGTTCAGTCTGTCTACAGTTAGCTTCCAGACAGGAAAATTGAATATTGTGAGCCATGGGCATAGCTGAGGCTAAGATTCAAGGAGAGCAAATAAGTGGGAGTCCAAAGGAAATTTTAGAGGATTTCTGAAGTGGCTTCTTTCCAGGGTTATTTGAAATCAGTAAAACAATATACATATAAGTACTTTCTTCAGAGTAAAGGGCAAGATAGTTTAGTGATTTAGGGCACAAGATTCTATAGTCAAACTCCTGAGTTTAAAACTTGGCTCTGTTGTTTTCTGGCCAGCTGACATGGGATAAATTAAAATTTTATGCCTCAGTTCCCTTAATCTGTAAATGATAAAGGTATTTCCTATTTCATAAGGTTACTTTGTTGATTAAATGAGTTAGTATATGTGAAGCTTAAAACAGCTCCTGGAACTTGGTTCAGCATTATAGGTCTATATGTTTGCTATTATTAGTGTTTATAGAACTGCATTGTTGCCTTCACTGTCACATAGAAATTGTGATAACTGCTTTATAAGTAACTATGACATTCTACGCTGTAACCTATATAACACAACGCATGTGACATAAATTTCCCTTGAGTTAAGGTTTTTATGGTATCAAAAATCAGGAAATAATCAAAGAGCAAGAAATACAATACTAGAAAAGAGGTCACTGTTATAATAGCTCATTGGTTTAAATCTTTGCTAAACAAAATGTATTTACTAAAAAAGAGATTCTACAAATGACATATTGAAAGAAATGAAACACAATCCAGATAAATTAAAAAAAAAAACAGTGGGAAGCAAACTTAAAATATCACAAAATGATACAGAATTAATTTATTTTAATACAAATTTGATTGAGCTATCATCGCACACAGACATAATATTAATTAGTAAAACTGTTGCAAATTGTAATGCAGTTAGTGTACTGAGGTTTTAGGTGCTTGATTTGTCACAACAGTTACTCCTGTAAGAATAGTACCAACAAACAAAAATACTATTTAAAATATAATAGCCAATTATAATTTCTTTCCTGAATGTGGTTATGTGGTTATTGTTTATGAAAAATGGTAACTGACACTTTGAGAAATATAAAGGCAGAAAATATCTTAGTCTTGTAAAAATATCTTCAGCAGAAGATGTTCTCAAATTTTTCCCTGAAGAGCATTGTGTGGTGTGTGAGTTTAAACTTAGTGAAGTGCTTGAAATCCCTTTGTTACTCACCTTTATCATAAGACCTTCGTATTGCATTAGTTAGCAGTTAAAGACAGGTAAAGAATGTCTGGAACCTTTTCATGGTAGTTATTTAGCCATTCTTATCTAACACTGCCATGTGTAAACTAATGACACAAATACATAAACTTAATGTATTGATATTAAATCAGAATCCTCAACATAAAAATAAACCTTTAATTTAGTAATAATTTTCTTTAAAGCAGTATCAAGGTGACCTAAACATAATAAATAAAAATTTCTTGTGAGAAAGTACAAGTCTACCATCCTTCAGTATATCACAGTGATGAAAGAAGAATTACGGCTTCCTTTCCTAGTAGATGTGTAATACCTCAAAGAGTTGACTCTCATTATTCACGATAGCTATGTTTTATAAGGTCATCATGAACACTAAATTAGCAAATACTAAAACAAATGATCCTGGGGAAAATACAGGGTTAGATTCTTTTAAGACTCTGATTACAACATTTTTCTCAACCCAAATATGCAACCTGTGTTATACAGATTCATTTACCAACATTTTTAGTAAATAATCTAGTCTCATCAGCATTGAAAATCTGTTCTTCTGTAAAACCCTTCTCCTACATAAGATTTAGCAGATATTTAAAAAAACATTTTGGAGTCTCTTGATCTGCAGAACTTGCCTGGCTTGCACGTTGTTTTTTTTTGTACCATGTTGCCTTTTGAAACATATGAAACCAGCCAGCATTGACCTAGAACAGTTTAGAATTGTCGTGGACCTGAGTAATGTGACTGTATTTCTTTTTATGGCTTTCAACCTCACAACAGTGTTGTTCATCACACTTTTTATAGTTGTCATTTCTTGAATTACAAATTTAGCAGCTTTTCTATCTTTTCTTTAGTTTCATCATGCACTATAGATGTTACTTTAGCATTTTATAGCACTGATGTACAGATTGGTGAATTTCCTCTTCTTTTTTTCTGGATGTGAATGTTATTGGTTCATTACCATCAAACTCACTGCCAAAAGCACTATAATTCATAACAAAATGAGCTTTTCTAGCACATGTATTTCTCCATAGGGAGCACTTGTGTTTAGGAACATTAGATAGCGCTGCAGCACTATGTTTGGGAGTCATTATAGACAGCAAAATCACCAAAGAAAAACACACAATTGGCACTGACTACATCGTGGAAAGGACACTAGTTACAGCATGAGAGATGAAACAAAAAGACAGTGTTGTCTTGTTAGACTGTGGCTGGAATCTTCGTCATTTTAGTGACTCAGTTTTGAGGTTCTGTGTATTTCTGAAAATGACCATGAAAGTATAACACTTAATGATTTGGAGTTATAAATAAAAGACATATTTATAAATATGGAATTCAGGAATAATGAGGACTTTATACAGGTGAAGCAATGTCTATACTAACTATGTAGCACATAACATTTCATATTTGAATTACCTTGGAAGGGGAACACTTATAATAATGAATACTACCATTTATGTGATATTGCCTTTGTGTTAAGCATATTTGAATTGATATCAAATTTAATATTTATAACACTCTATATGAAGGCACTGTCATAGCTGCAGTTTTTGGATTAAGGAAACTGAGAGTTAGGAAAGTTAATTGCACTCTTAAGATTGCATGGCTTGGGAGTGGGGAAATTGGTACACACAATATGACACTACGGCCTGTGATATTCACCACAGTGGGACACGTGTATCAGATTTAAGATATTGAGGCTGATAGGAATTTAAAAGCCAAAAAAAAAAAAAATGTGTTCTTTCCCCTCTTTAATAGTGGTAAACAAATTAGTAGGGTCCCAAAATCTATCATGAAGGTGGAGCAGAGCTGGTCATAGGCCAAATTCAACAACCAAAATTAATAGGAGATATCATTATATAAAACTAAAAGAAGAAAGGTGGGAGCTGGAATCAAAAAATAGTCTGAGGTCAGGCTTGTGGGACTGATAAGAAGTCAGACCAGGGAGTATGGAAAACATTTTTTCTGTTGCACCCTGTTGTCTTTAGACAACAAATAGCTCTAGCCCTGCAATAGGCATTTTCTATTCTTATACATTTCACATCTGAAGAATGTGGCTTTGCTACACTGACCATCTGCATTCTAAACCTTTATGACACAAGCCATGTTACTTGAATTATTTTGGAGAACCAACTGTATGCATTTTTCATTACCCTAACAAAGAAAAATAACTCAGTTTTGCTACCATCAAAACTGTCAATAGACCATAACTTGGCATCTGCAGTAGCAGAATGGCCCTTGGTATTAGGTATGATAGTGCTCTTCCAGAGTTGTCAAGAGGGTGTTATAAATACTGAACAAAAGATACCCATGTGGTATGCCATAATTTAATTATGGTCATAGCCATCCTTAGAAGAGTTCAAAAATGTGTACATAATTTTAAAAGTATGGCCATATTATAGATGTGAATCTTCTGACATCAGAGATAACAGCAAAGAATCTTATTTGTTAGCTTGTTTACAGAAGGTTTATCTGTAGATGACACTGCTCCTGTATAATAAATGATTGATTTCTTATTATCATCTGGAATAATCTGTTCAATAGACTCAGAGTAGGTCATTGTCACTGTATTAAATTGAAGAAAACATTTCTTACACATTCGTTTATTGAACATACCATAACACAATAAACTACTATTAATAGGTGTTACATGGTTTCCAATGTTTTACTCTTATTAAAAATGTTGCCTTTTTCAAAAACAATGATCTGGTAGTTTATCAATCCCTACTCCTTATTTATCTTTAAACACATTGAAAACAATCTTTTTGAAATGTTCCAGATAAATTTTCTTTGAAACAGTCATCCAGATGCGTTCTTTCAAGGTGTTTTGCTTTGTTTTGTTTTAATTTCATGAGCAATTAGTAAGTATTATTTATATATATATATCCTGATTAATTAGTTGCTACAAATGATAAGAATTTCGATGTCAGGGTTTAATACATAAATATGAATAAATATACTAGATATATGGTTCATGGACTGAGAATAAGAGAAGGTACATATAAGAGCTCTATTGCCCATGAGTTTCATCTTGGTGTCTTCACTGAAGTTTAAAACAGAGATAAGAAAAAAAATTAAAGAATGCCAATGACTGGGAAGATATTAATTATTGCTGGCAATATTTGTTAAGCATATACAATAACTTTTTGTGTGTTTTGTTTAAATGGGAGTGAGTGGTTGGCAGAGGTGGAGAATTTTGTGTTGTGTATATAGAGTGTAGAGACTGACGGGACTCTGGGTTTAAACTGATGGGATCTGAGTTCTAAGATCTGAAGGAGCTAGGCTTCAGCTTAAACTATAAAAAGTTTCACAGTAATTAATCTTATACTAAAATCAGAAAGGGCATTTGAAAGATACTGAACTGAAGAAAAATTACCAGTATGAGGAACTGAGTATGAGGAATTTACATCTAATAAAACATGAAAGATGATGAAAAACATACCCTCATCTCATTTCAGCCCATGAGTCATTATGGCATAAAGATTAAAACCACTGCTTATTACAATCTATTTTTTAAAGTGTACTTGTTTTGAAAAGGTCTCATTATAACCAAAAACATATATTCTAGATAAAAAATTTAAGCCAGAAAATAATGACACACTGCATTTCCATACCCTATTAATAGGTAACATAAAGTAAATACAAACTAAAGTCAGACATGGTATTTTATAAAAAGAATACGAACTTAAAATTTTAACTTCAGAAGAGTGTAGTTCTAAACAATAACTATCTGATCCCTGAACCATAATATAATAACATTTTTAAAGATACCTTAAAAAATACATGAAACAGGCCTAGAAAAAAAACAAGGTTTGACCTCAAACTGTCCTTGTTACCTTTGCTGAAGTTTCAAACATGCTTAGCATGTTACTTTTATGATATTTTATTTCCTGTAGTTTGAAGAGAAGTAGTGTTTGAGATTGCAGTTTCAGGATTTTTGATCAAGACAATCTATAGTGCTAAAAAATTTAAGATAATTATAAACCTTTACCTTCACTAGTTTTATGTAGTTCCCACTTTTTAGAAACTAGTTAGATGATAAAAATAGATTTATCAACAAGCTTATATATACATTTTTTATGTGTAATACTTTATTATGGAAAAAAAGGTATCATGAATTACTTTTATAATTTAATTCAATTCTGTGATCTGATTCTTACTATGTTATTTTAGAAAAGTCAGTTAAACTACTTGAAACCTTTTTTTGTAACCTGTAAAATCAAATGAACACTGAGTAAGCAGGCAAAATAGTGGTTTCCAATTTCATGTGAACTGTTAATTATTATTTGTTTTATACTCCATTTGAAACCCTGTCCCAAACATGACATCTCGAATTCACACCTTGACTAGCTAGAGACAATGGGAGATAGTATGTATTGATTTCTTAGTCTTGCCATAACAAATTTTCACAAATTTAGTGTTCCTGAGTTCCCTATTTCCTTGTTGACTGTTAGCAGGGGGCCAGTCTTAGACCTGTTTCAGGATAATTATGCCTACAACCTGTGATGTATTTTTACCCAATATTTATTTTTATAAAATTGTTAAAGTATAGTTTTACAGTCTATATATAAAAATCAGACAGGTAAACAAAATTTTATGTATTCATAAAAATGTTATTTGCAAAATAAAGTGCATATATATCATATAGTTTAGTTTGTTAATAAAATAATTGGTTTTAAAATACAACCTCTAATTCTGCTTCTGGCCAAGATGCAGGAACAAGATTTACTACACTTCTACCTAAAAATTAAAACAAAATAATATATGAAAAATAGCTTTCAAGATATTAAACATCAGGCAAAAAAGGACAGTGATACCTGAGACACAGGAAGCAAGAAACAATTCCTATGACTGTACCATTTATGGACAAGAGTCCCCAGGCAAAGCCCAGAAATTTTTCCAACTTGAAAAGATACTACTGTGTGTCTGGGAGGCCAAGGAGATAGAGCTTGCATGACAGGAGGAGAGAGTTCTGTGAAGAGAGCAAGAGTTTTGAAAGGGTTCACCCTCTTGATTTTAGTTGAGTACTTATCAGTGCATGTATGTAAAGAAATTACTCAGTCAGGGATAGATCTATCTGAAAAGATTAAATAATCCCTAGAGATCACTTAGAGCTTGGAATAGGTACTGATTACTCCCAGCCAGATGGAAATCCTCTTGAATTAGGAGGCATCTAGTAGAATTACCCACGGTTTTGTCTCAGCATGAGGTTAAATTGTCCTGAGTAAATATTGTTCTAATCTCATATAAGAACAAGACTCCCCCCCACCACAAAATCAATTGAAATTGATCCAGAAATAACACAGATGAAAGAAGACATAAAATAGTTAAATAACTTTGTACAACAAAGAAGCTAGAGGAAGATTAAATATGATAAGTAGATACATGGTTATTTTTAAAGAATCTAAATTATACCTTAGAGATAAAAATACTTGGTTGACATAAAAATACAAATATAATAATTAATTACATATTAGATACTTTAGAACAAAAAAATTCATAAATATAAAAACATAACAAAAACCATACAAAATTAAACTTCGAGGAAAAAAAAGATTGGGAAAAAAAATAAACAAGACCAGTAAACTGTTTAGACAAAGAATGTAGTCTAAGCTATGGCAACTGGCATCCCAAAAGAAAATTGGGGGCTAGAGGGGAGGCAAAAAGTATACCACAGAAAATGATGGCTATTTTATAATATTTTGATGAAATCTATAAACTTACGGATCCATGAGCTCAATGAAATATACCATAAACTACAGCAAAGCACATCTTAATCAACTGCTTATAACTAGCAATAAGATGAAATTTCAAAAAGCAGCCTGAAAAAAAAAAAAGACACAAGACACATGAAGGAACAATAAGAATGAAAGAACACTTATCAGAAACAATACAAACCAGAAAACACCGGAGTAATATCTTTAAAAAACTGAAAGGAAGAAACAAAAATGACAAACAAAAATGTTAACCTAGATTTGTATACCAGGACTTTCACATGCATTCAAATAATAAAATCATTAATCACCAATCATCTTGTAATATGAAGGGAAGTCTACCAGGTAGAAGGAAATGGTCACAGATAGAAATCTACAAATGAAATGAAGAGGGTGCATACAAGGGTCACAATAAAAGACTATTAAAAAATTATCAAATATGTAGACTGTAAATTGTCTAAACAATCAAACTAAAAGTAGTAAATTGTTAGGTGGATGCAAAAGCAAGAGAAGCTATCCACTGCCAACAAGAAGGCCACTTAAAAGAAACAAAGAATTTACAGTAAAAGAATGGATAATGACATACTGATGATAATAATACTAATATTAATCCAGAGAAAGCTGAAGAGGTTATATTAATACCAAACAAGTTTCATTTCAGAGAAAAAATAGTAAAAGGGATAAAAAGTCTCATTTATTAATTATCAATGGTCAATTCATCAGGAGGACATAATCTAAATAGCATGTACATAATAACAAACCTTCAAATTATGTCAAGCAAACACTGATAGAATTTCAAATAGAAATACACAAATCAGGAGTTATAGTTAGTTTCAACACTCCTCTCTCAATAATTGATAGAAGACAGAAAGTTAGTAAGTATTAGAACACACAAAACTTATAGTCCACACACTTAATGATGACATTTAGAGAAAATTATTTTCAACTACAGTAGAATACATACTATTTTCAAAAATAAATGAAACATTTACCAAGATAACCCAATTGCGGCTGATAAACAAGTCTTAATACATTTAAAAGGAATAAAATGATATAAACTTTTCAAATATTTGGAAACTAATTTACACAAAAAAATAGTTTACAAGTCAAAGATGAAATAAAGATATGAAATATTCTAATTGAATAAAAATAAAAACCCCAGTATTGAAATTTGTATCATGCAGCTAAATGATTACCTAGGTGGAAATTTATATTACTTAACAACTATATGAGCAAATAAGAAACATCCAAATAGTGACTTCATCTTCCACCAAAACCAACCAAGAATTTAAAGCAAATTAAGTCAAAAATTAAAGCAAAAGAAAAAATAAGTAAATAACAATAAATCATAGAAGTCAATAAAGCAAAAAATTAGAAAGTGAGTAGAGAACATTAATAAAAACAAAATCTACTTCTGTGAGAAGTTTGATAAAGTATATTATACATGTATAGATATATATGTAGAACTTTATAAGCATAGCACATTACATGTACATTTGTGTGTGAACCTAACATACAATAAGTGCTTAATAAATCCTTATTGAATAAAGAAGTGAATTTTTAAAAGACTTCGTTTAAATCTGATTTAGAATTTGCTAGCTAGTTGTCTCATGGTCTTTCCATATATTGCAGGATTCCTCACTCTTTGCCTTTGTTTTATTGTTCCATTAGAGACTTTGCCCTCCTCATCACTGTCACTGACCTTGCTCCTTGCAAGTATTTATTCATCTCGTATTGACCCATGTTATGTTCAAGTGCTGTTTCCATGACTGTACAGAAATATTAATTGTGGATACCCTTGCTATAAGCATTATTCCAGACTGTTTTTGCCCAACACTAGCCTTCTTACTTGAATGAACTTTCTCTGTAAATTATTAACAGAGTTCCCTAAAATTTATTATTTTTCTTACTTATGTCTCATTTATATTTTGACTTCATTGAAACTGAGCACTCCTAGATCTCCTTGTAATATGAGATGAAGACTTAAGGCTACCCTTTTCACTATTTTTCACCAAATTAAGTACCCCGGCTTATTCTGATTAGGTTGGCTGAAAGAACTAGCACACTGATGTGAACTGCCTTCTGCTATGACACTTCTCTAGTGGAGTGTTTCATTCCTCAAATAAGGATACACTTTCACCACTAAAGTCCCTTGAAGGAACAGTTTTTTATAGTTAATATAACATTTTTATAGTTAACATAATAGCTGATAAAACAATTTTTTTTTTCAGCAAGTGTTCATTATGGCACCATTTTTTTAAAAGTATAAGGACTAATGTTTTTGCTTGTTTTACTTTTTAAAATTTATTTATTTATTTTCATTAGTTTCAAGTACACAGCGCATTGGTTACATCTATATAGTTCATAAAATGATCCCATTTGCTTCCTTCCCCCCCACACTGGCCCTTCACCTATCCAACATATTAATGCTAACTGCATTCTCTATGCCATGCTCCTCATCCTCATAACCTTCTATTAACTACTAATTTGTACTTCTATAACCCTTCACCCCATTCTCCCAGCCTCCAACCCCCTTCCCCTCTGTCACCAAATTAGCACTAATGTTTAATGAATTGTTATATTAGTGTTGACAACAGCAATAGTAACAACTTTTCTCACAGAATTAAAGACATGTATATACATTGTGGATTTCTTATAATCTAGGATAAACCACGTCTTCTATACCTTAAACTTTGGAAAAATAAAAAAAAATGAGGAACATAAATTTATATAAGAATATGTTGAAAAAATATGAGATAATAGTGCTTGGATCTATAATACAAACAAACATAATGTGAAAGAAAAACAGGATAATTTTCATAAAATACATTCTGAACAAGGAAGTGATAAAACTATTTTCATTCTGTGTCAGCTGAGAGAGATGTGCTCTCTGAGATTTAGATATAGATCTATCTAATAAAAATAAACTTAATTTTTAAACATTGAATATGTATTATTTCTTACCATGTATATCTATCTTTCATTTAGCAAAAGTATTAACTTATTGTCATTGTTGCTTTTGTAAAAAGAAAACAACAACAACAAAAAACACAGCGTAGACAAGATTTGAGGAGTTGAATTTTCACATAAAAGAAAGCCACATTTTACAATAATTTTGTGTATTTTTACTACTAAGAAAAAAGTTTATGGAGTGTGGATTTTGGTGGGAAAAACAAGTTTGGGCAAAAGGAAATGGAATAAAGTGAAAAAAAAAAAAATGATGCCACACACCTCTCCAAAGAAGATATACAAATGTCAACTAAGCATATGAAAAGATGTTGTACTATATGTGTGTGTGTGTATACACACATAAAATGGTACAGTAACTACTCATCTAATGATATCGGTAAGTTCTGTACCTTAAGCAAAATGAGGAAAACAATTTTACTATAAACAAAATATAAACAAGAGTTAAGTCCCCTCAGCATCTCATCAGTGTGTGTAATGAAATAATATTGAACAAAATGAGATTTGAAAACCTGTTGTTTACCCAAAGAAGTTGAAAATTTATATCTACAGAAAAATCTACATATAGACTTTTGTAACTGTTTTGTTCATAATTGTCAAACCTGAGAAGCAACCAAGATATGCTTGAGTAGGTGAGTAGATAAATTGTTATATAACCAGAGAATGGGATATTATTCAGCAATAAAAAGAAAGGAGCTCAAGCCATAAAAAGATGTGGAGAAAACTTCAATACATATTACTATATGAAAGAAGCCAGTCTGAATAGGCTATAAACTCTATAATTCCAACTATATGACATTCTGTAAAAGGCAAAAGTATGGAGGCAGTAAAAAGTTTAGTGGTTGCCAAAGGTTAGTGGAGAGGAATAGATTAATATTTTGAGCACAGTGGATTTTTAAGAAAGTGAAACTACTCTGTATGGCACTGTATGCACATATCATTATAAATTTATTCATACCCATAGAATGTACAACAGTAAGCTAAGAGGGAATCCTAATGTAAACTACGGACTTCAGATGATAGATAATTAATTGGCGATATCGGTTCATCAGTTTTAACAAATGTACCAATCTGTTGAGAAACATTGATAACGAGGAATATTATGCAGTGAGGGGATATGGCATACGTGGGAAATGTCTGTACCTTCTGCTCAAGCTCAGTTTTTTTGTGTGTACCTAGAAGTGCTCAAAAAATAAGACTTGAGGAACATTTGAGAGCTTATTTCCAAACATATGTCATCTCATCAGTTTGAGTCAAATAAACTCATAAAAATTTTAAAAATAAATAATAAACTCTTTATTTAAGCTATATGGCCATTGAAATTTTGTATTGTGAAAAATAATATATAATTAATATATTAAATTATATATAATTATTATATATATATTAATATATAATATATATATAAAATTATATATAATATATTATATATATAAATTATATATAATATATTATATATATAAATTATATATAATATATTATATATATAATTATATATATATATTATATATAATTATATATAATATATTATATATATAAATTATATATAATATATTATATATATAAATTATATACAATATATATTCTATATATTATATAAATTATACATTATATATATAATTTATAGCAGTGAATATGGTTTCTGTTCTGGCTGTACTTTAATTTCCTTCATTGTCACTACACCTTTTAAAAGTCTAATACAGTCAAAATGTTATGTTAGAGTTTTGCAGTGAAAGCCAAAACAGGTATATATAAATCCCGAAAGGTAAATTATGCAGAAATTCAGTTTTCAGAAAGAAAGGACAATATATGCGTCCTCTTGCCCATATATAAGAAATACCTTATCCAAAGTGTCCTGTGAAATGGTGGGAAGACAGATTCTGGATGAAAACTAGTAGTTTTACAGAAGCTTAAATTAGTTTATTTTGCATATGTATGAAGGTATTAGAAATATATAAGAATATCTCGAGATTTTTGGAGAATTTTGAGATACATAAGTGCATGTATAAACAAATTTATAGATTTTTTTTAGATGGGAAAAATCAGAATAATCCTAAATAGAAACATTTTCATTTGTAAAAGATGTTTTAAATGCTTTATTTGTATTAAAAGTATGACTATATAATTAAATCTTTTTCATCTTATTTGTTTCTAACTAAAATACGCTAAGAAAAATAATACATTTTTCATCGGATTATTACTTGTCAAACAAAAATATATTATTTATTTCTTATTCTGCAAAGTTTTGATCAAACTTTTTTCTTGAGTTTTAAAAAATCTCTGCATAACTAAATTATGCATTTTAAAATAATCACTGTATAAATAAAGTATTTGATAGTTAAAACATTACCATTTATGGGAAAATAAGTATGAGATTAAAAATTTTGCAAATTAACATTAAACATTATTGCTCAAGATTTCTTTCTTAAATATGAAATACCAAATTCTGTTTAATAGGGCATGTTGTAGATTGAATTGTGTTTCCCTCAATTTTAATTTTGGTGCCTTTACTCTTAATAACTTAGAATGTGAATGTATTTAGAGGTTAGGTCTTTAAAGAGGTAATTAAGTTAAAACTAGTTCATTAGAGTAAACCCTAATCCAATCTAACTGATGTCCTTATAAGAAGACATTAGGGCAAAGGCATGAACAGAGGGAAAGTTGTGTGAATACAGAGAGAAGATTACCATCTACAAATCAAGCAAAGAAGCCTCAGAGAAACCAACCCTGCTGACACCTTGATCTTAGACTCCTAACTTCCAGAATTGCTAGGAAATAAATTTCTGTTATTTAAATTACTCTGTTGTGGTTTTCATGGCCTCTCAAGGAAAATAGTATATGGCATAAGTGTAATAATTCAGCTAAATAGAGAATAATTAATAGTATTTCTGTAAGTTTTTCTGCATGTGTGTATCTATCTATCTATCTATCTATATATGTTTATAATTTAGCAAATGATTCATTCCTAATTAGGTATATCAAAAGTATGTTGATGATTCTTTTTCTAGCCCTGACAAATTAGTACAAGTCTTGAACTCTCAACCAAAATTACAAAACTGGACTAAATATATGAGGTAAAAGTTTTTATAAATTGAGCAAAAAGTAGTGATTTGTGAAAAAATAATATATATCAGATAGAGTAAAACCAATTATTGCTACAGCTTTCTGTGTTGAACTTATTTCACTGACATATTGGAGGAATTTGAGACCAAGTTGAATCTCAGAATCACATGAGGTAGTAGAGACTGTAGTTTTGGGCAGTTGGTGGAGATTAAATTTTTAAGGTAAGTTTTCAGAGATGAGGCAGTCCTACAGAAGTAAGTCTTAGAGAGTACTGGCTATATTAGTGCAAAACAGGAATCTATAAGGCTTAGAAGAGATTCCTGCTGTGATGTGAGAGCTGAGCGTTTATATTAGAGGTCAAGCAGTGCTGGATGATATTGAAGTTCTTGCTCCTTCTGAGTGTCAGGATCTCACAAAGAATCCCAGAAATTCAGATGAAAACCCAGAAAGCCACCCCATAGATCATTATAGTAAATTCAAAACAAGGAGAGGCTTGTCTTAACAAAAATCTAATAAACTGTAAACTATCAATCAGTAATTAAAAAAAAAACACTTTAAATGAACATTCAATAATGAACGTTCCTACAAAGCATACACACATACATACACAATATTTAGCATAAAATCAGAAATTACTAGATATGCCAAAAAGCAAGAAATTGACTCAGCCTTTGCTGTTCTGATTTGCAGATATGGCACCGCTCGGGCTCTGCCCCCTTGCTTCTCTCTGCCGCATGACCCACCTTTGGCACCTGCTTCTTTCAGAGCAGTCAAAAGATTCTTACTTCATTTTGAAGCAAAAGAATTCCTTTCTTTGGAGAAGAGTTAAGCTGCTCTGGTAGGTAAACGTTGTGCTCACCCTCCCATGACCACATTGAAATTACAACAAAATTATTAAATAAGACCACATTGAAATTACAACAAAATTATTGAATAATCAACTAGGAGAACCACCTGAAGTCTAGATGAAGCTATCACATATAATGGAGGAAATAAAGAAAAGGCTTGAGACTGGTATGAGGGATAGAGATGTGAAAAGGGCTGGCTCTTACCCATGCATGGTGATTGAGCATCGGGAGAAAGATCTCTGCTGCAGAATTCCCTCTGAAGAAACAAGGGGCCCCAGCTCCATGCCGGAAATCTCTAGCCCAAGGTTCTAGTGCCAGGAAGAGGCATATTCACAAAATCTGACTGTAAAAATCAGTGGAGTTTATAACTGTTCAAGTGAGACAGAAGGAACCTAGAAATCCAGGCATTTCCTTAAGGGGCCTGCTTACATACTCACTTGTAGGCATGTACCCTGGGCTCCAGCAGAGGGTCAGCAATTTGGGAAGTGCAAGAGACACACAGGGAAAGAGTTACGTGGCTTCCGGTTTAGGACTGGAGAATAGCTGCTGTTGCCTCTTTTTGAAAGACCTTCCTCCTATGCAACCATCTTGCATGTGTTGGACCTTTCCTCCACATGGCCAATTCTGAATCTGCATTGGCCTGGTGAGATAGCTCACTTCACCGCATGAATCTCTGAGACCCCGCCCCACCCAATTCGCAACTGCATGTGGGAAACCTAATGCCCAGTAACTAGCCCCTTGCTGAGCTCTAAGCAGGGGGCTCATTCAACAGTAATTGACAGTTGTTGACTATCATACCTTGGGGGAAACTTTTGGTAGTCCAAGCTGCAGTGTCTCTTGAAGAAATACTGGGAGTATGTGAGTTAAGATGGGCAGCGATTGGCCTTGGTGTATGCTGAGACTTTTGCAAGTGGCCACAGGCTCAGCATTGGCACCAAATCTGAATCTATATTTTCTCATGAAATCCACTTACTTTACTTGGGTGATTTCCTGAGATTCTACCTTACCCAACTTGCTAATTGTTGGAGGCGTATTGGTGGCAGGGTAAAAAGCTCCATACAACTGCCTAAGAAGGAGGATCTTTTAGCAACAATCAGCATGCCTCTGCTCGTGTACCTCCAGAGACAATCCAGTGTGGGGCAACCAACTCCAGCCCAAGTATTTCTTGAACAAATCTCAGAATTCTGCAAGCCTGACGACTTCTTTTTGCAAGAGGCCGTAGGCTCAACACTGGCACCAAACTGAATCTGCATTGGCCAGGTGAAATCTGTTTACTTTACCCCATTGACTCCCCGGGCCCTGTCCCAACCAACTCTCATACCATCTGACGAATCTTTCAGCTGCTGAGTCTTACAGGCACCTGGCAAATAGCCTCAGGCCTTGGGGTGCCCAGACCTTTTGCTAAGTTGCCCCAGGCCTGGTACCAGTGACAGAAGGCTTCAGTTCATAGTGTGGTCTCTCCCACCTACCTCCAGGGCTGGCAAAGGCGGTGATCACCTGCAGATTGCTTTTCAGCTCCACCAGGTATCCCCGGGTGGTCACAGGTAGTGGCTGACCTTGATCTGCAAGGGAGCCCCTCCCAAGAAGCCACATAACCAACACACCTGGAGGCTGACATCTGACCACAACAGAACACACCTGATTAGTCTCACAAGCAGCACACACAAAGGGTAGTTTCAACAGGTACATGAGCCTGCTAGGGCAAATCCCACTCTTAGGGTCAACCCCTATACAGCAGCTCATTATTCCTGTGGGTATGGCCAGGCCTCGCAGCCAGTCCGCCAGAGAGTCAAGTCCATTCACTGATGTGCTAGAAGCCAATCAGGGGCTTAACTACAACTAGAGAGCACACACTCCTCACAAAGTGGGCACACCTGGAGCTCCTAACACAGGTGATCTGAGAAACTGCATCACTGGGCCAGACTGGGCATTTACTGCATAAGGCCACCTGGCAAAGACTAGGGAGATGAAACAAATCGACCTAATACATAGAAACAAACACAGAGAGGAAACTAGAACGAGAAAACAAATAAATATGTTGCAAATGAAACAACAGGAGAAAACTGGGGGGGGAAAAAAACTAAATAAAAAATATTACCAGAGACAGAGTTCAAAACACTGGTTATGAGGATGCTGAATGAACTTAGAGGAAGACTAGATGATCTCAGTGAGAACTTCAACAGAGAGATAGTAAAAATAAAAAAAGTACATAGAAATCATAAAAAGAAAAAAAAAACAGTCAGAAATGAAGAATACAATTATGGGAAATAAAGAATACACTAGAAGAAATCCATAGTAGATTGGATGTCACAGAGGATTGAATCAGCAACTTGGAAGCCAAGATAGCAGACAGCAAAAATTAAAAAGAATCAAAAAAAAAAAAAAATGAGGGAAGTTTAAGAGACCTTTGGGATAACATCAAGCATATCAACATTCGCATCATAGGCGTACCTAAGAGAGAGACCAAGAGATTGAGAACCTATTTGAAGAAACAATAATGGAAAATTTCCTAATCTGGAAAAGGAAATAGACATACAAGTCCAGGAATCACAGAGAGTCCCAAAAAAGAGGAACCCAAACAGACCCACACCGATACATCATTAATTAAATTGCCAAAGGTTAAAGACAAAGAGAGAATCCTAAAAACAGGAAGAGAAAGGTAGCTAGTTACTAAGAGGTTACTGCCATAAGAATTTCAGCTGATTTACTAGCAGAAACTTTGCAGACCAGAAGGGATTGCACAAAATATTCAAAGTGATAAAAAGTAAGGACCTACAAACAAGAATACTCTACTCAGCAAAGCTATCAATTAAAATTGAAGGTGAGATAAAGAGCTTCTCAGACAGGAAAAAGCTAAAGGATTCATCACCACCAACATTTGTGTTACATTTCTATTACAAGAAATGTTAAAGGGGCTTCTTTAAGAAGAAGAAGGGGGGAAATAAATCTGAATAATAAAATGATAATAACTATGTACCTATTAATAATTACTTTATATGTAAATAAATTTAATGTTTGAAACAAAATATATATTATACTCAAATGGATAATAAAATAAAACTCATACGTATTCTGTCTACAAAAGACCACTTCAGATCAAAAGACACATACAAAATGAAGGTAAAGGGACGGATAAAATTATTTGACGAATGGAAATAAAAAACAAAAGCTGGGGTAGCAATACTTATATCAGACAAAATGATTTTAAAACAAAGCCTACAGAAAGAAAAAAATAAGGACATTACATAATTAATAAGGAATCTATCCAACAAGCAGACATAACCCTAGTGAACGTTTAGGCATTCAACATAGGATCACCTACCTATATTATGTAAATATTGACTGACATAAAGGGAGAAATTGACAGCAATTTAGTAATTGGAGGGGACTTTAAAACCCTTTTGACACCAAAGGACAGATATTACACAGAAAATCAACAAGGAAACAGAAGTCTTAAATGACACACGAAACCAGATGTATTTAATTGATATTTTTAGAGCATTTTACCCCAAAGCAGCAGGATATACATTCTTGCCAAGTGTACATGAAACGTTGTCCTGAATAGAACACATGGTAAGACACAAAACAGGTCTCAATAAATTTAAGAGGATTGAAATCATATCAAGTGTCTCTTTGATCACAATGGTATACAACTGGAATCGATTAGAAGAAAAAGTAGACAAACACATGGTGGCTAAATAACAGCTACTAAACAATGAATGGGTTAGCAATGAGATTAAAGAAGAAATCAAAAGATACCTAGAAACAAATAACAATAAAAACACAATGACTTAAAATCTCTGGGACAGAGTAGTGCTAAGAGGGAAATTCATGGTAATGCAGGCCTACCTCAAGAAACAAGAAAAAGCTCAAATAAACAATCTAACATTACAATTAAAGTAACTAGAAAAAGAACAGCAAACAAAATCCAAAGTGAGAGAAGGAGGCAAATATAAAGATCAGAGCAGAAATGAACAAAATAGAGTCTTAAAAAAAAAAAAGGACAAAAGATTAATGAAAGCAAAAGCTGGTTCTTTGAAAAGATAAGCAAAATGATATACCTTTAACCAGATTTCTCAAAAAAAAAAAAAAAAATAGTGAGAGGACCCAAGTAAATTAAATCAAAATGAAAGAGAATAACAACAGATTCCACAGAAATATAAAGAATTATAAGAAAATACAATAATCAATTATATGCCATAAATTTGAACAATTTGGAATAAATGAATACATCTAGAAACATACAAGCTCCCAAGACTGAGTTGAGAAAAACAGAAAATCTAAACTGACCGATTAACTGTAACAAAATCAAATCAGTCTTCAAAATAAACTCCCAAAAAACAGAAGTCCCAGACAGATGGTTTCACAGGTAAATTTTACCAAATATTCAAAGAAGAATTAACACCTATTTTTTTCAAACCATTACAAAAAATATCAAGAGAAGGAAAGGCTCCCAAGCTCATTTTATGAGACCATCATTACCCTGATTCAAAAACAAAAGACAAACAAAAACAAACAAAAAAATTATAGGTGATATTCCTGATAAACATAGGTGCAAAAATTCTCAACAAAATACTAGCAAATCTAAGTCACTAAAACATTAAAAAGATTTATTTCTGGGATGCAAAGTTGGTTCATATCTGCAAATCAATTAATGTGATACACCACACTGACAAATCAAATTATAAAAATCATATGATTATATCGATAGATGCACAAAAAGCATTTGACAAAATTCATCATCCATTTATGATAAAAATTCTCTGCAAAGTGGGAATAAAGGGAACATACTTTAAAATAATAAAGGCATATTTGACAAACCCACAGCTAACATCATACTCAACAGGGAAACACTAAAAACATTTTTTTTTTAAGATCAGGAACAAGACAAGGATGCCCACTTTCACTACTTCTATTCAACATGATATTGGAAGTCCTAGTTACAGCAATCAAACAAGAAAGAGAAATAAAAGGCAACCAAGTAGGAAAAGAATAAAACTGTCATTATTTACAGATGATAAGATACTATATGGAGAACCCTAAAGATTTCATCAAAAAACTGTTAGAACTGATAAATGAATTCAATAAAGTAGCAGGATACAAAATTAATATTTAGAAGTAGGTTACATTTTTATACACCAATGATGAGCTATCAGAAGAGAAATTAAGAAAACAACCTACTTACAACTGCATCAAAAACAATAAAATATCTAGTAATCAATTTAACCAAGGACAGAAAAGACTTATACTCAGAAAATTATAAGACTTTGAAAAAAGAATTTGAAAAAGATAAAAATAAATGGAAGTGTATACTGTGATCATGGATAGGAAGGAATAACATCATTAAAATGTCCATATTACCCCCAGCAATCTATGGATTCAATGTAATCCTTATTAAAATACTAATGAGATCTTTTAGAGAAGTAGAACAAATCTAAAAATTTATATGAAACCATAAGAGATCTCAAATAGTCATGGCAATATTGAGAAAGAAAAATAAAGTTAAAGGTGTCATACTATCTTATATCAAACTATACTACAAGGTTATAATAATGAAAATTATATGATATTGGCATTTATCCACATAGATAAATGGAACAGAGTAGAGAGCCCAGAAAAATATCCACTCTTACATGCTCATTGAACTATGACAAAGGAAGCAAGAATACAAATGAGGTTAAGACAGTCTCTTCAAAAAAAGGTGTTGGGAAAACTGAACATATACATCCAAAAAAAAAAAAAGGAAACTGACCCACCTTTTTACTTATTGTACCATATAAAAAATAAACTCAAAAAAGATTAAAGACAAGTATAAGACCCAAGCCATAAAACTCCTAGAAGAAAACATAGATGATAAACTCTCTGACATTGCTCTTAGTAACTATTTTTCTGATATATCTCCTTGAACAAAGAAAACAAAAGAAAAAAAAAAAAACAAATAGGACTACATCAAACTAAAAAAGTTTTATAAAGCAAATGAAACCATTAATAAAAAATGAAAAGATAACCTATTGAATGGGAGAGATATTCAACAAAGTTATATCTGATAAGGGGATAATATCCAAAATTATAAAGAATTCATATAATTCAGTGCCAGAAAAAAAACAACAATCCAATTAAAAAATGAGCATATGACCTGAATAAACATTTCGCCAAAGAAGACATACAGATGGCCAACGTACATATGAAAAAATGTTCAACATCACTAATTATTAGAAAAATACAAATTAAAACACAATGTGATATCACCTCACTCTTATCCAAATGGTTATCATCAATAAATCAAAAAATAAGTGTTGGTGAGGATGGAGAGAAAAGGGAACCCTAGTGCATTGTTGATAAGATTGCAAATTGGTGCAGTCACTATAGAAAATAGGATGAGGATCCTCAAAATATTTAAAATGTAACTACCTAATGACTTAGCAATTGCACTTGTGGGTATTTATCCAAAGAAAACCAAAACACTAATTCAAAAGATTTGCATTGCTCACCAAATGCTCATCAAAAGTTGATTGAATTAAGAAGTATGGCATATATATACAATGGAATATTACTCAACCATAAAATATAAAATCTTACCATTGGCAACAGCATGGATGGTCCTGGAGGATATTGTGCTAATGAAATGAGTCAGAAAGAGAAAGACAAATACCATATGATTTCACTTATATAATGAATGCTTCTTACCAGAAACAATGAAATTAAAAAGACAATAAAAGGAAATGCTTAAAGTAATGGGGAAAATTAAATTTGTCATCCTGGCAAAATTTCTTTGACATATAAGAGTAATATAAAATTATTTTAGTTAAAATAAACTTGACAGATTCTTATCTTTAGCAGACTTGTACTATATTAAATTTAAAGAAAACTCTTAAGGCTGAAAATCAATAACTGTAAATGGAAACTTGGTTCCATAGAACAGAAAGACAAGCAATGGTTAGTATTTGAGAAAACGTTAAAGTCATATTTTTCAAGTAATTTATTTGAAAGAAAGCTAACTTTAAAACAAAATTAATAGCATTGTGGATAATACCTTACAAAAGCAGATGTAAATTATAAAATAACATTGTCTTGTCCTCTTGAATATAGATTTGGCTTTTCTGCCAACAGAGCCTTAGTTAGCATCATTATACAGAGATGGGAGGGAGGTACAGAATTTGTGATACAGAGACAAGTAATACCATATAACATAGAATTCAACCAGGAAATGTCATCAGAGGAAAGGAGGTTCTATAGCGGACTCATATCATAGGATTAGTTTGTCATCTAGAACAAGTCTTCCTGATACTGCAATGGAAACTTATAGAAAGCAGATTTGAAAGGCCAGCTAAGGAAGAAATTGTCTGAAAAAACGGGTTCCATCTTTCAATATGCAATATGTGAAATATCATACATTGTGCTATATATACACACGTGTCTGGGAAACAAGGGGAGGAATTTCCATTTACCTGCTGGACTCTGCAAGATTGGAAGTAAAGATGGCGCATGCTTGTCAGTGGATACAAAAAGCATGCCATTGCATTACAAGCTACAGCTGCTATCTCAGCACGTTAGACCTCTGTCTAAGGATAAATAGTTGGGAGAGGAGTCACCATTTTGATGGAGATAATTGACCTTGATCAGCAAGAGTTTATAGGATATTTTTACATAAGGTGAAAAGAAGGAATATGTGCAGAATCTAATCAATTTCACTTGAGTTCCTCTTATTCTTCCTTTATCTTAACTGTGATTGCATAGGTTTAGCAACCCTGGTTTGAGATTACCAAATGATTGCCAAAATCTCAGACTCTTAAGGAATGAGGGTTTAGGTCACATCTATAACTAAAGCACCAATAAATTCTAAGGTGAAGGAAATTAGAATGGATCATGGGAAAAACTATTAAGTACCAGTTGTTGAGACCAGTTGCTATCTCTATTAGTGGGGCTATAATTCTCTCCACTAATCTCCTTCTTCTCAATTTCTTTTCAGGAAGAGAGATCCACAGGAACTATGGGTGAGTTCCTCACTGAATCTATGTGGAAAAGTAGATTTTCAAAGAAAGAGGAAGACTTTGTGGATCATTGAAAGTGCCCTACTCAAGTCTTTTGTTCAAAAGAACCTACTTCAAAACAATGTTAATTTGTCAATGTTACTGGAGTCATATTCCTCTTGGGCTGCTCCAAGCAAATGATTACCCATGACACAGACTATTTGTGCCTGATATAGGACTCTCTTAACAGGTAATCTTCGCTCAATTTTTCTCTAAGTCTGGCCAGGACATTCACAGAACTACATTACAGTCTAAGGCATTTCCTACCTAATTCTTCTTTCTCTGTTACCGTTCAGGTATCAGGCCTGTATCACAGGCTAAAACCTCTTCTTCTCTACTCCTATGTCTGTCCTCCTTATTCTTCACAATTGTTTTCTCAATTAATCTTTTGTATGTCTTAATATATCTTAATGTTTGCTTGTCAGTAGACCCAAACTAACAAAATTCTCCCAATTCAATTTTGATGATGTTCAAGACCAGGAAAAACTACATAATGGAAGTAGAAATTTTGTTTCAGAATGGGAAGGTAGAATGGACTCTACTGGAAGCTAAATAGAAAAATTTTCCAAAGTGGTGGACAGATTTTTTATAATGATTAAAATGGGGGCCAGAAATATTTTACATTTTTTTAAAACTCAAGGAACTTTATGTTTAACAACTTTGCCTTTTAGTAATTTAAGAACATCACTTATTTTAAACAGTTAATAACCTTATTATTTTGTATGTTTAGAAGTTCATATAGTTTTGGATATCATTTAAATATCAAATATAATTTTGTTGATAGATATAAAAGACACATGTATTATCTGCTTATTATTATTTTTACCTATCTTATTCATTGTTTATAAGTCAGATACTCCATGAAGGAAGATTGCCATAATAGCTGATAATGAATAAAATGGTTTGGCTGGGAACATGTAAATGGTAATGGGAAAAAATAGTGGGTCATATGTTAAAAAAGAAAAGGACATAGATGGAGGCAACATTTTGTAGATTTATACTTTGTTCTCGATATTGGAAATCATTGATTTTTTTTATTAGTTTCAAGTATACAGCACATTGGTTAAACATTTATATACTCTTTAAAATGAAATACTAATTACTCCTTTTCTCCTCTGGTTTTCCATATAGCCAATATATTAACGCTAACTGCATCCCCTATGCTGTGCTCCCATTCCTGTGATCATATATCAACTACTAATGTGTGCTTCTTTGACCCTTCACTCCATTCTCCCAGTCCCTCGAATTCCCTCCCCTCTATCCATCATCAAATTGTCCTCTATATTTGTGAGTCAGTTTTTGAATAGTATGTTCTTTTGTTCCTTAGATTCCACATATAAGTGAAATCATATGGTATTTATCTTTGTCTGACTTATTTCACTCAGCATGATAACCTCTGGGTCCATCTGTGTCATTGCAGATGGTAGGATTTCTTTCTTTTTTTTTAATGGCTGAGTAATATTCCATCGTATATATGAACCATAACTTCTTTATCCAATTGTCTGTTGATGAGCATTTAGGTTGCTTCCATATCTTGGTTATCGTAAATTGTGCTGCCATAAATATTGGGATGCATAGATATTTACGAATTATTGTTTTGATTTTCTTTGAATAAATACCCAGAAGTGCAATTGCTGAGTCAAAAGGTATATCCATTTTTAATTTTTTGAGAAACCTCCTGACTGTTTCCATAGTGGCTGTACCAATTTGCAAACCAAACCCACCAACAATGTATGAGGGTTCCCTTACTTCACATCCTTGCCAACACCTCTTGTTTGATTTATTGATGATAGCCATTCTGACAGGTGTCAGGTGATATCTCAATGTGGTTTTAAGTTGCATTTCTGATGATTAGTGACCATGAGCATCTTTTCACATGTCTACTGGTCATCTGTATTTCCCCTTTGGAGAAATATCTATTCAGGTCTTCTGCCCATTTGGAAATCATTGATTTTTAAAGCAAAGATATGAAAAATTATTTTAGTTAAAACTTTCTGTTCAGCTTCATGGTCACAATATAGTTAAAAGTCTAGGTTATCTAACTATAGAAAGTTAGATTTGAGACATGAATCTGGCTCTTGATCAGTGTATGACTTGATAATTTACTTCCATTCTATAAGCTTCAGCTCTTTCATATTTTAATATTTTAATACCTTCTTCACACTATTGTAATCAAGATCAATTGAAAGAATGCATAGTAATTTATATATTGTAGGTTTACAATACATTTTCAAAATTTTAAATAATGATTACAATGTTAATTATAATATTTTAAAGTTAGTCTTTTAATAAATCTTGTGCTATTAATGGGTGTAGTCAAACGTTGTGACATAAAACTTGTAACATCTATTGTTATGACTAATAGTTAGATTAGAAGAATGCACATGAAAATTTAATGTCATATTATTCCATAATAAAATTCCAAAAAGCATGAACATAATATGGTTTACTGAGAAGCATGCAACCTGTATTATCAACAATAGAAACCAATTCAAAGTAAGGCAGATAAGTAAACTAGAGCCAGATTGTGGAATGCATTGACATCTAGCATTTTATTTTTTATTCTATTTGTTAAAAAGTTGACAACATGCACTGTGATTTTGAATATGTTTGAGTAAAGCGAGTTTTAAGAAATAATAATCAACCAGGATACTTGGAACTATTGAAAGAGAAGCAGGAAATATCAGGTTAAGTAGCCGTGAAGCTCCTCTAACCAGTTCAGCCAGGAAGAGATTAACATCCACTACAACTTGGTGGGAGTGCAAATGGAGAATAATATGTGAATCTAATATATCAATGACTTAGGAACAAATTAGATGTAGGGAAGAGTTAATTAAAATGATTATTGTAGCATGAAAGTTACTTCTAAAATTTCCAAATTATGTCATATTATAAAAACATGGAAAGGTGACAAGTAGAAAAATTGCTTTATTGAAAGTCAGTAGCTCCAGATCTGAAAAAAAAAAAAAAAAAAAAAGATATGGAGTAAATTTAAGGAGCAAAATTTGGGAAATAAAAAAGATAAATGAGTGTTTGAAAGTGCCAGGAAAATAAAAGATACTTATTAATGTATAAAATTTTAATAAAAGATAACATAATGGAAGAGTGTATTAAAGTTTCCTAAACCTGATTATCACTAATAATGACATGACTGAAATATGTTTGGTGTTTAGCAGAAAAGTGAGGTGGGGTAGAAAGCAAAGCATGTACATTGATGTAGCGATTTATCTTTATCAACACCTAGGAAGACAGGAGGTTACACATAGTACCTTGTATCGCAAGCAATTTAAACAATTTCCTAAATATAATAGCAGCGAGATGAGTTTGTTTGAAACCTAAATTCAAATTAAATGTGTAGACAATCTATCATAATTATTTATGTCACCATCATCTTTTATGTTGGCATGTGATAAAAATCTGTTCCCTAAAATGATTATTCTGAACAAAATACTTTGGAGTCAGCTAAAAATAAATAAGCTGCATTGAGTATGATGTAATATATGTCTTCAAAAAAATCTTTAAACTGTGGAGTAGTGGAGCAAGAAAATTAGCAAGTAGTTTGGCCACTTGGCTCTAAAATTTTCTCTGAAGCTCATTGTAATTTAACCACTTAACATCTGAAGTTGTCTTACCTTATTTGTAAAATGAAAATACTAATCTTGCCCTGAAAGCATGTTGAAAATTAAAGACTTCATCATAAGTAATGTTATTCATTTTAATATGTTGAATTAATGCAGCATGAACACTTTAAAAAGGAACTGCAAATAACATCATCTAATTAAATTTGGCTAATAAAAAAACACAATTTAGTATGTGAAATTATCCTTTCAAATGATAGGAAAGTATGACCATTATAAGAGTATCTGGGTCTTAATCTGATATAGAAATAAAATATGTTATTTTCACAATATACCTGAATATATAGTATATATTATATATACATATTTATATTGAATTTAAATAAGTGAATTAAAAATTTACACAGCTGTATAAGAATACATATTAATATGAATATAAGAAAGGCTGTCAAATCAGAGGAAATCAATTAAAAAGTCTTTTAAATATTATTAATTTGCCACTACTAAGAGTTATGAGTTATTTAGAATTACACTTGGGTACCAAGTTAAAAAAAAAATTGAAAGCATTATGTTTGGTAAAAGACTTAACCTCTGTTGAGTTTCTCTACCAGAAAAATAAAAAAATATATATTTGTTTCATGGAAAAGGGAATAACAGCATCTGAAAGCTTCAAAGATTGACATGTAGCAGGAAAACAACAACAACAAAAAACTTAACTTCTTTACCCCACATTAACTTAAGGGAAAAATAAAAAGGTTAGAACGGACTTCATCAAGAAGATGAATTATTTTGTACTATCTTTCACTAATAAAAAATGCAAATCTGTAAGAAAAATATTCATTGTGGGAAAAGCTGTTTAAAGCAGTAACTGTCCACGTTCTTGGGCTTTATAAAACTATATAAAGGGATGGGGAGCTGAATTTTTTCAACATGTACCATATTTTTCCTCTTCTGCTTTTCTTTTATCATCTCAGATCCATCCTGCTTACTTACCACTATGAACCACTCTTGGATATGCAGGAATTGCATGCTTAGTTTTACTGCTTTGGAACAAACATCAAAGCCTCACTCCAAAAGTAAAACTCTCTCCTTCCAGTTGATAACTTTTATAGACATCTCTTCAAAAAGAGTGTTTATCTTTATTTTTCTCACATAGCTTATTCTCTGAGAAGATTTTTAGTGTTGCATAGCTCTACTACCCTTGACAATATTTGAGTTCTCACCATCTCCTTGGTTTGAGACTGCCTGTTAGTTAGTTAGTTAGAAAGTTGGAGCAAGTCGGCCACTTAAAAATATCACAAATTCTCCTATATAGAGGGATCAAATCTAAAAATTTGCCTCTTTTATCTTTTCACTATATTAAAAATAATGAAAAAATAACAAATTATGCTTTTACTCTGGTGCCTTAAATTCATCTGTACTTTGCAGAAACTACTTTGATTCTTATTGTACATTTAAATAATACTTTCTGTTCTGCACTTATAGTAATTTATATTGACTTGAAAAGATTTATATAGGAAGGTCAACTTTAATTTATCGATCACTAAGTAGATTTGACAACTTTTATTATGACATTTAACCTGCAAATGGATATCTGAATCAGGACTAAAATGATAAATAGTTCTCTATAAATAAATTATAGATGTTTTCACAATTGTATAAGAACAGTATTCCTTATCCCTTTTGTCAAATTGGGAAGTATTTTTAATTATTTCTGACTTTTCATTAGGCTCCATTGTACACAGATTTTAAGAGTGCTCTAATAAAGTTTATTTTTAAATACTGTATAAAGGAATAGAATGGCAAAGATTTTTTGTTTAAACTCTAGTTATTTTTACATATGCAGAAGAAATAATATATCATTATAGAAGAAAAACATGTATAAGACAAATTAAAATGTATAATACAAAAGCAATAGCAGAGTAACATTTTTTCCATTATTGGAAAACACTTCAACAAGCATATTCCCTTTCAACATGTGTTATACAAAGTAAGGGGGATATAAAAGTCAGGTGCTTCATATATAAAAAAAGTTTAATAATACACTGAGATACCCAAAGCAAAAATACTTTACATGTAGAGATTGGATAGCTAAATGTGAAACCTATTAAAATTTATGCTAATTAGCTTTAGGTCTAGCATATAAAAAACGCGTTGAACAATTAAACAGGGTTTCTAAAATTCATAGGTGTGCCCACAAGAACAATTATTTACTGAAAGAATAACATACAGATATAAATTATTGGACTAAATGTTTTTATTATAAAAATAAAATGTAACATTTTCCAGTAATCATTAATATACATATGTCTGTTACATTTTTTCCTATAAAAATACTTTTTTATCTTAGAATCTGTAGAAAACATGATATTACTTAATATATGTAAACTACTATAAATTTAGCCTGTAATTGCCAGCGTAGATATTATGAGATATTTGTATTTTATTAAATTTATATACAAAGATTTCCTTTTATAACATATAATTTCTAACAACCACATTTTAATTTAAAACTTCTTTTCCCACAATATCAGCAAGCCTCGTATGTCATTTGACTCTTGCATATAATAAATTTATAGGTAGTTTTTTTGATTTTTTATTTAGCATCTTTATTGAGATATAATTGACATAATAAGCTGCACTGATTTAAAGTGCATAACTTGAAAAGTTTTGTCATATTTATATATC
Source organism: Eonycteris spelaea (assembly GCA_003508835.1). Classification (NCBI taxonomy): domain Eukaryota; kingdom Metazoa; phylum Chordata; class Mammalia; order Chiroptera; family Pteropodidae; genus Eonycteris; species Eonycteris spelaea. Next base: position 4,426,688 of record PUFA01000104.1, read on the forward strand.
CATAAAATCAACATCACAATTAAGATAATGAACATATTCTTCACCCCTCCAAAGATTCAATGAGATTCTTTGTAACCCCTCTTTTTCACTCCTCCCAACGATCCCCAGGCAAACACTGATCTGCTTTCTGTCACAATACATCAGTTTTCATGTCTTAGAATTTTATATAAATGGAATCATATAATATGTACTGGTTCATTTCATCCAGCATAATATTTATTTATATTGTTGCATATATCAATAACTGATTTTGGGAGGGCTCAATAGTATTCCATCCTATGGATATACCACTGTTTGTTTATCCATTCACCTGCTGATGAATATTTGTTTATTTTTTTAGTTTCAGGCTATTACAAATAAAGCTTTTATGAACATTCATGTATGACTCTTTATATAGATAAATGCCTTCACTTCTCCTGGGCCAATATGTAGGAGTGAAATGTTTCCATCATATACTATGTATAATATTTATGAAACTCCCAAAATGTTTTCTGAAAAGATTGGACCATATTACCATATTGTATCCACTTGTAGTGTAGAAATGTTCCAGTTCTTCCCATCCTTGCCAATATTAGGTATGACCAGCCTTTTTATTTAGGCCAATTTAATAGGTAGTAGTAATATTTCATTTTAGTTTTAATTTGCATTTCCTCAATGACACCAACAATGTTGAGTGTCTTTTTTTTTTTTTAATTTAATCTTTTAAATTAAATTTATTGGGCTGGCATTTATTAATTACATTATATAGATTTCAAGTATACAATTCAATAATATGTCATACGTATGTTAAACTGTGTGTTCACTACCCAAAGTCAAATTTCCTTCTATCACCATATGTTTGACTCCCTTTTCCCTTATCTACCTCTTTTTTTTTCCCTCTGGTAACTGTTAAACTGTTGTCTGTGTCTATGAGTTTTTGTTTATTTTATTCTTTTTTTGCTTTCAGTTTTATATTCCCCTATATGAGTGAAATCATATGGTTCTCAAATTTTTCTGTCAGACTTACTTCATTTAGCATGGTTATCTCAAGATCCACCCATGTTGTCAGAAATGGCAGTAGTTCATCTTTTCTTATGGTTGAGTAATATTCCATTGTTTATATGTGCTATATCTTCTTTATCCAATCATCTATCAAAGGGCACTTTGGTTGTTTCTATGTCTTGGCTATTGTGAATAATGTTGCAATGAACACCAAGATGTGTGTATCTTTACAGATAAATGTTTTTAAATATTTTGGGTAGATACCCAGAAGACAGATTGTGAGTCATATGGTAATTTTATTCTTACAATTCCTATGAAAATCCTGATAGCATTTTTTAAAGAAATAGAACAAAAAAATCACCAGATTTGTATGAAGTAGAACAAAAGACCTTGAATAGCCAAAGAAATCCTGAGAAAAAAAGAACAAGGCCAGAGGAATCATACTGCCTACATTATACTATGAAGTGACAATAATCAAAACAGCATGGTATTGGCAGAAAAATAGAAATATAGTTAATATTTTAAAGTATATATACTTCTTAAATAGATCCTTTAAAGGAGTTCTGGTCTAATATGGGGATATAAAAGTGTTCTGAACTCATTCCTACCACAGACACATCAAATCTACAGTTACATATAGAGTAATTGAAATAAATTAATTAAAATCAATGGAAAGAAATCCACAAACTAGCTGAGGGATTCTTACACATTGGGCAAAGGAGAAAATACCCACATCACTCACATGAGAATTTGGACTGAAAGTGGTTCTACATACCAAAAAATTATCAGAAAGAGAAATTTAGAAAATAATCAATTTACAATAGCATTAAAAGGAATAAAATACTTAGAAATAAATTTAACTAAAGAAGTGAAATGTCTATACACTGAAAATTAGAAGACATTGATGAAAGAAATTGAAAAAGATATAAATAAATGAAGAGATATTTTACATTCATGGATTGGAAGACCGAATATTTTAAAATGTTTATCTTATCTAGAGTGATTTGTAGACTAATGCATCTTCTATTAAAATACCAATGGTATTTTTTACAGAAATAGAAAAATAATTCTAGAATTTTAAACCACAAATTATTCTAGAATCAACACAATCTCAAGAAAGAACCACAAAGTTGAAGACACCACACTTTCCGATTTGAAAATATTTTCCAAAGTTATAATAATTTAAGTAATATGTTATTATCATAAAACAGACAGACACATAGATCAACATAACAGAATAGAGAGCCCAATATTAAACCCATACATATATGATAAATTAATTTAAAACAAAGGAGCAAAAACTATACAAAGAGGATAGTCATTTATTAAATTTTATTCTATCATTAGATTCAAGTATTCAGCATCTTTAATAAATATTTTTGGGAAAATCAGACAGCCACATGCAGAAAAATAAAACTGAACCCCTATCTTATACCATACACAAAAGTCAACTTAAAATGGATTAAAGACTCAAATTTAAGACTTGAAACTATAAAACTTCTAGAAGAAAACATAGGAGGTAAGCCCTTCTGCATAGATCTAGGCAATGGATTTTTTGGATTTGATACCAAAAAGAAGAGAACCAAAAGCAAAAATAAAAAGTGAGACTATATCAGGATGAAAGGTTTCTTCACAGAAAAGGAAACCATCCACAAAATGATAAAGCAACCTACAGAATAGAAGAAAATATTTGCTAATCATATATCTGATAAGGGGCTTAATATCCAAACTATATAAAGAACTTAGTAACTCAATAGCTAAAAAACAAATAATACAATTAAAACGTGAGCAGAGGGACTGAATAAACATTTTTTTTTTCAGAGAAGACAGAAAAGTGGTAAACAGTTGCAATAAATGATGCTAAACAAAACTAGTCATCATTTAAATGCAAATCAAAACCACAATGAGATATATTCTCATACATGTCAGAATGGCTACCATTGAAATACAGAAGATAATTAGTGTTGGTGAGAATACAGAAAAAAGGGGGCCCTTGTGTACTGTAAATGGGTTTGTAAATTGGTGCTGCTGGTATGAAAAGCAGTATGAAGGTATCTCAGAAAATTAAAAATAAAACTACCATATGATCCCGCAAATCTCACTTCTGGGTATATATGCAAAAGAAATTTAAAGAGAATATTGAAGAGATATCTGCACGTCCATGTTCATTGCAGCATCATTCAAAATAGGCAAGATATGAAAATAATCTAAGTATCTGATAATGAACTAGTGAAAAAAGAAGATAACGTGTGTGTGTGTGTGTGTGTGGTGTGTGTGTGTGTGTGTGTTAGAATGGCTACCACCTCTCAAACACACATCTATATAAGGGGAATTTCCTATAAACTTTATGAACATTGAGGGCTATTATGCTAAGTAAAATGATCCAGAAAAGAAAGACAAATATTGCTTACATGTAAGATTTTTTTTTTTTTTAGTGAAGCAATCTTTGGTTGACCTCACAAATTGTGAGGACCTTGTCAGCTTACAATCTCTTATCGTTTAAGCCTACAGCACCTGGTCTTCCTAGGTGATCTCCCATCACCTAGCCAGGCCCTACCCTGCTTAGCTTCCAAGATCAGATGGGATTGGGCTTGTTCAGGGTAGCATGGCCATAGGCAGATTTTTTTTTTTATTTAAGTCAAACTCTAGAAACAAAAGTAGAAAAGTAGTTGTCAGGGGGTGATGGGTGAGAGAAATAGGGAGAGGTTGGTAAAGGGTACAGACTTTCAGGTATAAGATAAATAAGTTTTGAGGATCTAATATGAAACACGGTGATTATAGCTGAGACACTGTATCCCATAATAAACTTGAAAAGAAAATATTTTTTTAGCTAATAAAATTTATTATTCTGATTAGAAAAAGACAAAGGTACAATAATATTCAAAAATATTGAGAAAGACAATAACGCAAGAAAAATCAAACGAGCAGAATAAATGCATTAATAACAGAAAATGAAAGTGTAAGAATGAACAATAGATGCTTTTAACAGAAAATGTATGCAGGATTATGAGTTTAGTTTTAATAAAGTAGTATTTATGATAATGAGGTAGCCCACTATTTTGAAGAAAATAGCTTTACGCTTTCCCTATTTTCATGCTTACATACAAATCAACAAAGAACAGATATTGTTGTGCTGTTGACTCTGTTGCTATTTTCTCCTACCACCGTTAAGCAGTCTGTAAAAATGAGAGAAACTTCTAGGATTTGAGGTGCCGGTTATCCAAAGCTTGGGCCAAGCAAACTCGAGAAAGGCTAAGGACTGGCAGAAATAATCTCTTCTTAGTGAGAGCGCTGTGCCCAGCTTGTATTTCCACTGAGGTTCTTAATTCAGTACACCACTGTTTTTTATTTTATCTTTTCTCCTCAATCATAATTTTCTTTGAGAGAAGGTTCTTATAGTCACCTTGGGTCTCCAGGGCCAAGTGCCATGCTTGGTAACAGTGGTACTTCATAATGCTGGCTGAACGATGAAGGAGGCTCATTTGGTTCAAAAGTCCTGATTTTGAGGGACCATGGGCCTTCTGAGTTGGCCTGGCTTCCCATTCTAGCAATGAAGAAAGATGCTCTACTGCCTGGGACACAGAATTAACCTCTACAGATAAACGTGAGTTAAAAAGAGCTTGCTAGTTTCGTGTCAGAGTTGACAGAGTCTAAGAGGGAAAAGAAAAGTGTCACTGCAAGGATAGAAGTGCTCTTTGGAGACACAGAATTGAAACTCCTGGGGATGGAGATAAGTCAGCAACCTCATCCCAGGACAGAGGACATTTCTCACTGAAGTCAAGAAAGTTCTGAATCTAATCCTAGGTCAACAGAAACCATCACTAGAACAAAGTGATCTGGAGCTGGAAGAAAAACAAACATTACTCGTTTCCTCTATGAAAAATATACGGTCTCCAAACCTTAAACTGGCCATATTTTAAAAGTTTATTTTTAAGTGTTAAACTTATAATGTATCTTTCTATAGATATAATAGGTAAGGTTCTCATACCGGTGGCTCACAAAAGCTGGCTTAAATCCATGATGGTACCTGGAATGTGGAACCACAGAGCACCCCTGCAGCCACAGCTAATTACCGTGAACAATACTGTTTCTATAATAAAAGTGCACTTCTACATGGGATGGCAGGAACCCATCTAGCACAACTCCATAGTCGGAGAGGGCACGTAAGATCTTCCAAGACATTAGTGGCACATTAATGCACACTATATCCCAGGCTCAATAGCATCTACAGAAACAGTATTATCAGTTCCTCCCTAGTTTCCGCCACTGAAGTACAAAAGCCTGTCGTGCTACAAAAGACAAGGCTCACACCCTCACTGCCAATGCATACTTTCATATCTTTCTTAAAACTCTGTCACCACACAGAAGATAATAAAACTAATTTAAAAAAATTTAAAAATAGCCTCTATCAAAAAATAGTCTATGTACATATGTGTTTTTGTGCATATATATTGTAAAAACTTATATCCAAAAATGCATAAAAATTATGTTCAAGATACACACTATAATTTACTTCTGATATACATTAAATTGCTTGACACTTTTATGCAAGGAATATATTCAAGAAATTGAACATATTTTTCATTACTTGTATTTTTATTTGATCTATTTATTTTTATAGCTATTCTTCCTAAGTTTATAATATCTAGTTATATGTTCTTCCTAAATCTCACATTAGATACATAATCAAGAAAGCGAATCTTATTTTTAATAAAATAAGATCATTTCTGAAGCATAAAACAGTAAATACCATTAAAATTCATAATGGACACTGAAGGTCCATGATTTCATAAACATCTCTGAACTGGAATAAGATCTAAGGCTTAATATTTAACCCTCAGCATGGATTTAATAATCCTACATGTCTCTAATGGAAGGAAAAATTATGAAATGATGTGTTTCACAATTTTACTATTGTCTTTCATAAATGATGATGAATGTTTTATTAGTATTATTTGTGATCTCAACAATGGGTTAACAAATAGCCTGGATTGGTTTCATTGGTATATTATGTTGACTCAGCCAATGAGAGTATTTTTGGATGCATACAAGCAAGAAGCAAGCAGATTGCATGAATTAGCTCAAGCAACATTTATATTGGTGTAATGAGGCAGCATAATCTAAATAAATTACCTCCCATGAAAGTTTAACAATCCAGGAGTAGAACAGTGTAAATTCACCAAAGAGAAAAATAAATTCCTTTTATCACTGAAAAATTTAAAGTTTCATGAAAATAATGGAAGCTCAAAAGTAAAAGATGGTTATTTATTTTTAAAAATCACGTGTCCAGAATTAAGTATGCACGGTTATAATGATGATGCTTGTCCTATTTAAGTTAGTTATGCTAGCCTTTAGATCACTGTTAGAATCTACTGCTGTATTTAGTATATGTTTTGCTATAAATTTGAATTTTAACATTGTTAAATTAACTCAGATAAATATTTCCAAAAGGAACATTATTTTTTACCTAATTGTCATGTATTCTCAAATTCACATGGCATTCTTTTGGCAGGAGAATAAAACTACCATCAGAAATGTAGTTACCCTTTCAAAACACGTGAAAACTTTGACCACCCTGAAGTTCATGTCTTGGTGTGGTGTGTATCCTTCGTAGAAACTTGGATGGAAATAAAATAGAATAAACCTTTGAGATTTTCATATCTTTCATTTAAATTATAAATGTAACAAATTCATATGGTACAAAAAGTTAATATTAAAAGTTTTCAGATAAATAGTTGAAATCTCTATTCTCTTGTTTCTGACTTAATCAACTCCAATATTGGCACACTTTTATTTCTTTTTAAATTACACAAACGGAAATGACCTAAACATATTCTTATGCACTTACTTTTTACACTTAATGTTGTATCTATTACACATAACAGTAGATGCATTCTGGACATTTATAAGGGTTTAAAATTTTAACTCATTTTCTTTAAACTTGCATAGTATTTGATTGCATAGATATATTATGTCTTATACCTATACCACTACTGATTTAAATTGTTTTCAGATTTGTTTTAGCTATGCAAGCTGTATTGCAAAAAACATCTTTAGAGGTACATCTTTGTGGACATAGGCATGTACATCATTAAGTTAAATTGCTAGCAGTTAAATAGATGAACCCATGATTTTGAGCGATGTTGAATTGTCATTTAAAAATAATCTCACTTTCTACTGTCATTAATAGTATATAGGAGATTCTGTGTCCTTCTCTCCACTCCTAAATTTTAAAATCTAATTAGATTGCCTCAATTTAGTGTCCTAGTTCCTAGTTTCTTTCTAAATCACCACACTCAGATCTCTCATTACTATAAATATCAATTCAGCTTGATATAGCAGAAAGGAACTCCCAAGAAATAATTGAGTTTTTAATTCATTATTTCTGGAACCTGGGGCTACAAAAGTGGTTATAGCAGAGGGAATTACAGCATGGGAAATGTGAACAGATGTAGAGGTCAATGTGAGTTTAAAGGCAGTCATCAATCAGATATTTTGAAATAATATTTAATAAAAGACTATTACATAAAGAAGAAATTAGAGAAATAATAGAGTCACTGGAAAGAGGTTAACATCTACCAAAATTTAGAGAACATAAAAGATTTCTATTTTCATATGCAAATCTTGAAAATCTAGTACTATAAACTTTAACACTTTCTTATCAGACTACTCATCTATCTTTGTGTATAGTCTTCCTAAACTAAAAATATAAATGAGATCAATACAGTGGCAATGGCATAAGTGTCAAATAAAATTTTCTGATAGGGTCTGATTGTACTTAGCCTCCACTTTAGGACTACCTTGTAAGTGAGCCTGACTGAATACTGTACCATTGAAAGAAGAAAACTCCAGTCAGTAACTAGAGTAGACACTCTTAGCGACCTTCCCATATCCCCTTGGCTCTGACTGTATCCTAACATATCAACTCAAACACTTCTGATTTCAAGTACATGAAAATCTTTGCCTCGTGATTTATCTATCTGTTCCTTCCATTGCACTTCAAAGGGCAGTTAGTATTTTCCAGGAGCAGGTCTCAAACAGTGACTGATAGCAGTAGGTACATAAATACTTTAGTTCCCACTGGTAAGGTAACTGAGCTTTCATGTTTTCTCTCAAGTACTTCAGTAAGCCTGGGGTTTTTTTCCAACCATGCACCTTTTATTGGCTTCTTTTCCTTTCCTGTCTCACTGTAGACCCCTAAAAAACTTAAATTTAATTTTCTTTTCTCAGTGTTTGTTTCTGGGGTTAGCTCAACTGAGGAGAGCAACTTTCCAAGTATTTATCACATTATAATCATACCAAAGTACCAAGCAGGCTTCACTCAGCTTCATAGCACCACAACTGAGCTGCCATAAAAATACAACTGTGCTCTAACTGAAACCTAAAAAAAAATCTGCATGAATGTATATATGTGTACATATATATATGTAGTTTAAATATATTTATAGTTTATATATGAACTAACTATATATGCATATGTGTGTGTGTGTGTATAAACTTTAATGCAGTCTAAAATAAACAGGATACTATGTCTGAGTGTGTTAAATTAATATTCAGGCACTCATATAGAAAACTACACTTCAAACTTAACTAAGCAATAAAATAAGAAAGATTTCATTGGACATCACTTATGTATCATCTACTTGAGGAAGTAATTAAATTTGATAGAAATCCTGTTTATTTTGAAACTGCCCTCAATCTTTCGCTACAGAGAAAAAATATTAAATTTAACTAAAGCTATAGCTTCTAAACAGAGATATGTAGTGCATCTATTTACTTTTAAAGTATTAATACAAATGGACTCTTTCAAGTCAATGTTAATAAAGGTACAATATTATAAAATAAAAGAAAAACACTTTATATAAAGTCCTTCCCAAATTTTGAAAATTTGGGATCAATATTTGGATTCTAAAGTAAGCTTGATGCCTAAATGTTCAAAATCATAATCAATTATAGTAAAAATATGTACTAAGTAAACACATTTTGTTCCCCAACCATCTCAAGGCAAATAAAAGTTTTATAAAATAAAAAAAATAAAGATAATTTCAGCCCAATATTTAAAATTGTATTTTCTCTATGACTCAAAGTGCCATTGCAGGCTACAGTATTATTAACAATTATTTTTATGGGGTAAAAACTTATATAGAATAAATTAAGCTTTTGTTGAATTATTCAAAAAGTTAATTTTTTTTGAAACTTTGTTTCTTTTACTATATTAAAAATATATTTTAAATCTCCATAATAAGGATTTAGTAAGTAGGACCTTCCACAGTTCAAATTAGGATCATACCCATGATCATATCTACTATAAACATTATAGTTCATTGTACAAGTTATCTATTAACAATTCCTGAAAATAATGTTTTCTGAACAACTTAGGAAATACTCATATAATTTTTCCCAAAGAGAGTATACTCAATTTAATTCAAATAAAAATTTATGGTATATAATGCCAATTTGGAGGTACTGCATTGCCTTTGCTCTGAGACTCTCACAGGGGTGTATAGGTACAAAAAAGCCACACTGACCTTGAGAAAGGGCATTCCCAGGGATTAATTTTTTAACATTACTGTTCAGCTTATTTCGGTGGTCTTCATATCATTGATTATGTTTTACCTTGAATAAAATTGCTATTTTTGAAAAATTCAAGAGCGAAACTATTAGAATAATCTTTGAATTTATGTTGACAAAAAGAGGATTATAAAATCGTGCAATTTTTATTTTTATTTTACCTACGAGTGCCAATTAGAATCAGGAGATAAAATTTTCTATATACAACATTTTTTGCCCTAATTTTCATTCTCTTATTCTATCTTTTTTATTTTATTTATTTTATTTTATTTTATTTTATTTTATTTTATTTTATTTTATTTTATTTTATTTTATTTATTAGTTTCAAGTATATAGTACATTGGTTAGATGTTTATATAGTTTATAAAATGATCACCCTAACTTCTCTTTCTCTCCTCTGGCTCTCCACCTAGCCATTATATTAATGCTAACTGCATTCCATATACTGTGCTCCCCATCTTATTCTATCTTTTGTCATGTCTTTCTACTCCTCCACACCTCACCTTTTTTATCTTCTTCTTTTCTTCCTCTCATATTTCTATTTTTCTCTTATCTCCTTGAGCATAGAAAATATGTTCACTGATGGGCCTGAAGAAGTTTCAGATTTGTCCTCCTGAGACAGAATTTTTGTGAATTTCCACCCAGATAAAGTAACACAATGTTTGAGGAAGAGAATAAGTGGTCCAGCTGGGGTTGAGACTTATCTATACACATCAGTGAGGGTGGTGGATGACATGAGAGTTGAGGGCTACTGAAGTTTACTTCATCTACTAATAATGACTACTGCATGACAGCTCTCGAAGTAAATATTTTAGATGGTCAAACTACTAGGTATAATAATATGACTTGAAAAATATTCAATGCACCTTTAGTTAGGAACTACTGTGTGAATAATAAAGATTAAAGAAACTTTAACAAAGTTTTGTTTGTTTGTTTTCTGTGTGTGGTGTTGTATGACAGTACACCAAAAGAAAATTATAAAAATGATAGATTTATCTTAAGTATCACACTCCTCCAACTTGTCCACTGGCCTCCTGTGTGTACTGTAGTAGCATAGGCTCTTCACTGTGCCTACTACACAAAAGTGTGTTACTAATATAATGACTACACTGTCAATTTACCTTCCTAAAAACAATAAGAAAAACATATCTTCCTATTGTTTCCCTCTTATAGAAAAAGTGTGAAAGAATCTATTCCAGCATATTCTCAATTAGAACATAGAAATGACTAAGATATGAATGAAAGCACTTTTTTTCTACAAATAATGACTTCAATAATATTAATCTAGAAATTTGGAATTGCTAGTATAATTTTAGAGTGTTTTAAATTATTTTCTATCAGATACCAATATTGTAAAATATGCAATCAGCAATGTTAAATTTATTGAAATATTTCCATTTGGGACTGTATCTAAAGTTACCTGATTTACAAACAATTCCAAAAAGATTTTTGTATCCCACAGCTCAGTGTTAAATTGTTGCTAAATTAGTGCTTTTTGAATAATATATTTTATTGAAAATGGCAAGATAAGAATTTTACATAAAAATTCCACTTATTAACAAATTATACTTAAAATACTATTATTTTTTGATTTATGAATAACACTATCCCTTTTCGAAATTCATTCTAAATGTAGAATTCGGAACAATTCCTGGGCTGTCTGGAGAGCTTAGGGAATATTAGTTAATATTGATTTGAAGGGAATGGTAGTCTTAGTTACCAAATCAGCCAGCATCCCCAGCCGTGGTGTTTCCTTAGAGACTGCAATTCAATTATCGGTCACGCCACACTTGGCTTCCTCCTCAAGATTGACTGCATTATATTATGCCAGTTTAGAGGTGCTCGTTGCCTTTGCTCTGAACTCTCACAGGGACGTATAGTAAAAAAACTGCCATGTTAACCTTGGTAAAGAGCATTCCCAGGGATTAATGTTAACACCCTTTAGCTGTACCGTGAACTATTACCTTTATCCAGACAATCATTAATCCCTAGAAATATACTTTGACCCGTGGTTATTACAATTCGAGATGTAAAAGGTTAAAAAAAAAGCAAACCCATTAAACTGAGTTATGCCTTTCTCTAGGCAATGGCAAAGTTGAAATTATTCTTAAATATAACAAATAAAATTCTAAAGACCACTACGTTAATGAACACTTAGGTGATTATTTATTATGGCTGAATGTGGCTGCATTAGATCAATCTCTTTTACATTAATTTATGCTTAAATATTAATTGAGAATATGTCTTGTATTTATGTTTGTTTGCAAGTTAATTGAAAACATGTAATCTATTATAAAAAATAATTTTCTTGTGACTAATTTTCACAATGCTATTTAATTTGTAAACAAGAGTTTAAAACGTTTTATGTGAAAAAGCAATGCTTTGGTTCTACGTTGCAGATTCTGATCAAATAAGTTAAAAATTGATTTCAAGTTTCCAGAAAATATTAATGTACAGACAGATTTTGAAAACATACTGATTTAAATTTCCCTTTAAACTTGAACTTAAAAAAGTTATGTTAGAAAGCATTTTATAATTCTTAAGGATCATTAGAGGTTTTTTTTTTTCAAATTTACACAGTTCGATATCACTAAAACTAGAAAAATGTAATTTTAAAGTATAATATAATTTATCCAAATTAATTTCATTGAATAGGGCAATTGTCAAAGGTGGTTTTAGAAATACAATTAAATATTTGACATTATAATAGCATACATATCAGAAATTGAATTCATACACAACTTCTTAAATAGTATATTATGCCATTGTTTCAAAACTCATTCTAAGCTAGAGGAAAAAATTAAATCTTCCCAAATCATTTATAAAAATAGCATAGTATTAATATCACAACTCAATATTAATAGTACAAACTGTAAAGATATGTAAAATAAATTCCACAAAAAGTGTGCAGACTAATAAAATGTAAAAATTGAATAATATAACTAATTGTACTAAACTTTGACAACTTAGGGTTTATTGAAGTATCTTAGTAGTAATTTTGTAGTATAATATTTATGAACACAGTTTGTCCCACAAAAAAATTAAAGAAAATAAGGCAAATAATTATATCCATAAATGCCAAAATGCATTTGTTAATTTTTAGCAAGTTTTCCTACTTTTTAAAAAAGATAAGATAGGAATAGAAGAAAAATAACATAAAAACTACTTTAAAAAAAAAAAAATATATTTTAAATAAAACTCACTAAATTTATTTTAATAAGCTTAGGTAATAGATAATAATTCTTACTATTAATGTTAGTTTTATGATTGACTTAAAGGTAAAATTTCATACTATGAAGTAATGCAGATGTAGAGAAGTATAATTTTATTTTATCCATAATAGGCTTATAGCTGCTAGAAACTCTACTAAAATATTCTAAGACTAATAAACAAATATAGGTAAACATTTAAGATAAATGTATACAATTTATAGTCTATAGTGATGTATAATCTATAGTGAAGTAAATGTTAAAAAGTCAATAACTAATGCTTCTCCATAGAAATAAACACATAGAAATAAAAAGAGAAAAAAACTTTTTTGAGTTAGTAACAAAATTATAAAATGTCCAGATGTAAAATGCAAAAACCTTTAACACTGAATTGAGAAATATAAAACAAGATGTGAAAATAAAGGCAAAACACAATATTTTTGGCTAGGACTTTTACTCTCATAAACTATCAATCCTCTGCATATCAATATTTAAATATAAGCATTTATATCTAAATTACAGGGTTTCATGTTTTACTTGTATACATTAATTTTAATTTTACCAGATTAATGAAACATTAAAAAGTCACAGAAATTATAAATGAGATGAGGGAGTGGAGAAATAATCTCTGTAATGTAACAGAAATGTTTTTGGCACCCCAATAGACAGATTATTTAGCTAATTTAGAAATAGGTCAAGTGAATATGAGGTGTTATATGGAAACAATTGTGGAGGAGACTTTCTTAGTTGAGAGATAAATATAAGTAATGTATGACAATCTTTTGTGTAGTTTAAAATTAACGTATCATTTATAAAACCAAAGCACTAGTGATAGAGTTAAAAAAAAAAAGTTTGTAATACACATACCAAGTAACTTTTACAAATTCAAAAATATATATATAAAATATCCAATAGGATACAGGAAAAATATATAAATAGGGAATCTACAGAACAGTAAATAAAAAGTACTGTCAATGTGAAAATTTGCACAAGTGTACTGGTAATTAATGAAAAGCAACTTAGAGAAAAAATAGATAACATTTATGATTATATTTATGTAAAAATAAACTTATTATGTAATCTATCTATCTATCTATCTATCTATCTATCTATCTAATCTTATCTATCTTTCATCTCATCTATCTATCTATCTATATCTATCTAATCTATCTATATGGAGGAAAGTGTGTGGAAGGAGACACTGTGATTTAAATATTCTTAGCTCAGAGAGGTGGGGAGTTTGCAGATGAGATGATTAGCATTCTGTTATATATTTTGTACTGTATTCATTAACAGATGTTTGTTGATTTCTGTTGATTTCTGTTAAAAGCTGGTTACTCTTCTAGTTACTAAGACTATGCAGTGAAAAAAAAGGTGCAAAAATTACTGCCATCAAAGTTAAATATCAAGGGATAAATCAAAAAATATAATTTTCAGTGTTCATGCATGTTATATAGTTATAATGTAAAATAAGGGGGGAATTACATCTAAAATTTTATCATGAAAATTAAATAAATAAATAACAACATATGCATCACTTAAAAATATTTTCATCATTTCTCCCCCCTCCCAAACTACGTTGCTGAATCTATAATAAAAATTTGTAAAGCAACCAGGTTTCATTGCTTCTCGCCATTGACTGTTGCTGATATTTTCCCATGTTATAAGCTACACAAAATAGTTTCAGGGTTTTAGTTACCTATGCATATCCAGTGCTGTGTCATATAGCTAATTCTTCTAGATCTTGAGTCTTAATTATTGTTTCACATTGGTAGTCGAAAACAAGGCTGAAGGCTTGGCAGAACTGTTTTGTTTTTGCTTTTCTTTAGTATCCTAAGGAGATAAAAAGCAAATGAAGATTCATGCTGCATTTTATATTCAAAGCTGAAATAAACAAAAAAAAGAGATTGCATCTATATATATATTAATATATATATTAATTTACATAGTGTAAAATGTCTTCATAAAAATTTCATTAAAAAGATTTTTCAAAAAGAGAGGAAAGAACTGTAATTAAGACTAATGTTAACAACAGCTTTTTTGAAGAACATGAAATTATATATGTCAATATATATTTAAATAAAAAATACATATCATTACTCTTTAATAATTGGTAAAATAATACATTTTACAGTACTGTCTAACAGTGCAACAAGCATTACAATGGTACTGTATTATTTAAGGTGTTTCTTTTACAGTGTTTTCTCTTTCCTTATATTTATCCTAGGACTTTCCATGTCATATGCTCTCATTCATTTCACTAACTACAGTTCATAGTATATATTTGTCTGATATACCAAATGTAATAATGATCTCAACTTTTAATCTTTATGTTTCATGAAAGCAAGGCTTTTTTGTGTGTTTTGGTCAATATTATACTCTTAGCAGCCTGCAGTGTCTTGTTTGTAGACACTTCCCTGACAGATAAAACTTTTGGGGGTAATAATTTCTTTTCATTTACCCCTCTCATTTTACTATACCTAATTCTAAGATCCTATACAAGGAAAAAAAAAAAAAAAAAGATTTATGATAAATCTTGTGCTGATAAACAAAATATTTCAAAGGAGATTTACTCATGGTATCTTCTTATATTTGGAAATGTTTTTCTGTTGAAAAGAAGATTTTCTTTTAAATGTTAGATTATGTATCTAATTCAAAATATACACACGTCAGAAAAGTAATGAAGGGTAATGGTAATATATGAATGCAAATTTAATTATGGTAATTGAATGTCATTGTCTTTTCTTCTTGCTTCTAAATAAAGTCACAAAAGAAAAAAGATTAATATTCATTTCTAATGTTCAGTCAATTAATGAATATAATTATGTGGCTTTCCAAGATTCATTGTAGGTTTTGAGATTAAATTAATCTTGAATTAGCAATACAAATTTGATGTAAATATAGTATGTACCCTAGTGGAAGGAACTATAAAAACATACTTTATAAATTTTAATACCAATAAGAATTTGCAAGTTTTAGCTTAATTATATTAATGTGCTTAAGTCAATCATAGAATGTCTTTGTATTTATGATTTATTATACTTTGAAATCTATTTTTAATGAGAAAAACTGAAAAATGTGTGCAGGTCATGGCCAAAACAAGTGACCTGAAAATTAATTAATATAAGTCCATGTATCTCAATTGTGAAGATTAATTTTTTCAAGTTAAGTATGCTGCTCTCTTAATATAATTATTGTACATTAATAGACATATGTTGGCCTTCACAGCTGGAAGCCATATTTAACATTTTGAAACATTTATGTTTTAAAATCAAAGCCTACAATTTTACTGAGTGAAACAATAATATTTACAAGCAAAATAACTTCTCACATCTTCACTATCATTTTTCTCACATTTTTGCTACTTATATAAATATTGCCTAAAAACACAGAAGAAGGCTGAAAATATACAGAAATTTCCAAATACAGTAGTTCCCCTTTCTTATCCACAGGTTCAATTACCCACGGTCAAATGAGGTTGAAAATATTAAATGGAAAATTTTAGAAATAAGCAATTTATAAGCTAAGTTTCACACCATTCTGAATACCACCACGCTTCTTCCTGCCCCCAAAGCGAACCATTCTTTTATCCCATGTGTCCACACTCTATGCGCTACCTGCCCATTCATTTAGTATACATCTGGGTTAACAGATCTCTGTTGCAATGTTGCAGTGCCTGTGTTCAAGTAACTCTTTTTTTTTCCTTAATAATAATACATTCACATAACTTTTGTTAAATTATCTTAAAATTCAGCTATGTTAAAAATATATTATCATCTACATGATATTTCCATGTCTATTATCCAGATTCTCAGTGTATGAACACCATCTACTCACATACACATACACATACACCCCTCATACCTTCTTAGAAATAAATTTAAATACTTTATTTTACTGTTGGTGAAATTATGTTCCATTTACTTTTGATCTTATATTAGATGTGATGAGCTTTTGTCCTCAGATGCAATGGAATATAATTAATGATATTTAACTCTCTGTTAAAACTAATAAAACATTTTTATAACTATGCTGAAGTGGATTGTGATATCATCACCCATGACAATATAGTGAAATCTATTCATCCTGGGCTCTGCCAAGATTTTATTTTATTGTATCTTTAGTCTTGAAATAAGTAGCTATAAAATAAGTATTCATAGTGACTCAAAACGATTCTTTGTAAAAGCCACTAAGTGCAGTAATGACTAAGAAAGACTTAAAAACACAGTAATATATTTTATATACTGTACATTAAACCCCAACTACATGATCAGCTAACCAAATAGAAACGCTTTGTTCTTGCACTACTCTTTATTTAAGGGTCTAATGGTTTCAACCATTAGATATCCAAGTGTATAATTCCATCTGCCCAAGTATTAATCTTTGAGGTAATCAAGGCCTTTAGTATCAATTCTTTGTCAATGCAATCATAAAGTTTCTAAAAGCAAAGCATCTGGG
The DNA here is from genome assembly GCA_003508835.1 of Eonycteris spelaea. Taxonomy (NCBI): domain Eukaryota; kingdom Metazoa; phylum Chordata; class Mammalia; order Chiroptera; family Pteropodidae; genus Eonycteris; species Eonycteris spelaea. The sequence continues at coordinate 4,443,907 of PUFA01000104.1, forward strand.
CGTAGAAAGTGGTAGTAGTACATTGAACCTTTGAGTATTGATCAACTCAAGTAAAATTTGAAAGGAGAGAGAGATTCTCATGGGCAGTGCTTTCAGGATATGCATGTTCCTGTATTTATCTGTAAGTCAAAAAGTCCTTTAAAAAATCTCCTAGTCATTGGCAATACATAGTGAATAAATACACCTGGATTTTGCACTCCTGAACTTTATACCATAAATATTATTTGTACAAATGCTTATAAATTTGTAAGTATGCAAGATGCTCCCTAGTTATAGGTTTGTAAAGAATAAATCACTGTGAGACATAACTTAAACCTGAGAGTTATGAAAGGGTTCCTGAGAAAGTTTTTGGTTTTGTTTTTGTTTTGTTTTTGTTTTTTGTTTTTTTTTGTTTTTTTTTGTTTTTTTTTGTTTTTTTTTTGTTTTTTTTTTGTTTTTTTTTTTTTGCTTAAAACAATAGAAATTTATTTTCAGAGTTCTGTAGACCACATTTCTGAAATCAAGGTGTCAGTAGAACCACGCTCCCTCTGAAGTCTTCAGAGAAGAATCTTCCTTTCCTCTTCCTGTTTCTGGTGGCTCCACCTAATCTCTTCCTCCAGGGCAAGTTAGTCTGGCTTTTCTTGCAAAATTAGGCTAAACTGGTTTTGTCTGCTCAGAGAATTTTCAAAGCTGTTCTCTGTTTGAATTTGATTTCAACATAAACAGTCTCTATGAATATATAGATATAAAATAATATAAATATCAATCAATGTACTTAAAATAATCATTTAGACATTAAATGCTGGTTTATGCAGAATCATTTTTGAGAAAATAATGGTTATAATTAACATTATATTTATAACATAATTATATTTTATAATATAATAATTATTTTAACAAATCACATTTTATTATAAAGTAAATAACTTTATTATAGAAATATAGACTATTTTAATTCTAATATAAGTTTAATGTTATGTTAATATAAACTATACCAGGAATAAAACTAATCATAAATATTCAAAATTAAATTTTATTAATTAGTGCTAGATTATTTAGAGACGCACAGATTTTTATTTTATAAAGAATATGAGTCTGATAAAGAAGTGTTTGTATTTTCAAATAAAATGTAAGACAATGAAACTTATGACTAGCCTTAGAAATTATATTTCATAATCAAATTCAACAAGATTTAAAAGAACATTGAAAAATTCAATGGTCCAAAAAAGACTATATAACTAGAAGCTATTAGACATTTAATTATTCTAAATTATTAATAGAACAAAAGTGACAAAGTAGAGCAATTTGGTAGTTCTCCGTCACCAAAATCATTTCACGAATCTAATAATGTGATCACAACACAGAGGAAAAATGATCATAATTGCCATAGGAAATGAAGCAGCTAAATATTCTGATCTTTTAAGGACCCTTGAGGTAGAAAACTATCAAAGGCAACTAGAAAATTCAGTGTCAATAAGATGTAATACAGTCCACAGGGAATCTGAGCAACAGAGAAAAAAATGAGTAGGCAATAGCAGATGTTTTCCCCCTAGGGACAATTATAGAGCAATAATTAAAGAACAAGACAGTATCTAAAAAAGGAGCATAGTGATGTAACAGAGGAAGAAATTTAAAGAAGGCTGAAACCATTTGCAGCAGTCACTACACTATTTGCTACAAGTTGATAATCCTAATTAGAACAACAAACAAACACACTAACAAAACTAAACCAAAACATGCTTGAGCAATCCAGCAGAGTTGCTGCTATAGAATATACCCAAGATGTGTTTACCACTGATTTGAAGATCAAAGAGATATGTTTACACAAAGCAACTACTTATACTTGTTATAGCACTTATATATTTCTCTTTATCAGGATATTCAGGGAACAACAGAAACTGATTTATTTTCTAGTCTTTTATGCCACTAACCTACATCGCTCCTAGAAATAGTCTCTGATATTCTCTGAGATTCATGTTTTTGTTATTATTGTTAGTGTTATTATTATTGAATAAAGTTTACACAGTAAGATCTGCAACTATCTTTTCTTAATCTAACATTCTAGCATATATCTTGTCTTCAAACATGTTTGTGTTTGGTTTTGAAATGTATTCATTAGAAAGTCCTATGATACAAACATTTTCAAAGAGAGTAGATTATTCTTGGGAAATCAACTAAATTTTCATGAATGCTAGATCTGCTTTATCATAATTTTATTATAATGACAGAAACCTGAAGATATCTGGCAATTGAATACTTTTAACTTACTTAATTCTATTTTTTAAACATGGACCTTTAGAGACTATCACATAACTGTCAAGTTAGAAACATTTTATCATGCCTCTGTTACCAAATACCTGATTTACTTTAAAAATTCAAGTCTAAAATTTAATTGTATTATTATAAAATATATAAACTAATTTTAAAAACAATAAATAGTTGTATTATGGTCAATTCAGTTATAAAAGCTCACCACCCTGTGTAGAATAGGAAGTTCTTGAGGACCGACTTTTTCATTTTTGTGTAGCATAGTATTTAATAGAAGGTGGAAACTTTGATCCAAGAAAGAAGTGAAGAAAGGAAGGGACAGAAGGATGGATAAATTGCATTACTAAATCAAACACAGCTTGTTGCTTTGTCCAATTGAAAGTAAACAACATGTCTGTATTCTCCCTTTGGAAGGAAACCTAGTGAGAGGCATAAAATTCGCATGTGCTTTGTATTAGAGATTAGCTGGAGACACCTGAATTTTCTCTTTACTCTCCTCAAATAGAATACATACACAATTAATCTTATTACTTGCTCGAGAAAGGGCTCAAAATATACTTTTGCAAACCAGCTCTTAGCTCTTTTTGTATGCTCAATTTTACTACTCTGAAGATTATGGTTTTCTTATTATGGAAAATAATGGCCTATAATAAATGACCTTACTTTGCTATAAATTTTCTTTGATTTAATATATGCATAATCATCATAACATATTACTGTTTCAAAATTTGAAGGAAATATATTTATGTTTATAGCACTAGATGTTTTGTATTTAAAAGACATTTTGACTGAGTTCATGAATGAAGGAGTTGTGTTTGAATTCTCCCTAACAGATTGGAATCATAGATACATTAAAACTCATGGTGACATAAATCAATAAAAAGTAATATTCAGACTGTCACTGTTGGGATGAGGTGAAATCCAGCATCACTCCAGCAGTGTGAGGGAAGAGGAGGAGGTGAATGGTGGACGGTGGCGTTGTGTTGTCTCTTGGTTCTTCCTCGCCAACACAACAAAGAATTATAGGTTAGCAAGACTGAGAAAAAGTAAATTTTATTGAAAGTACATTTTAGAAAGAGACAAGCCATGCTAAGAAAGGTTGCAGCCCTGTGGAATTTATCAGATAAAAAGATAAGATAGTATTCCCCCAAAGGAGAGGCGGGTTTCCAGCAGGAAAGCTGTAACAATACAGAGATGGGAAGATCTGTTTTTATTCTGGCCATGATGGGAGGGCCTCGATGATCTGTATGTGAGGTTCACCTTGACTGACAGTTGGCTGCTATATAACACTTTGCTAGTGCTCATGTGCTTACCCAAAATTCTGTCTGTTTAATTAGATTCATAAACTTCTAGGCATAGTTATAATATTATAATGATGATATAATGAGGCTGAAGTTATGGACCTATGCATTTGTGGCTGGTTTAGCCCACAGCTTTTATGGCCTTTGTGCTCTAGGATTGGGGTAATTTGTAATCATAAAAGGGGAGTGATTTCTGGGAGGTACTTAAGGAAGGTCTTCAAGGAAAGTTTCTATGATTATAGAGCTGGGCCTTGGCTCTTATGCTCAAGCCTAACAAACTATGATAATTGACCCAGTAATAGGTCAATGGAGGTGGGTCAGAGAAAGAATAATAGTTTTTAATACTGTAATATACAAACAAATATAAATTTAATGACTGTGAATACAAAATTTCTGAGGTTAATTTTAGATAAGAAGAAATAAGGGGAAATAAATCTAAAGAAAACTTTTTAAAGGAAATATGCTTTACAAATAAACACTATTTACTCATACTGTTTTTTCCACTCTTGTAATGATAAATGCTTTTACATTTGAGAAGCTAATGCTTCAAAGATAACAATATGAGAACATAGTCTATGAAACATATCTTTTTTATTAGAAGAAAACTTATATTTCTGAAGAATTTTATTCAAATTTGCACTGTTTTATTTATCAAACCAAACTTTTAAAATTAAAAATATAAATGCTAAAAATTAGATCCATCTAGTAAAATAGAATATGTAGGATAATGATCCTGAGGTGATTTCAATTTTATTCTGCTTGTTTTATACAGTTAAAGATGATTTTATTTAAAAGATCTTACAATAAAAATTCTTATAATTTTTATATCAACTCAAAATTCCCAAAAAACATACATATGGCCGATGGACATAAAAAAAGATGCTCAACTTTACTAGCTATTAGAAATATACAAATCAAAACCACGATGAGATAATATCTCACGCCTGTTAGAATGGCTATCATCAAGAGGACAATATAACAAGTGTTAGAGAGGTTGTAGAGAAAAAAGAACCCTCATACACTCTTGATAGGAATGTAAATTGGTACAGCCACTACGGAAAACAATATGGAGGTTCCTCAAAAAATTAAGTTAGAATTATCGTGTGACTCAGCAATCCCTTTTCTGGGATCTACGCAAAAAACTTGAAAACATTGATCCATAAATATCTATGCACCCCAATGTTCCTTGCAGCATTATTTGCAGTGACCATGACGTGGAAACAACTGAAGTGCCCTTGACAGATGATTGACTAAAGAAGATGTGGTACATATATACAATGAATATTACTCAGCTATAAGAAAAGATGAAATATTTTCCATTCATGACAACATGGATAGATCTGGAGATTATCATCCTAAGTGAGGTGAGTTAGACAGAAAAAGTTGAGAGCCATATGATTTCATGCGTATGTGGGATATAAAACTGAAAGTGACAAATAAATAAGACAAACAGAGACTCATGTGTATATTGATTGCTTCAAATCAATAATAAAACTTAAGGTAATATTGTGTAATTTATTATTACACAAATGAATGTTGTTTTCCAGACGCAATAAATGCTAATTAAATTTCTATTAATGACATTTTACATTCATATTGGAAAACATATTCCTAGTCTTGTTAGAAAGCAGTTATTTTTCCATATTTTTACTTTGCCACATTTATTTATCAAGTCCATATGCATTGTAGTTCTCCAAACCATATGGTGTTAAATTTAAGAAAGTACAATTGTTTCATGTAATTATAATATAGGTAAGATATTGGGTTCTGATGATTTATTTAAAGAAAAAAGTATTTTCAAGTACTTCACATGATACAGATCTCCAAAAGAAAAAATCCACACAATTAGTAAATATCTGAAGCTGTGGAATTTGCTCCACAACATTAATATTTGTATTAAAAAAATTAATCTCTATGCAAATGCATTTTAAAAGCCTTATTATTTTTTGTCTATTCATTTCAAAAACATTGTATATAATTGAGCTGATGATGTTACTGATAGCTACATAACTGTGCCTAAAGACCAGTATATGAATAATTATCCAGAGTACTATGTTTTATGAGATTATTTGTTGTGGAAACCTGTATGTTTTAAATATAAAAGAACAATTTTAATTTAACAGATAGTAGCAGCTAATAAAAAGCTGGCAGAATTAAGACTCTAAATTATAGAAGTAATGTGAATATAATTATAATTAGGTCTTTTTTGAAAATGTAGCTTTCTAAATCATAATTTACAAAATATTAAGTTTTGTGAAGAACAATAGCTATGCAAGGTAGGATATTTTCAGACATTCATTATGTCTGATATAAATATTCAATATTACTAACTTATACCTGGTCTTGTTATATCTACTATGACTTTGCTGCTTTGTATAGTAATAGCTATTTATATCTATTATAACATTATCTTTGTAAAAACCATGTTATACTTGCTCTTTAAAAAATTTTCTTTCCTAACCTTGTGATTTACCAGGGATTCCATCAATCAATACAACAGGAAAATAAATACACATCTGGTTATTCATTCTTAAGAAGTCTATGGATCTTTTATTAGGCAAAGTTCAACTGTAAAGGCCATTTGCACATTTTTTAAAAAAATCATTTTCATCATTTTGCTTTTCACTGAAACACAAAAATAACTTTTGTTTTAGGCCATATCATAAAAGTCTGCCTTCTGAGAATCACTGTGTGTAGAAGAAAATAAAACACAGGAGATACGTGATTTTAGCCCAGTGATTAACTTTTGCCTTTATAGAATTTACTTGAACAGTCAGAATTCATCTCATCTCTTTCAGAATATTCTTGACTCTAAATCTATGATCAGTATAGCAATGTTCATATATTGACAAAGAGCTGTGTGTCATTCCTAATCAATGGAAATTCTTATGTATAAGAAGCATATACTTGGTTGACAAGAGAGAAAAAGAGAGTGAGGAAGAGACAGACACACAGACCAGAAAGAGACAGATTGAAAGAGCAGAGTTATCACGAGTAAAAGGATGGCAGAAGGAACAATCTCCAACATGGATAACAAATTTTATTATTTTCATGAGTTATTCTATTTCTGTTGAGCTTAAAATCTCAACATCATAATTTCTTAAACTATCAGGCTGTGTACAAATTTTGGTAAAAATGTTGTTAATGTGAGTATATGATATTCACCTGTGACCAAGCAAGTGGGCCTGCTGGCTGCTGAGCAACAGAAAAACTGAATGCCAAATTCTAAGGTACCAACCAGTCTTTTGCAGAGAAAAGAATTTTCATATGTAAGGCAATCAAACAAGTAGACCATAAGCAAGGCTCAAATTGGTCTCATCGAATTTAGGGCTGAGAAAAGTTTTAAAGGATGAAGGTATATATATTCATAAGTTTTTACTTAGGAAGGTTGTTATTGGACAATTTTGAAAATTAGCCATGTAAGGTAAGGAATATGAGAGAGACAAAAGAAAGTACAAAGAAATTCCAATCTGGCAGTGTTGGGTGGGTCAAGTTTATATTTGCTCATATTTAGTTCAGGCATCGATCTTCCTTACTGAAGGACATATATGCTTTTTGTGAAAATAGCTCAAGGTCCGCACTAGGGAGTAAAAATCAGTCTAATCTGTGTAAGGTGTGTGACACACACACACAAACAAAACAAAATTAATTAGTTAATTAATTAATTAATTAATTTTTTAGGCAAGGCAACTCTTAGTTGACCTCACAGATTACAAGGACCTTGTCAGCTTACAATCTCACCCCTTTTTTTTTAATTTTTAATAAATCTTTTACACCTACAGCACATGGTCTTCCTAGGTGGTCTCTCATCTAATTATTAACCAGCCCTAATCCTGCTTAGCTTTTGAGATCAGATGGAATTGGGTGTGTTCAGGGTACCATGGTCATAGACAAAACAAAAATTTAAAACAAACAAAATAAAACACTTTGTCAATGTTAGATTTCATACCTTGCTGTCTTCCTCTTTGTGTTTGTAGACAAAGTATACATTAAGAAATAACAGAGGGTTTAATGTATTCTTGCAAATAGTTGGATGACCAATAATAGGATTTCTCCCTTGATAGAATTTATGGAGGAGCAATCAATATTGATCAATAGGGCTGCTTTAATGATAGACCCTGTTATATTCAGACAAAGACCTTTTCCTGATCAAGGGGTTGCTTTAGTATCATTGGGGTTATGAAATATATATCTTTATATTAGTTCATCAGCAGAAAATCCTGAAGATATTATATCTGATGAATAAGAGAAATTTGGGAGAATACCAAAGAAAAGGAGCCCAAGGCCTAATTCTTTGTAGCATGGCATAACATATCATCTTTGCTTTTTAATAGAAATAAAGCTATGTGCCCAATAACAAAGAGTAAACATAAAACAATTTGGGTTCCTAAAATGTTTTAAAGATACAATGCTATTTTGTTCAAGAATTTACCCTATTATCAGTAAGTTTCTTCTTAAAATTTTGAAGATGCCCTCTGGTATTAAAGATATTTGGTTCTTGTTTGACAATCCATTTGAGGATATCCTGGGAATCAAATATCTTTTTATTTCTTCTATTTCACTTTAAAAAGTGATGTGGTATTGCAAATGTAGTTAATGATTTCCTCTGGAAAGATTAAACAAATACTTTTCCCTTTTGAGCTCTTGAAAATAAGTATTTTATAATTCTACTGATTGTCTACTGGCTGTCAGCCACCAAAATATTAAAGGAGCACTTATTATAGACTTTGAAATTATAACTTAAGCAAACTATTTTTTGACCAATTTTGTATTATACTAGGAAAGAAAATAAAAGCAATAGCTAATAAAAAAAAACTTATCTAGATGTTATTTTTCATGAAAATTGAGGCTATCTTCATAGTCAAAATTTAAAGAGAGGGTATATATGTTTAATTAATGACATTTTACTAAATATTTATTATATACTAATCATAAAATATTAACTAAGAGCCTTAATTTTCCTGTGTTGTGGGAATATAGTCATGACATATAATTCAAAGTCCTTGTCATCACAAAGCCAGAATTTTAATGAAGGAAGACTAAAAATAAACAAATAAGCAAATACATATGTAATATTAATGAAGGTAAGTGAATATATTTATGGAGAATGATAAGGAAAAATGGAGCACATGGGCAAGAGGGTTCATTTTTACATAAAGGTTTCAATAAAGACCTAAATTAATGGACAATTGAGCTGGGTAGAATCTCGATGAAATAAAAGAATAACAAGCCATGAGGTTACGTGTGATAAGAGTATATGAGTATAAAAGAAACAGGATATGATAAAAATAGATGCAGGAATCAAAATATTTGGAAGAAATTGGGGTTAGAAATTTAGTTTTGTGCCAAATATTTGATTAAGATAACAAAGTATATCATAATGACCCTATGATTTGATCAGGCAGGTAATTTTAAATTCCTATTTATATAGATTAGATAGTGGCAGACAGCTGACAGTTTTGACTATACTGTTAACATACAGTTTAAAGGTAAGTACTGGTCAGTAACTCAGGGAAAACAGATTTAAGAAACATTTCAAAATTAGCGCTTACTTCTGCATAGAAAGATGGTTATAGAAGGAAGAATGTATCTGTATATCAATTTATTGAGCGAATGACTGCATTGGAAGGTAGAGTGTAAGCTAGCTGAGATGGAATAATTTGAAACAAAGGGTGAGATATATTGCTCTATTTATTTTTTCTTCAGTATTTGAAGAGGGGGAAATTTTGTGAGATATATCAGAAATTTTGTGAGATATATCACTTGACAAATAGAGAAACACAATCATTTGAAACAAGTAGACCCCTAACAGAAACAGTGATTCTGATATTCGATTTTTAGGCTTTGTTGTTGTTGTTGTTGTTGTTATTGTTGTTGTTTTAATTGTGTATCATTATGCCTTTATTGTCTATATATTCTGTCATGTAGAACAATCTTTGTTTCTGGTCCCTTAATGAATGAAGAGGCGGAAGTACTGAGTTCCTTTATTGGAGAGTGGTAGACAATGGGGAGTTGGAACAGCAAGGAGGTTTGTTGCTAAAATGAGAATAGTAGAGCAAGAGCAGAAGTAATTATTAGCAAGAAATCCTGGGGTAAGCACTGGGTTTTCAATGATTATGGGGGATAAAGTTACTGTTATTTTCTTTAGTATTTAAAAAAAGCCTTACTCCTATTTGGAACTTTGTAAGTTGTACAAATATGCATTCAAGTACAATTCGGTGGATAGGCTATGTGAAAATGGGTTCTAATGAAGGCACATAAGAGGAACATTTCATCCAAATGATGGTATGGAAGATTATTGAAAGGAAATGGCATTTTACTTATTTATTTAAAATTTTTTTTATATATTATGATGATATTGACAAAATCCAATGTTAGGAAACAGCATTTTAGATGAGATATGAAAAATGAGGAAGAATTAACTATGAAAAAAGTAATTGAAAGTGTTTTAGGAAAAAGGAGTGGCATACATAAATAGCCCAGGTTTAAAGAAAGCATGTTATAGTACAAAAATTGAATTTATATGTATAGAACTGAGGAGAGGGAAGATGAATGTGGTTATGGTAGAAGAAATGGAACAGAGATAAAAGCAATATGAGGAGAGAGCGAGGCAGGAGATAAACTGAACTAGGCTGTGTAGGCTATAATTTCTATTTTGGACTTTAAAAGCAACAATTATTGAACGTTGACTACATTAAAAACATCAATTTTGTGCCAACCTATTGAATAATCTAATTATAGCACATGAGCTTAAAAGTAATTCTGGTAAAAAGAAATATGATTTCTGAAAAAAGAAATATATGGAAAGGTTAGAATGAGTAGACTTGAGAGGGTGGCTATTGCATAGGAGGTAAAGATGAAGTCATTATGAATGACATAGGCTGCTGATAAATATGATACAGGGAAGTAACAAAATAAACGTTTTTCTTTTCTTCTTCTATCCATTGTTCTTTCCTTCTCTTATTTAATTGTTCTCAGTTCTTTCCATAGGAAGATAAAGATAATAGAAAAATGTTATTCTTAAACTAAGAAAGAATAAACCCTGGATGACAAAGTGAAAAAAAGATATCAACATCAGAGTGAAAGATAGGGTCAAAATGCTTATAGGTGCAACTGAACTTGATATAACCCCTAACATCTGGGAGTTAGAGCTTAGGTCCTGTGAGAGAAAAAAATATTATAACAGTTTCTTTCTTGTGGGGAGATAGACTAAGCTAGATAAATGAAGCCAGGAGTCATGAAAATCTTTATTATTTGAAATTTAAGGGATATAGCGATCAAAAAAGATAAATTCTTTGCTTAGAGGTGAAAGAGTATAAATCATTAGTAACTATTAAGTAAATGTAGAGATACGTTGATAGAAACCAGAAAAATTTTATTGACTCCTTGAATAAGAGTCAATAAAGATTGGTCATTTGTCTTGGCTGTAGTACAACAATAACTACAATATATCATAATCATAGAATTGCATGGCAAACAAGCATGAGGTTGCCCTACAGTGATGTGGTTAGAAATAATGGAGATATCAACATTAAAAGTTATTTGGTATGAGTAAAACTATGAGTCTCAGAGAGGGACAAACTTAAAATAACACTATAACAACACATTTGGATTCCAGGGTAAATGCTTTCTCATGGATAATGCTCACTGAAGATATGTTCAAAATAAGAATTATTACAAATCACATGTATAAATGAATCACTTTGAGGAATGGTTAGCAAGACAAAACAAATAAGACATTATGTCATTCAATAAACAGAGATAGCACAGTAATAATAAAAAAGATATTTCATAATAAGAATGAATATAGTGATCATAGATATAGGATATATGATACAAAACCAGGTTGATATAAAAAATGAATAAGCACATTTAAAAAATAATAAAACTTGAAATTTTGGAATTAAAAATATAATTATTAGAATATAACCTTACTATATGGACAGGGGAGCAAAATAAACCATATTTAAAAACTGGTATTTTGTAGAATTTATATTTTTAAAAATTATAATTAAACACAAAGAAATGCATTAAAAATATAGAGTTTTTAAAAGGAGACAACAGTATGAATAAGTCTGAGGTGTCATATGCTAAGTGTATGCCAAGTCCCAGAATGAGCACTCTTGGCTTATGTGTACCCTCATCTAACATAAATCTATGAGGAATGGAACATATAAAAGAGGCAGAAGTGAGGTATCTGTATACATAAAGCCATGCTTCAGGTTTAAGACATTAGATATAAAAGAGTCTCAGAAATGTGGCAAGAGATGACTTGAAATAATCTAAAGAAACTTCTTCATGTCCAATATAACTAAAAGGGGTGCAAAATAGTAATGATTTGTGTGCAATTTCACTTCCTGTTAATGACAATTACAATATAATCTTATTTTTGTAAGTTAAATCTGGGTTATAAAGCAATACATTATTTTCTAACATGTAACTTTTAACTATACCATAAGATGGAAACTATCCAAAGATATCTTTTTACTAATTTTACTCCAGAAATGTTTTACCATTAGTCTTACTATTAGTAAGACTTACTATGATTTACTATGTGTATTAGAAATAAAAAAGGATGAATTACTGTGAAATTCTTTGCTAATAGGGAAAAGAGTATAAATCATTAATAAAACTATCAAAGAAATATAGAAATACATTAATGTAAGTTCCACAATCCATGAGAAAACTATATTTATTTTATTATATATGATAAGTAACATGACTATCCCCAAAATGATAGAATATGTAATTTTAAAAAATTATATACAAACTATCAAGGGAAATTAAATTTGAAAAATACTCCAAATCAAATTTTGCTAATTTATTTTAATGCATAAAATATCTCTTTATTAATTTTTCTAAACACTTATGTTAATAAAAAAATACTATCCAGGACAGAATTATTCAGCTAGGAATATTCAGTTGTATAGTATTTACCCAGAATTCCATGCCAAGTTGGAGAATGAGTATTGTCTTAATTGTTAGTAAATCAAATACTTGTATAGCATAATTTCCTATCTTTCCAAGTGTGCATTTGTTTGGAAAAATAAAATCCCCGTGGACTTGGAAATCATTTGGCTGGTATGCTAAGAATTCCCAGGAAATTCCAAGGAACAAATTGAGGAGGATTAAAAAGGGGAATAAAAAAAAAAAAAGAATTAATAACATGAATTGAAATTATGGGCTGGAGGATATGTTCCCTCTTTATAACCCCAAAAAGCTTCATTAATGTTTTTCAAACTTAGACTCATAAAAAAAAAAAAAAAATGGAACTTAAGTAAGAAAAGACTTTATTCAAATACATTATTATAAGAGAGGGGAAAAGGAACTATTGTAATAGAGGGAGGGAGACTATTGTGAGGCAAATGCTCTGACCATGACATGAGAACTTCTCAAAAATTATGTCCAAAGGGGCCTTTAATTTAACAATATCCAGTGAATTTTTTTTTTTTTGGAAAGAAAACAATGGCTTAGTTTTTCAGTGGAATCAATTTAGTGTAAAGTGAATAGAGATACAAGGCTACTGAGCTTCGTAATTAAGTGGCACTCAGAATGTAACACAGGAAATTTTCAGAAATCATGGACAGGATGATAAGATTTCCATGGTTTATATAATTAGTGTGGATTCCATTAAAATCATTTTCTATTTCCAACCACTACCCTTTACTTGTTACTGTTTTATAATATTCTCTTTAGTCAGCATTCTGAGATTTAATTTGTCATGTCTTTGTTTCAGCTAGAGATAATATAAATAAACTCAAGATCTGAACTATCTTGGTTTGATAGGGTTATATTTATTTCAGCATCATAATGTAAAATAGCTAAATTTTAATCTTCCATTTGAGATAATTCTATATATAGAAATCTAAAATTTAAAAATAAATACAAAATGGCATAGGTACACTATTTAAAAACATGAAGTTAAACAACAAAAGGAAAACAAAACAAAAACTGAAAAGTTTTAAAATAGATTGACTTGCAGGAACAGTAATTACAGTGGGAAATGGTATAAGATAGCTGTTATTTTAGGTTTTTATTTTTAAATATATGTAGACATGTATTTTTCTGTTGGAGATAGACCTATGTTACCTAAAAATATATAAATTAAATAAATTTGAGAGCAACTTAACTCACTAAAACTTTTTTCCCTAGAAATTCGTAAGAATTAATTGATTTTTTCTTGGTGCCATTTTAACCACATTCCTTAAGTTGTCCTTTGAGGAGTAATGGATGGGGAATGTGAGCAATGAGGGCATGGAAGAATGAGTTGTTAAGTCTAAAACAAAATTCTCATGGGATTTTATTTGGTTGAGATGTTCCTTGCTTGAGAGTTTAAAAAGTCAATAGTTTTATAGATTTTTTTTTTAACCTTCAGAATGAAGTAACAGTGGAAGTATACTTTGCAAGGGTGTTCAGAGAATAAATTATTAGCAATAAACTTGGCACTCAATATTTTTACACATTTGTACTTCCCCTGGTACTCTCCAGACTTCGATTCTCAATTTTAAGAGCTTCAAATTTCACAGAAATACTATCCAAGGGAAAAGAGTAAAAAAGAGAAGAGATGTTTATGTCAAAATATCAGTATAATCTTAAACCAAAAACATATTAGGTCTTCTCAGTGGCCACTTTGCTTATGATAGGATCCTCTCCATTTTAAGTCAGCACAAACATTTCATGAACGAGCTCTCTGCTGTGGCAAATGCTTTTGCTTTTCACTAACTGTGTCTACTCACTGGCTTCTGCTTTATAAAAATGGTTTAAGTCTAAAATAAAATACACAATTAGAAGTGTATATACACACAGTATTTTAGTCACTGCATGGACTTTCCACAAAATTACACACTAAATGACATTTTTCTAGGTTCAAGAAAATATAAACATATGGGTTGGTTAATTACTAACCGTAATAACGAATTAGCTGTGTACACTGTTTTCATTGCAGATTTTCATATAACTCACAACTGAAAATTCAAACTTGCAAATTCATTAAACTTACCAGAATTGTAAACATTGCTGAGTTCTTTTTTGCAAGGAATAGGCAATACACAACACGAGCATAAATTCAATTTATTTTTTATCAGAGCTTTGACTTCTAGAGTTGTTTTAGTTAACTTTATGTCAGGATTTTCATGATAGAATCCTTGCCAAAGTGCTTGCTATTTGGTCATAACATTCATTTGTAGAAAAATGGTTTTAAATTAAATGTGCTTCATAATACAGATAAGTTTCAGTGATTCTACTGTTCTTCACACTGAAGATTTTCATGAAGTTACTCAGATAATTTATAAACTACCATTAGAGGAAAAAATATTTATTTAGCAGTTATCCTTCTTTGGGCTCTGACTTTTAGAGAAAATGAAATAAAAATACCCTAAATACTCACCAGAATGAAGTCATAATATAATACATATGCTGCCAACCCTTTCAAAGTAATAGAACACCAGAATATTAGAAATAGATTAAAATAACTTTTTAAATATACTCTAGGGTGCAGGTATAGGCAGCAAGCAGTGACTATTGGAAACTCAAATGCCTGTTTGTGTGACCCTATTCAGACATATCACTAGTGTTACTAAATAAAAGACTCCTTTTTTGAATCCCAATCCCCCTTCCCTCCCCTGGTTGGAGAAATTTTACTAGTTAAGAGAACATTCTTAATATTCCTGCCATGGAAGAACTCATGCTACCTCGTGCTCAGCCCTGGGAGACACTGCCCAGAGCAAGGCCTGTGTTCCTGAAAAGCTTGGCAATGCAGCAAGCGTATCCTTGTCTGTTCTGTGTGAAAGTGATCCAAAACAAGCAAACAAATGAAAAATCTAGACTTGCATTGTCTACTTACATATGGCTGGCTACAATACACTAATGTTTGTTAAACCTCATTGATAAGGCCATTTCATGAAAATGATAACACAGTTGGTTTGGGCACCTTCTGGTTTGATCCATATCTATTGTGAAGTCAAATAAACTTGAAACATTGGTGTTTGCCATTCACTCATGTGAAATAGCAAGCTAAAGAGTTCTTTAAGAAAATTGTGCTATTTAATGAAACTTAGTCATTTCAGTAAATTAATTATTGACTATAACATTTTAATAGCTCAATTGCTACTTATTCAAATATTCCCCTCTGCTAAGCTTCAGCTTATTGTAACCACCTTCACTAAACAGAATGAACTCTAACCCTCCATTTGAGGATTCACTACACCTACCTTACATCATTTATTTTTGCTTCCTATTATTGTCTGAGTGATGTTTTGTTGAACACCACATACGGTTATGTCTCTCTATAACTGGATTGATGTGTAACCCAGAATCATCAGTGAAGGACTTAACATCTTTTCTACTAATATTTTCACAAGTAATAAAAAGGATACCTTTGAATTATATTATTTTGTGATTACAGATAGGAAAATTTTAATAGAAAAAAAAGGGAAGTAATAGAGACAACACTGTTTACTTCCTTTGATATTTGTCTTCCTGCCTGTTCTTCTAACTTATCATAGTTCAAGCTCCTCATTGTAGCTCTTGCTCTAAAATATAAATTATGTAAATATATATATATACGTCTTATTGTTAAAGTGTACAGCTGAAACTTATTGGAATTTGTTAACCAAAGTCATTATAAAAAATAAATATAAATATAAAAATATAGTCACAGGGATGTAAAGTACAGCAAAGGTAATATGGACATTAATATTTTAATAGCTATATATGGTGTCAGATGGGTACTAGACTTACTGGGGTGAACACTTTACAAGGCATATAAATGTCTAATCACTATGATATACACCTAAAACTAATATGATATTGTATGTTAATTGTAATTTTAAAAAATTTAGAAAAAGTAAAAACAAAAATACAAATTGTATCATGCTTCATCTTTGCTTAAAACCCTTGAAAGTTCTCCTTTGATCTAGAATAAATTTGAATTTATGAGTGGCTAGCTCTTTACTTCACTTAAATGTCATATTTAAAGCAAATCTCAGTCCAAATTCTGACATATATACAAATATGTATTAGAAAAATATTCATTGGAAACAGGAACTAACAATTCATGAATCTGTTCACTAGATTCTCTATCTTCTTTTATACACTCTTGCCTCTGATGGAAAATTCTATCAGTGTAGATGGACAACATTCCATGGTTTGGTTTCTAGAGCCTGTGGTTGACATAATAAGGTCACACAACATTACCCTCCAAACCAGTAGCAAGACACAATGCTGATTAACAAGCTATAATTTCACTGGAAAAACTCACATCTGAAATTAATTATACCAGTAGATAAAGCCTCATATATTGACAGAAATATGGCTAGTTGAGTGAGTTCTAGTATTGCCTCTGAAGTATGACCTTTCTGAAACAATGTCAGTTGACTTTCCCTTTGTTTTAAGTATAACTTATTACCTTATATTTGAAGCTTGAATTAACTAGGACAAACATAATGTGAATAATGTGAAATTATGAACATCTTAAGATGATTTTGTCTTATTTTCTTTGTTCCTAAATTTTATTCATAAAGGTATTACTTGCTCCTCATTACAAACTCATAAAGTAAGAAGTGTGCAAAATGAAAAATGAAAGCTATTCTCTTTCACAGTTCTTCAAAAGAGATCCTAGCTCTTTGTTCGTAGAAAGAGAAGACTAGGTGTCAAAACCTAGAGAATAAACAGTCAGAGAAAAATAAGTTGTCAAGGACAGGAACATTGAGTGAAACATGAGAAGTTAAGAGGTTTGAGTCAGAAAAACAAAAGAAGTAGAATTTACTAGCCATCTTTGGGGTCAAGGATGAAAAGTATCAAGTGTCTAAATTTAATAGAAAATAAAAACCAACCATGACCTTTAGATTTAATTTCGTTTAATTTCAAATCTGCTCATATCATTCAAAGATTTTTCATTTAGATGGATACATTTGTTACATGATCATTGTCAAGTTAGCCATGGTTGACCATGATGACACTAATACAATTTATACATATAGCAAATTCTTGTTAATAATTTGGACAAGTTTTAGTATTATAAATATGAACTAATTTTATAAAATGGTATCTTATTCATCAATAATAATACTAGAAAATAACTAATTTTAAAAAATTGCAGGATTAAGCAATTCTTAGGAGAAAAATAGGCCATAATATTGAATTATTCTTCACTTGTTGACTCAATAAAAATATCTCTACTGTCTTTCACAGAAATCTATTTTTGTGAGAGATACAACAATAAAGGCAATAAAGTATCCTTATATATGCATCGACCATATTTATTCATATGTTGGTTCATTAAACTTTTAATTCCCTTTGGATATTTCTGGTGATTTTATGCAAATACACATTATAACATTAATATGATTTGGTAAAAAGCAATTTTCAAGCAATTATGTTACTATAATGTTAGTCAATTCACAGCATAACTTGTTAAAGTCAAAAGATATTAAAGTTAATTGATCACCATATCTCTGAATACAGTACTAGAATGTTTATTCATTAAAATTATCTGATTTGAGGAAAAGGGAGATGAGAACAGTGATCGAAGAATCATAAAAATATCACCACCTAAAACGTTCCCTTTACATTATAAACCTCTTTTTCTTGCTTATAGTTCAAAAACTGTATTTTGTTTATTTTGAAAAGTCTACTGAGCAACTCACAAGTCTTTGTCCCTAGAGTGATTAACCAATCAGGCTCAATAACCTCATTCCTTCTTTTCTATTCTATCAAAGCTGAAAAGCAACACGAAAATCCCAGGAGAGCAGTCCCAGTAATGAAAGCCAGCCTAGTTGTGTAGCTGAGAGGAATCCCATTGGGTCCTGTGCAAAATATTTCATACAATAATATGTTTTCACCATCCACAGATAACTTATTTTTCATTAGGCCATTTTTGTCCCTTTGTTTCTTGTTGCTCTAAACATCATTACAGTTAGCGGAGTCATTGACACTGCTTTAGAGAAAGCTCCACACTATGGGAATTGAAACCCTGAGTGTGTATTATCTTTCTAGCATATTTAGCTATCATTTTCTAACTCCTGAGTTTCAGTTTTAATGATTCATTGTCAATGCAATTTTAATTTTTTAAAAAATAATCACTCATGTTTTTTGTTTGGAAGATGGAAATTACACAATATTTACATATTAAAATGACAAAGAATTATCACACCTACAAGGGTTTGCTATGTAATACCATAAATGTATTTCTTAAACAGAAAACCCATTATCTTTACCCTTTTAGGATAAGTTTGTGACTATAAAAACAGGGCATTTTAGTGAGATCAAGGTTTAGGTTTCTCTTCTACAAAACTGTTAAATAATTTTGGAAAAATAAATTAAGCTGTCTGTGCTTAAGTTTGCTTATTTCCTATGCTGAGTATTATAACTATCTGTACTTTCTTTTACAATAGACTTACAATTCAATTTTATATGAGTTCAATTACTCCAAAAACTTAAACTTTGTTGAAATAAGATATTATCAGATTCATTTTCCAACCATCATGTCTTCTACTGATAGATTAAACAGAACAAATGATACTATTGTTCACTTGATGAACAGTGAATTTCCCATCCATCTTTGCTTCTCTTTCAATAAAGTGAATAAAATAAAGTTATATTTTAAAAATCTTAAAATAATATTTTAATGTTACTAATTTGAAGGAAAACTTAAAAATAATAAATAATATGTTACACAGAATAATAAACATTTTAGGGCAACTTTTCAATGGAAATTCAATTAAAATTTTATTTAATTAAAAAGACAGAGATTTAACAATTCCATGCTCTTTAGTATTATTACTCTCTCAACAAGAAGAGTAGCTAATGAATTAGGATTTTAAAAAATTGACTATTGCTCTATAAATGCTAGATGTTTTCGTTTGTTTTGAGTGTGTGTGTCTTCCAGAAGAATACCTATTCTTTGATTTTTATATTTGCTTTCTTTGTGGTTTGTAATTTATAAGAAATTAAGACTGCTGTGAGTAATTTTTAAGTTTCTATTGCAGTATAATACACATATGGAAATGTATGCATATAATAAGCGGCAAGAACTGTAGTTTGCTTTTCATTCAAAAATATATTACTTTTATGACTTTTTAAGTGGTTATTTTAGTGTAAGAAAATGTGAAAGATCTGAGATTTTACCCTACTCTCAAGCTAGCAAGTTAGTATACTACCATTTCATGGATGCTGGTAGGAGCCCTGAGACTCCTGAGGAAGAAACAAAGGACAGTTTATTGTTCACAGCAATAATAGCTAACATATGGTTCTTTACTCTGTTTCTTAGCCACAATTCCTACAAGGTCTTGCAACAAGGATCTTGTATCATGTGCACATGCAGAGGGTTGTGTTAGAGGAGAGGAACTCTGATCTTAGAGAAACCCAATCTTTTATAAAGGGCTGCAAAAAACAAGCAAACAAACAAACAAACGAAAAAAAACTCAAACATTTGCCTAAAAAGAAGCATTATCTTTATTATAGTACTCTCCATCCTGATGGGAGCTAGTTCTCTCTCTTTCAAGACCATTTCTGTATTAACATCTCTGAAAATATTGTCTAGAATTAAAGGCAATAAGTGCTGCTGCTCACACAACATACAGATATACAAGGGACCCATAAAATTGATCTCACAACAATAAGTTTAATAAATTTTTTCATACTAGATGACCTATGTAACTGACAGTCAGATTCAAAAAAACATTACCAGCATCTGTGAAACCCATCTCATTTTCACCTACCTTTCCTCTATCAAGTGTAACCACTATCCTGAAATTTAACAGCATAAATTAATTTTTTCTATTTCTTGAAAAAACAGAAAATAAAAAATATATATATATATAGTGTGTACTCACTCTTTCAATATTCACTTTATTCATTCAAGTTATGCTCATTAAATTTGTTCATACTGCTGTGTGTTATTATAGATTTTGATTTTCATTACTATATAAATTTAATTGACTATAATGTCTCTAACTTTCAATGTGTATTTGGTAATTTCTAATTTTAGCTATTATTAACATATAAGTAGTTTTGTAGCATTTAGAGGTCATTTGGATGTCGAGTGTTTATTCTTGTATCACTACATAATAAATTATATTTCTGGTTACAAGAAAAAAAAATACACATAAACACTATAACTTCACTTTCAAGAACAATTAACATATAATGTAAAATTGTCTTTATTATTGAAATTTGATTTTGGCATATGGTTAAGAGATGCTAATCAAATATATTGTTGAAAGTTATATTCAGGGATGATTTTTTTTTCTCTTGAAGCAAACATATGAGTGCTAGAAGAGATAGAATGTTCTCTGCCTACTCTGCATGTATTATGGTTTATACCACAAAAATTGTGATATTTCTTGAATGTGAAAATTTCAGGATTTGTTAAAATGCCTTTTGTGAAACCTTAATGTTCTAAGTTTGTTTTTGTGACAGATCCAAATGTTACTTACATAGTAAAACATAGGATGAGATCCTACATATACCAACAAGAATATATAGACATTGTGAAACTGATATTGGCTTAAATCATGCTTTATTCATATACTATTATTCATATATTATTCTTTGTTTTAAAACTGTTATCCATTTTAGACACCAGAATATTGACAAATAAACTAATTAATTCAGGACAAATTGGTTTAGATGACTTTCTTTCAAAACATGTAAAGTAATTTATTTATTTACTTACTTACATACTTACTTACTTATTTAACGGGACTTCATTAAACAGTAAAACTGATTAACTTCAGTTTTACCTTGAATTTCTAAAGTGCTTTGGCTTATGACATATGCTAAAGTATGGATATCATTGACAGATCCTCCCAATGAATATTAATGTGTGTCTTTTTGGCTAATCTCAGAGTTCTTGTCATGTTTTACGTACTAACAATGGGAATCTCTTTTTAGCCACCTTCTACTTACTGTTGACCTAACCTATTATGTTTATCCAATTCTCTGTAAACTCTTTTCCTTTCTTGGCCTATAGTTAGATCAACTTATACTACATTCTGCCCCATACCATTAAGTATGTTAATTTAACAGTAATGTTTCTAACTTTTCTATTTCATTTTTACCCATGTCAAGATATACACCAGCATTTCTCAAGGGAACTGGGTGAAATAAAAAAGCATTATGATCTTAAAACATATCTGTAATTTTCTAGTATTGAGTTTAAATCCACAATATACATATAAAATAATTCTCTTAATAACATGAGTTGAAAATATATAAGCTCATGCATTTATAAGGGCTAGAAAAAAAATTGCTTACTTTCAATCAATTACTCAACACAGATTTAAGTCCTCTTCTTTGACATTGGTTGTGGTTAATTGTTGGAAATAAAGACAAGTTTGTCACTTTACCTAAACCCAAAGGCCTCAGGGATTATAAGAATAGGGACCAGCATTTGTATAATGCCTCACATTGTATTTACAACTATCACATAAATAAACACAATGCCAGTAGCAAACTGTGAGGGATTGTTACTATTCTTATTTCTTTTGTGAGGAATTGGAGTATTGGAAGTGTCTTAAACTAGTTTACACAGTTAGTAAAAGAGAGATTCAGCATGACCCAAATTTCCTTGATTTGATTCAAACTTTCATCGTTCCCCCCCCCCCGCCTTTAACACTAATAAATAAATAATAACAAGGCCATAGTTGGTTCTGCAAATAATTTTTAAATGGTGTAGGTCTTCTCCTGTCCTCTGAGAATTTGGTCTGCACTGTTGTTTCTTCTTATTGTCATTATAGATGTTTTGTTTTGTGTTTTTGTTTTGTTTTATTTTGTTTTGTTTCCTCAGTTGCTACTCTTGGCTACTGGCTACAGAAACTTCAAGAAACTTTCAAAAGACATTCTTAATATGTCTATAGAAAGAGAGAATGCTTAGCTTTATGCCTATTCTTTTTTGTTCAACTTTAAAATAATGCCGTATGTAAATTACAGCTTTCTGGGTGGAAGTAAGAATTAATTTTTTTTGAATCTGTAAGCTATTTGTGTTAACTTATTTGAAGAAATATTTTTGAGAGAGATTCTATCTTATATGAAACTCAGATAAGAATGGTTAATTCACAATGATTACCTCAGGTGTGAAAGGTGCATTTATATAAGAATTTTTAAATGCAGATTTATTGCACATTAACCAGTTTTCCTTAGTATGTATGCTATATTTCACTTCAGTTCCATTTAATGAAAACAAATGTTTGCCTCTTTCAATTTCTCCTTTAAATTTTATTTCAGTCACTTAACAGAACCAGATATCTTATATTCTTTTCTATAAGGCAGATATAAATCTTCATTTCGCTTATCTTGAGAAGGGACTTATTTATATGTTAAACACATCATTTTATTAAATAGTTTGGTAACTTGCTCAGAGAAATTAAATAGTTGATGTAAACCTCAGTTTGTATGTTACTACTCTGATGAAATCTTTTCCAATCCTCCCAGATAAAATATCTTTCACTTGGCTCTGTTTTCCTACTCTGCTTTACATTTTTCTAGAAGACAACCTATCACACTAGATGGTATATAGTATTTTATTTATGCTCCTTTACATGATAGGCCTTTGAACTCTTAAAAAAGATATTTCCTAAGAGGGGGAAAAAGACTTAATTTCTTGATAAAAGCGCAGCAAGCACTGAGACCTCCTTGAAACAGCTGAAGACCCATTGCAGCTCAAGGGAAAGAATAGAGGGAAAACAAACAAAACAAACAAAAACAGTATTTCTAGGAGACTGCAGGAAAATTTACTGGACCCAGACAATTGGACAGCTAATGCTAGAGAGGAGCAAGAACACTGAGAATCCTAACGCCAAAGGTCTAGGAATACAGGCATTGCTTATATCTGTATAGGAGACAAGGCACCCTCATTTTCCCTGCACAAGCTAGAGACTTTGATTGTATGAGTTTGCTAGGACTGCCATAACAAAATACTACAGACTGGGTGGCTTAAACAACAGATTTTTTTTTTTTTTTTTAAGCTGTGGAGGCCAGAAGTCTAAGTTCAGGATTAAGGTGTCAGTAGCTCTCTCTTTGGCTTGCAACAGTTACCTACTTGCTGTACTCACATCGTATTTTCTCTGTGTGATATCTTTTCGTTATAAAAGTTTTCTCTTTTTATAAGATCACTGGTCTTATTGGATTGAGCCTGCACTAAGTGCCTCATTTTAATTTAATCATCACTTTAAAGGCCATCTCTCCCAACATAGTCACATTCTCAGGTGTTAGGGCTTCAACATGTGAATTTGGGGGGGGGGGCATGCATTTAACCCATAGCATGTAGTAACAAATAGCGTGTTCTATTACTAAGGAGAAGCAAGACAGTAAAGGGAGACTTTTTGTGAGATGCAGATACATGCAAAAAGTCTCAAGCCAAGAGTGGATATTGAGAAGATTCCTTCAGCAACTCAGCTCCACACTAAGCAAAAGGTAAGTTGGAGAAATTTGAAACCAATGGTAGGTGCAGAGAAAAGAACCATATGCACAATACCCAAATCCAAAGTGCCTGTAAACCCCCTCGCACATACACCAAAGTTCTAGCGAAGAAGAGGCACACTCATTTCCCAGTGTAAATATCATTTACCTCAGTCTTTACTTTCTTATACATAGTGTTGTAAAATAAAACAGTGAAAGGCAGAAAGCATGAACACACACAGACACACACATGCACACATATTCACATTGCAAAGAGACAAAATAATAAAAAAAAATAGAATTGGAGATGACTCAATGTTGCAACTATTAGAGAAGAAATGTAAAGTAACAATGAGTAAGGACTTTATTAAAAGTGGATAACATGTATGATCATTTGGGGATTTCAGCAGAGATATGGAATCTATAAGAAAGAGTCAAATGAAAATGTTAGAAATTAAAACAACAGAAAGATGATGAATTTCTTTGATGAAACTGCCAATAAATTCAACACATTTGAGAAAAGAATATGTGAACTTAATATATGTCAAAATAAGTTACCAAAAAAATTGCAAAGTTATGAAAGAGTTAACAAACACAGCAAGGATGTAAGAGCTCTTAAAATTAACAACAACAGAAATACTAATCCTGGAAATTGTCTGAGCAGACAAATCAGCTTAGTAATACAAGCAAAGCTTAATCTAGCTTATTACACAAGACTAACTACACCTGGGTAGTTTTAGTTTATGTCTCTGTAAATCATAAGCATAACAAACTGTTCTCCAAAATTGATATGAGGTAACCATTAACCAATTCTCTATCATTTAAGAATATTCTATTATGACCTACCACTGTGAAGAATAAAGTCACTGCTCACTATGTAAGCTGCTTCATAAAAATATACCCTAGAGTCTCATTCCATATTTTGTTGTGAGTGTTCCTGGTTTGTGAACTGTCTTTGGTGTGCACACAGTAAACTTTTCCTAATTACTACTTTAGTGATTGACTGGTTTTACTTTAGCTATTTTCTGAACTTTAAAAGAGCCACGGGATAATGGAAAATTGACATATGTGTAATTAGAACCCCAGAATGAGAATAGAGAGTGTCAGACTGTAAAAAAACATTAGAAGAAATGATGGCTAAGAATTTTTCAAAAGTAATGGGAAATATCAAACCACATATTCGAGAAGATCGAGAACTACAAGTATAATAATTTATACAAAAAAAAAGAGAGAGAGAGAGAGAGAGAAAACAAACACTAACAACAACAACAACAAAACAGCTAAATGTTTAACATCCAAACATCTAAAAACCAATGATAAAGAGAACATTTTAAAAGAAACCAGAGATAAAAGTCACATTATATGCGGAGAAATAAAGATTAGAATTATAGTTAACTTCTCATGAGAAACTGCAAACCAAAAGACAAGGAGAGCAACTTCAAAGAGATGAAGAGATTTCTCAAAAAATTCAAAATAGATATACCTTTTACCTCAGCAATTGCACTTCTAGGTATTTAGCAAAAAAAAAAAAAAAAAAAAAAAAAAAAAACAAAATAATAATTCGTAAAGATCTATGCACCTCTGTGTTCATGGCAGCACAATTTACAATAGTCAAGATATGGAAGCAACCTAAATGCCCATTGACAGCTAATTGAATAAAGAAGTTATGGTTCATATATACAATGGAATATTACTCAGCCATTAAAAAAATGAAATCCTACCATTGCAATGACATGCATGGACCTAGAGGTTACAATGCTGAGTGAAATAAGTCAGACAAAGATAAATACCATATGATTTCACTTATATGTGTAATTTAAGGAACAAAAAGAACAAGCTTATCACAACAGATTCACAAATATAGAGGACAATCTGGTAACAGCCAGAGGGGAGGTGTCTGGGGAGCTGGGACAATGGGGTGAAGGTTAAAGAAGTACAAATTAGTAGTTGATAGATGATCGCAGGAATGGGGAACACAGCACAGGGAATGAAGTTAGCATTAATATATTGAATAGGTGGAAAACTAGAGGAGGGAAAGAACAATTAGAGGAATTGTTTTATAAACTATATAAATGTCTAACCAAGGTACTGTATACTTGAAATCAATAAAATAAAAATTTAAAAAGATACTCATAAAAAGATTAACAATAATAAATAAATAAATAAATAAATAAATAAATAAATAAATAAAACAGAAATTCTATAAACAGCAAAATATCTTTCAAGTTAAAGGACTAATGTAAACTATAGTCTTTGGGTGACAAGATGAGCTGATACAGGTTTATCAGTGGTAAAAAAATGTTTAACTCAGATAGGGATATTGATCATGGGGATGGCTATTCATGTGTAAGGATAGGGAATATATGGAAAATAACTGTTTCTTCCTTACCATTCTCTGTGAACCTAAATAGTAGTTAAAAAATAAAATCTAGTAAAAAAAATCAATCATGAGAATCCTCTTGAAAGCATACGTCTTCTTTACATGGCTCATAAGAGGATTCCACAGTTGAAAAAGCATCCCTAATTTGTGGCTCAGAGTTATTGCTAAATTCTTTATAAATGTTACTAGTACAGTTAAAGTTATCCTTATTATCAATTTTTTTAAAAAATGAAAATAATGTTTTTAAACATACATAAGTGGAAGGATTCATAATAATCAAATTACTCTAAAAAATGTAAAAGGAGGTCTTCAGGCAGGTAATATATGATAACAAAAAGAAACTTGAATTTGCAAAGAACTAAAAAGTGCTGGAAATGGTAGAGAAACATAAAGATAAAAGCTCTTCCTTACTTTTAACTGCTCTAAAACATAGTGGACTGATTTTTAAATGATAGCAGTATTCTAAAAATTTTTGACACAATAAAAATAGACATTGGTTGAGAGAGTAGAACTGGAAATATGTGATTGTAAAATTCTTATACCATGCTTGAAGTAGTATGGAATTATGTTGTGAAAAAGGAAAAAGAACAAAAAGAACCCCTAAAAACAAATAAAGTAGATGATAATGCAACTATATGTACAAGTGTAGGAAATGTTAATAGCATAAATACAAGTAAAAGATGTATACAATAAAAAATGACAAGTAAGACCCAAATATATGCTGTCCATAAATAAATAAAATGCAAAAGAATGGGAAAAGATAGGTATTGCCAACATTGATCTAAAGACAAACTGACTGCCTATACCAACCACAGAAAGTACACTTTAGGAGAAGCAAAATCATAAGGAATAACAATGGATATTTATAAAAGGGTAAGTTTACTAAGAAGACAACAATTCTTAAGGTTTATGAACTCAAGTAAAAAAAAAACTATTATGCCTGAAACAAAAAAGTGATAGAAAAAAAGAAGATAAACACACTTAAAGTTGTAGACTTTAATACTCTTTCCTCGGTAATCAGTTAAAAAATAGAAAATCATTATGTTTAGCGAAGTTCTGAATAACATTTTCAAACAACTTTACTTAACTGTTGTTTTAATCTACCCCAACAGCAACAGAAGACAGTCTTTTAAAATATGCATATTCTCCAAAATAATCCCTTCACTTTGTTTAAATATATCTTAATAAATTTAAAGAATTAAAATCATTTAAAGTATGTTCTTCAGTCATGATAAAATTAACCTACAAGTCAATTATAAAAATATATCTTAAAATTCTTTGAGTATTAGGAAATTAAACCTGCAAGTAACATTATCAAAAGTCATAAGAGAAATTCCAAATATTTTGAATTAAGTAAAAACAAAAACACACACAAAAAAATCTATGTGATGTAACTAAAACAGTTCTAATAGAAAAAAATTATAGCATTAAATGCTCATATGAGAGAAGAAAGTCAAAACAATGCTTCCAATCTTAAAAACTAATGAAAGAAATTAAAAATAAATATAAAAAAGTAGGAGGAAGAAAATAATAAAGACTACAGCAGGTGGTAATGACATTGAAACCAGAAAAACAACAGAGAAAAGAAATAGAAGTTGGTTATTTGAAATGGTCAATAAAATTGCAAGATAAAAAGAGTAGACACAATCTACCAAAATCAGAAATGAAGGAAAGGATGTTAATAAAAAACTTAAAGATTAAAACAATAATTAGGATATATTAAGTACAATTTTATGCCAACAAATTTGACAAATTAAGTGAAACAGACAAATTTAATGGAAGATACTGACTAACTATGCTTACTTGAGTAACTGGCTTTGCCAGGTCCTTTGTTTTGGGGTCTCTCACATTTCTGCAGTAAATCATACATGGCTCAGCTCAAGATTCTGCTTCCTTGTTCACACATGTTACTCTTGGCAGAATTCAGTTCCCCTGCACTGCTGAACTGAAGCTTCAGTTCCTCATGAGCATTTGTCTGAAGGACTCCATAGATTCTTTGCCCTTTGAACCACTTCATAAATCATCTCACAATATGGCATCTTGTTCATCAGATCGAGCAAGAGAGAGGGTATGAAAGACAGAAAGCTAGCAAAACTGTCTCAGTATGTTATAACCTAATTGCAGAAGTCATATCCTATCACCTTTGCCCTATTCTATTATTAGAAGGAAGTCACTAGGTCTGGCCCACAATCAGGGGAAGAGGAATACCCAAGACTATGGATGCCAGGAAGTGGAAGAAACACTAAGAGCCAGTGTTAAAAGCTGTTTACCACAGAAATACTATCAATTTTACATAAAGTTTTCTGAAAATAGAAGAGGAAATAAGTTCCAATATTTGATAAAGCTAGGAATACTCGTGTCAATAAAAAGACATTAAAAAACAAGTACGAAACAAAAACTTAAAGTAGTTTATGCCTCATCTACATACAGTAGATATGCCTCATCTACAGAGACACAATCATCCTCAGTAACATAAAGCAACTCAAATTTACCAGTATTTAAAAGGATAACTCATCAATAGCAATTATGACTTATTTACTTATTTGGGGATTATAAAATGTACAATATTTAAAAATTGATTGAGATACATCACATTGAAACACTAAAGAAAATTTATATGAAAATATTTAATAGATACATAAAGCATTTGACAACATTCAGTATCTATTCACGAGCTTTTAAAATCAGCAATATAGAATAAGAATGAGAATCTATACAATTAATCTACAGTTATAGCCACATTTATTGGTGAAAAACACTATCTCAACCAAAAAAATGATAAATTGAACTTTATCAAAGTTAAAAACTTCTGCTCTGCAAAAAAAATTACTAAGAAAAAAAAGCCATAGAATAGAAGAAAATATTTCAAAACATATACCTGATAAAAGACCTAAAGACTGGTATTTAAGTTTGTCCTTTTACAGCTGGTTAAATTGAGGAGAGTTTGTTTTCCATTGTTTTAAATAGATGCTTATCTATAAAAACACTCAATCTCAGAACAGTCTCTGTTCACAATTCTGAGTTACAACTCCGTCATTCTAAGATGTGTAAATCTCTTTTGTCCTTTACTATTTCTAAACATAAAAAAAAAAAATTAAAAAAAATCCAGACAATGGCTTTCGCTACCTCTTCTGGCTATTCTTTACCGCCCAAATAACACAAATCATTCAATCTAGATTACACAAACTCATTCATGGCCTCTGCATTTTCCCCTCTGCTTGGGCCACTATTTCCTCTATTAACTGAATGGCTCACACTTGTCATAGCATTTAGATTTTTATGTAACTGCATTTTTTCTTAGCAATCTACCCTAACTACCACTTCAAATTGCACTTAATCATTTCTCTTGCTTTATTTTCCCCATTATACTTATTAACTAGCTTATTACATATTTTATTTATTTTGTCTACTGTCTGTACTTTTCCTATACTTTAAATTATAAGCTCTAAGTAGATATTGAGTTCTGCTTTTGGTTAAGCACTTTTTCTACTTTAAACAAGTTGAGGGCAGAAACAAAATATTATCCACTACAACCATAAATTTCTTATTTTAAATGTAACATGTTATTTCCCCATATTAATTTTCTAAAACAAAATTCAGTTTTAGAAATGAATAAACATAAAGCCTGGTTTAAACTTTTTCTGTCTTAAATCTTGATCAGAACTGGGCATATGGAAAATAAGTCTTTTCATAAAGGATATATATTCAGGACCTAGTAGAAGTGGTTAGTTATTACATGTTTTAATCTTTCTCAGTTTGTGGATGTGGTAGTGTTGAGGGTCATCGGTGTATGTTAAAGTTAAACTCAAGAAAGTTTTAAGATTCAGAAATGAATGGAAGCAATAAGCCTGTAAGTCACAAATGGGAGAGTAACTGAGTCACCAAACCAATGACTAGCAGAATCTATCAAAAGTATAACCTGTAGAAATGCAGAAAATCTATTCCTATCATTTAAAAATGTTACTCATACATTAGAAGTGTTCAAAACATATTTGTTGAATTTATGATTTTATAAATTTAGAAGTAGTAACAAGAGGACCCATTGTGAACAAAAATCAGTGAGGTTAGGAGAATATATCTTTGGAACAGATTTAGATTAAGACTCATTTATAATTATTCTCATGATATGATACATTGAAGGATGAGCAATATTAAAATTCTAAAGATGACAGACACTTTTTAACATGGACTGGATGACCCTTATCATATTTTATTTATTCCCTTGAAACCTGGTACCAAACAGTATAACCTCGGTAGTGTTTGTTTGCAGTAGGCTATGTTTAGTCGATTTAGTTTAGTTAATCAGGACAAAAAGGGCTGAGAAATTTTATTTCAATTCTGAACTTTAATGATCAGGTAACAGTAGCCAAAACTATATAGAAGTATTAACAATAAAAACAAAATAATATTATATATGCTTGAATGATAGTAAAAAAATATATATATTTAGAACCATTAAGGTCTCCACTACTGTTTTACATTCCTGATGTTTGCTACTGATAATATTTTTAAAAATTTAAAAGTAAGCAGATTACATAGTTAAATGTTAATATATAGATATGGTTTTATATATATATCTTTGATTAAGCGATGGAATACAATTTGTATAATTCAGTCTGTAATTCTTCACATCATTTTCCCTTTGAAATTGTATTAATTTCAAACACTTTAGCCCTTCAAAAAGGAAACAGATGCTAATTTATTGCTTTAAGAATGTATTTAATTTAGTTTAGTATGACTTACAGATTAGGTGTTTTTCAATAAATTGTCTTTGCAATTCTCATTACATTATCAGGCTAATGGGGCTGAAATGACCATCAATTTGGTTGTCATTAAGTAAGTTTTTAACAACTTTTTCTAATAGTTAATTAGATTATTTTATTTAAGGATGTCTGCACGTTGTGTGCAATACCTATTATTCCTATGAATGTTCTTAAACAAAATTAAAAAATAATTCAATTAAATAATTATTGAGTACTTACATTCCACTAGGCAGTCACTATTCAAAGCAGCAGAGAGTCAACTGGTATGTAAGATACAACTAATTTTCTAATGGTATCTCTTTTCCCTAGGGAAAAAGATCAATGAATCATTGTATGAAACAGGTGATTAAAAATAATATTTGCTAAGCACTAAACTATATTTGTCTCATAATTCCTTCCTAAAACCAAATTACTCTAAAGACATTTAAGTGTTATATTAATTCTTTGACGAAAACTCTGAAACAGGAGGAAACCTCTGAGGTAAATTGAAATAGATTTCAACATTTTATAGTTTCTTTATAAATTTTATTGAGATATAATCAAAAAATAAAAATTGTCTATATTTAGAATGTACAACATGATGATTTATTATAGATATATATTGTGAAATTTTGACAAGTTAATTAACATGTGTATATCACCTCATTCAGTTACCTTTCTGTGTGTGTGTGTGTGTGTGCTGTGTGTGTGTGCTAAAACACTTAAGATCTACTCTCAGTAAATTTGAAGTACACAATACAGCGTTATTAACTATAGTCATTATACTATCCATTAGATCCCCAGAACATATTCATCTTATAACTGAAAGTTTGTAACCTTTGACCAACATCTCCCCATCCCACAACAACCCCTCCATCCCCCACCTTGCAACTACTGTTCTACTCTGTGCTTTTATAAGTTTGACTTTTTTTATAATCTCCTTGTAATGGAGATCACATAGTATTTTTTTTCTTAATGATGAATTTCAAAGATTTATGAGTTCCCTTCAGAATTATTTAGTACTCATTATTAAATAATATGTGAGATAAGGAATGAGCTAAAATAACAACAGACTTTACTAAAACTTGATTCATACTTGAATATATATTTAATTTTTCTTTCAAAATATATATTGAGTACCAGCTGCATAAGGTCCTATGTTAGTTGCTTGAGTTAGGGGTCTGAACAGGAGAGTTGCTTTGCTTTTCCTTATTAAACTTAATTAAATGAGGGAAAAGAGAACATTATAGATTTTACATGTTTGAATGCACACATTAGAAAACAATGAGACATGGGTATGCACAACATAGGAAGCAAACCGTATTTAGTAAATACTTTCATAAAAAATATTTTTTTTAGTGAAGATGACAATGATGACCAGGGAATGAAACATTAAATGTGATCTGGGAAAATGATTTGGCCAGAAAATTCTAAAGTAAAAAGGAGGTAATAGATAAGAGGAGTGAAAGAGAAAAAAACCATTATAGCTAGCTCATAAATGTGAAATGAAATAAATGATGAAAGAAGAGTCGAATTATACTGCTTTGTAGGCATTTCATAATTTTGCTTAATGAAAACAGGGGGCATGCAGGGTTTTCAAGCTAAGAATTTACTTGATCAGATTTTTATTTGGCAAGGCTCACTGACAGCATTATGGAAAACATTCATGAGGAAGACAATGTTAGCAGGGAGAGTGTCTGGGCTCTAGCATGAATCCAGGCTTGCTGGCAGAAGAGATGAAAGGCACTAGGGAAACAATATTGGGTTTAGTGATTGATTTGAAAAGACCATGAGAAGAGAAAGGAAGTGTCAAGTAAAATCATAGGTTTTTGACTTGGGCAACCAGACGGTTTGCTTTACAGAGAGTTCTTGAAAGAGAACAAGATTAGTAAGTTAATGATAAATTATAGTTTGCATATTCTGAATAGTATGTGCCCCAAAGACAACAAATACAAATATTACCCAGACAGTTAGATGCAGAAGTCAGTAATAACCTTTTATTTGAGATGTGCAAATGAGTCATTAGACAGTATATGGTGATAGAATTCATAACACTGGTTGAGATATCAAAATGAGAGAATGTGATGAAAACATGAGAGGCCCAAGATAATGATCAACATTTAAGAGTTGGGTTTACTGTATGTGAGTGTTTGAGGAGGGAAATTCTTTTCTCTATCCATTTTAGGCCTAGGCTGAAACTCTGTAACAAAATGCAGATTAATGAGAGAAAGGCATACACATTTAAATTTTATGTGACACAGAAGCCCTCACTAGGAAATAAAGATCCAAGGAAGTAGAGAAATCTAAAATGCCTTTATACTCGATTGAACAAAGAGAGGCGATTGTAGAAAAGTAACCGAAAATAAGTGGAGACTAAAAAAATATAAATAAAAATTATTTTAATAAGGACTGTTTCTGCAGAATTCTCTCAATCTTAACTTTCCATCTTTGATGAAAAGAATGTTTCTTTTCTCCTGGTGTGGAGAGGGCATTTTTTACATTGGATTTTTGTATCTCCTGTTTTTAGGAAGAAAAGGGGGAGATCAGAACAGTCTGACAAATTTAATGATTTGTAGAAGAAATGGTCAATTTTATTCATTGATTGATATTGAGATGCCAAAGAAGTATAAAACATGATCTTCATTGGTAAATGTGGAGAGAACAACTTTTTGTGTGACTATAGGTAGAAATGAAGAGAGTGGCATAAAGAACTGAAAAGAGTGTCTTCAAGTTGAAAAAATAATGGGAATATAAACTTCAGAAATTAAATCATGAAGGGAAAGAGAGAAAAAAGAGACACTGTAATACAGTGGGAAAATGTACGGTAGATAAATTGGATTATATTCTGAATCATGTCTGAATATGTTGCCTTCTATCCCAAAAAAGCTGCTTATATATTCTTCTCCAAAGCACATGGAATGTTCTCAAGAATTGGCCACATTCTGGAACAAAGAAATAGCCTCAACATATATAAGAGGGTTGAAATCATAACAACCATATTCTCTGATCATCATGTTTTGAAACTATAAATCAACTGCAGAAATAAATCAGGAAGAACCACAAATATATGGAGATTAAACAATGCTACTGAAGAATAACTGGGTCAAGGAAGAAATTTTAAAAAGATCAAGAGATACATAGAAAAAATGATGATGATAGTACAACATATCAAAACTTTTGGGACATGGCAAAAGTGGACATAAGAAGAAAGTTCATATCATAACAAGCCTATCTCCAAAAAGAAGAATGAGCCCCCCAAAAACAAAAACAAAACAAAAACAAAAAAAAAAAAAAAACCCTAATCCGTCATCTTAAAAAACTAGAAAAGAAAGAACAAATGAGGCCTATAGTCAGCAGAAGGAAAGAAATAATAAATTAGAGCAGAAATAAATGAAATTGAAATTTAAAAAAAAAATAGAAAAAATAAATACAACAAGGAGATGGTTTTTTGAGAAAGTTAATAAAATTGACAAAGCCCTGGCTAGACTCACTAAAGAAAAAAGAGAAAGGACACAGATAAACAAAATCAGAGATGAAAAGAGGGGAAATGACGACTGATATCACAGAAGTATAAAGGATCATGCAAGAATACTATGAAAAATTATATAACACTAAATTTAATACCTACAAGAAATGGACCAGTAATTAGAAAAATACAACCTTCCTAGACTGAATCAAGAAGATCTAGAAAAATCTAAATAGACCAATCAGAAGTATGGAAATTGAAACTATCATCAAAAATCCACCAAATAGTAAAAGTCCAGGACCAGATGTCTTCACTAGTGAATTCTACCAACATTCAAAGAAGATTTAATACCTATTCTCCTCAAACTCTTCCAAAAAATTAAAGAGAAAGCAATACTTTCCAACACATTTTATGAGGCCAATATTATTCTGATACCAAAACCTGGGAATGATAAACAACAAAAAAGAAAACTACAGACCAATGTCTCTCATGAACACAGATGCAAAAACCCGAAATAAGATACTAGCAAACCAAATACTGCAACATATTAAAAAGATTATACACCATGGTCAAGTGGGTTTTATCCCAGGGTCACAGGGATGGTTCAACATACAAAATTAATTAATGTGATACACCACATAAAACAAATGAAAAAATAAGAATCATATGATCATATCAATAGATGCAGAAAAAGCCTTCAAAGATACAGCATCCATTTATGATCAAAACACTTCACAAAATTGGTAGAGAAGGAAAATACCTTAACATAATAAAGGCCATCTATGACAAACCTTCCACCAACAATATACTTAATGGTGAAAAATAAAAAATCTTCCCTCCAAGATCAAGAACAATGCAAGTCTGTCCACTATTGCTACCGTTATTCAATATAACATTGGAGGTTACCAAGTGCAATCAGACAAGAGTAAAATATAGAAGGCATCCAAATAGGAAATGAAAAAGTCAAACTGTCACTATTTGCGAATGACATGATTCTCTATATAGAAAATGCTAAAGACTCCACAAGAACACTCCTAGAAACAATAAGCAAATACAGTAAGTAATCTCTGGATACAAAATCAATGTTCAAAAATTCATAGTATTCCTATACTCGAATAATGAAGTATCAGAAAAGAAGTGGAAAAAATAATTTCTTTTGCAATTGCAACAAAAAGAAATAAAATATCTACGAATAAATTTAACAAAATATGTGAAGGACCTATATAATGAAAAGTATAAGACCCTATTAAAATAAAACAAAGAAGATACAAAAAAAAGGAAAGATAGTCCATGTTCTTGGATTGAAAAGAATCAACATAGTTAAAATGACCATATTACCTAAAGCCTTAGATTTAATGCAATCCTCATCAAAATCTATTTTTTAAAAAAATAGAACAAAAAGTCATCAAATTTGTATGGAAACACAAAAGACCCAGAATTGCCAAAGCCATCCTGAGAAAAAGAACGAGGCTGGAGGCATCATTCTGCCCGACTGCAAATTATACTACAAAGCGACAGTAATCAAAATGGCATGGTATTGGCAGCAAAACAGATACATGAACCAGTAGAACAGAATTGAGAGTCCAGAAATAAACCCATATTTACTTTTCATTATATGGACAAATAATTTTTGACAAAAAAGTCAAACATACAATGCAGAAAAGAAAGCCTCTTCAATAAATGGTGCTGGGAAAATTGGACGGCCACATGCAAAAGAATGAAACTAGACTGTTTTCTATCACCACACACCAAAATTGACTCAAAATGGATTAAGGACCTGATTATAAGACCAGAATCAATAAAATGCATAGAAAAAAACATAAGAACTAAACTCAAGGACCTTGGACTTAGAGAGGATTTTATGACTTTCACCTCAAAGGCAAGGGAAGTAAAAGCAAAATTAAATAAATGAGATTGCATCAAACTAAAAGCTTCTGCTCAGCAAAAGAAATCATCAACAAGGTAAAGAGACAACCATCCCTAATGGAAAAATATATTTGCAAAAAACACCTCCGATAAGGGCCTAATAATACAAAGAACTCATACGACTCAATAACAACAAAGAACAAATGACCAATCAAAAAATGGGCAGAGGACCCAAACAGACACTTCTCATTAGAAGACATACAAATGGCCAACAACATATGAAAGATGCCCAATATCATTAGATATTAGGGAAATGCAAATCAAAACCAAACGAGATACTATCTCACACCTGTTAGATTAGCTATAATCAACAGGACATGTTATAACAAGTGTTGGAGAGGATGTGGAGAAACAGGAACCCTCGTACACTGCTAGTGGGACTGCAAGTTGGTACAGCCACTAGAAAAACAGTATGAAGGTCCCTCAAAAAAACCTAAGAATTGATCTACCATGTGATACAGCAATCCTACTGGGTATTTACCCCAAAGACTTGAAAATTCATATCCAAAAAGTTATTTGCCCACTGATGTTCATAGCAGCAATTATTCAGAGTAGCCAGGACATGGAATCAACCGAAGTGCCCTATGATAAGATGGTTGGCTAAAGAAGCTGTAGCACATATATGCAATGGAATATTACTCAGCCATAAGAAGAGATAAATACTGCCATTTGTGACAACATAGATGAACCTTGAGATAATCATGCTAAGCGAAATAAGCCAGACAGAAAAAGTTGAAAATCACATGATATCACTTTTAGGTTTACATGGCATATAAACCTAAAGGCAACAAATGAGCAGAACAAACAGAGACTCAGGGACATGGAAAAAGGACTTGTGGTTGCCAGAGAGTAGGGGGCAGAGGAGGGAAGAGGTAGGCAGGTTTAAGCAAAAGGGGGTCAAATATGGTGTTTGGGGGAGAGTAAAGGGGTAAAGGTGATCAAATATATGATAGCTGAAGGAAACTGGACTCTGGCTTGTAATCACATAAGAAAATATATAGATGTCAATTATAACGCATCTGAAAATTATATAATTGTATTAACCATGTTACGCCAATAAACTTAAATAAAAATTATAAATAAATAAAAATAACAAAAACAAGCAAAATAAATAAATAAATAAGTTAGGATAACAATTTAATCTTAAGTATGTTCTCCAACTGAAACACAGTAAGCAAAGGTCTAAATGTTCGCCTGTCTTAGATTTCAACGGTAACTATCTACAGGGTAGGATTATGGGTGATATCTTATGTTTTGCCTTATATATTTAAAAAATGTATAATTAAAAAATAAATCTACGATATCATACAATAATATATAATAAATGATTTTATGTTTTTTCTCTTATTCTATCTTTTGGGAAAAAAAAATTATCCTTTTAAAACTACTTAATTAATAAACATTACCATACATCAACAGAAGTTGAGTAAAGCTATTTTTTTCTTTCCACAATCCAGTCTCATTATTATTATAATTGAAACAGCTCTCAATGTAACGCAAGATAAGGAACTTAATGTAATTATTGTAATTAATTTAACTGCACCTAAGAAAGTAAGTGAAGATATATGAGATGAGACTACTCTTAAGTAAACATAGTGTTAAAGTCTTACAATATCTGCCAATTAGACATTCAATATTGATTAAGACATTTATATGACGACTAGTAAGTATTTTTGTGTAACTAGTTTGAAGTTATTTGCTATCATCTACACATTTAGGGTCAAGTATCGCAGCTTGAACGCAATTAATTTTTTCATGACTTCAGCAAAATAGTGTGAAATAGCTCAATAAACATGTAGAATCTCTTTCAGTAGTGTATGTATTCTGAGTTACAGCTGTGCAAGTTGAATTTATATCTTAGATTCTAGATTGGTTTCTTCTGCACTGTAGAATGAAGTCTTAATAAGGATGTAAAATCAGTGTGTTGATCAGTAGCATTTTGTAAAAACTAGAAATTTCAATATAGAGAAGCATAAAGGCTAAAAGACAAACTGTTTGCAATACTAATATGGACATATGCCGATGATTTAATTTTTAGTGATTCCTTTTAAAAAATAACAGTATGAATGAATAATATTGCATCATAACTTCTATCATGTACTATTTAGTAGTGAATTGAATCTACATTTTCAATTAAAATGACAGTCTTTGAAGAAATTCAGAAAATGAAATATACTAACATAACTTGTTAAATGGTTTTATATTAATCCTGCTTTTAAAAGAGATTAAGAAGCAGTTAAAGTCTGTAACAGTAAATATTTGAGGGGCACAGAAAATAGTATTTCTGTAGTACAAAACATATTCTAATTTAAATCTATCATCTGTGATAAAAATATTTTTAAAATATAATATCTTAGGTCTCAAATTCGTGGAGTTGGTAACTACTCCGTATATTCAATTTACTAAGAATTAAAAACTTGTATATGAACTCTGATATTCTGAATAAACTTTAGCAAAATAAAGCAAATTTAAGTGATCATTATCAAATAGCAGTCTGTTCATTTAGAGAAAACATACTTCATTTTGTCCTACGTAACTGATACCTGTATATTTATTTGCTTTCTGTAAACAAACTATTTGTATTAAGATCAAGTTATAAATCTTGGATGTTAAACTTACTTTATAGGAGCTCATGGTTAATCCTAGATGTTGAAAATATAATAAACACCCTCACAATATCCCTAAAATCCCATATATATGTAATTTCTAGAAATATATTTTTTTACTAGAAATATCTATATATATAATAAGAAAAAGTAGAATATATAAAAAGTTTTTTGATAATAGCCCTCAGGCTTGGAATGCAGTCATATGACTTCAAAACATAGAATGATGATGAGATTAAGCAGGAATGTTTACTCATCTTCTGTAAACTTGGAACCCAAGTGATATGGATGGGTCACATTTGGCAGAGTTCTCATAGCATGGCTAGTCCAACATAACGGTTTTTAATAAATGTATTCAGTACATTAACTCAGTTGGAAGTTTTAATTTTCAAGTTTATTTCTATGTAGGCACAGGTTATGATTTGGGAATAGTATGTTTACAACAATGGTGGTGGAAGACTAGTCACAAAGTCTCCCAAGAAATAAAATAAA
Organism: Eonycteris spelaea; assembly: GCA_003508835.1. Taxonomy (NCBI): domain Eukaryota; kingdom Metazoa; phylum Chordata; class Mammalia; order Chiroptera; family Pteropodidae; genus Eonycteris; species Eonycteris spelaea. The sequence goes on from PUFA01000104.1 coordinate 4,483,464, forward strand.
AAATTTATAACTTTATATTTTATTTGCTCTCCTGAATTTTCTTAAGAATTTTATTGAAATGGTTTATAAAAAAAAGTTTGTTGATGGCTGTAGATTAAAGTTAAAATTATTATACACTTGAATTTATGGATAAATAACATCATGGTCATGTGTGTAAGAGTTTGTGTGTGTGTGTACAGATGTGTATCTTATACATTCATAGAATCTAATGTAGCACAGCATACGCTACTGCCAGTTATCAAATTATTTACCTTAACTAAGACATTTCCAATTCTGTTTATTATTTATGCGTTTGCCTTTCCTAATTATTTTTCTATTCATCTAGTAACATGTCTAATTCTTCAGTCTGCTTTTGTTAAACATAAGTTATATTATAATATGAAATCAAACTCAAATTATCACAAAGATAAGAATCTTGAAGAACAGATTACTTAAGAAAAGTTGATAATATCTTTGTGAATTTGCTCTGAACTTGCATACATTTTTATCATTTTATATTTAAAATTTTCTACTTCTACTGTTACTACTAATAATAGAAGCAATATAACATAGAAACTAGAGCACTAAAGAAAACAGTAAAGAAAAATACATAATCCTTTCATCAACATTAGCTAAATTAATATTTCATTTTGTTTTCATCTGTGTAGTGTACATATATGTGTGTGTGTATACACATACATACATATGCACACACAAATACACACATACTCACCTTCCCATGTATTTCAGAAAAAATTTTCAGAGGAGAAAACCATGATCATCATATATGTATGAGTTAGGGTTCTGCAGTGAAACAGAACTGAATAGAATAAAATATAGTTTATAAAGTCAAAGATCCCAAAATTTCATATTTAGCTGTATAGCCTTCTCTATTTTCTATTTTGAAAAGTTAATTAATTAAACTTAAAATAAAACATAGATGAGTTGAAATTTCCTAGCGGAAATAGCTGTTCTGCCTTGAAGAACACTCTACAGTCCACATGCATACCAATTTTTCACAAAAACATGAATTACAAAGATGAATAATATAAGTACCTATTCTGCTTTCATTATTGAAGGAACATATTCCTTTGCTCTTATACTTAATCAACCTTAATATATTCCCATGAACTAAATTGCCAACCTAACATCCAAAAAGCTGGGATAAGTATTAAATAAATTAGAATAATTATTGGCTAATTATTGCATCTGTTTAAGATAAATTATATCCTTTCTTAGAAATGCTACAATACATGTACATGCAATATATTATTGTAAAATAATTAAATCTATAAGTGAACCATCTAACTTAGGATATACAAATTTTGTCCAAGTTTTTAAATATTCATTTTGTTCTCAAAGATGTCCAACTGAATGCAGCAGGACCAAATTAACAAAAATAATCCAGGAGCAGAATCAGTTCCTTAATATTATCCAGTTGATTAAACCAACTCTATCCAATAGAACTTCTTCAGTGGCATAAATGTTCTTTAACTTCACTGTCCAAAACAAACTTAACCAAGTAGAGCTACTTAAAGTAGTTAATATTATTAAGGAATTGAATTTGTATTTTATTTAATTTTCATTAATTACAATTAAGATAACCACATTTTAGTAGTGGCTACCCTATTAGACAGTGGACAGTGAGATTAGAGTCCTTTTAGAAAAGCAGTTTTTTAATCAACTGTGATCTATAGAAAATTAAGATGTGCATTTTTTATTGTGAGCCTGTATACAAATGCATAACACATAATCTCTATATCTGTTTATCTATCAGTCTATACATCTGTAAATTCAAATATGTAGAAAATGTTTAAAGTTTAATAAAAGCGATTCTTATGCATATCTTATGTCAAGGTATAAATTCTGGTATTAAAAAAAAAATGTTGTATTCTACTTCCTTCTGATCCACAATCACACTGTTTATCTCATTAATAAAAGTTTAGTATGTGTGCTTCCTCTAACGAAGAAAGTGGGTCTATAATGTGCTCTCCAAAGAAAGAAAGGGTAATTATATGACATGATGGAGATGCTAGCTAATGTATGTTAGTAATCATTTTGCAATATATAAGTGGTATCAAATCAACACATTGTACACTTTAAACTTATAGTATTATATACCAATGATAACTAAATAAAGCTGGAGAAAAAAGAATTTTACTTAAACCTATCATATAGGTTTCTAGTCAAGATGGCAAAGTAGATAAATGCTGTGCTGGGCTCTAAAAACAGCCCCATCAAAATTACAACTAAACTATAGAGCAACCACCACTGAGAATCACTGAATTCTCACTGAACAGAAGTCCTGTAACTAAGGACACACAGAAGCCACATCAAGACTGTTAGCAGGGGTGAATAAGTGGAAACAGGCTGCCCCCCCTCCACACACATACATGGTGGTTAAAAATCAGGAGAGGGATGTCTCAGCTGTTGAGGTCCCTCATAAGAGTGAGGGATAACAGCCCCACACAAGACTCCCAAGCCCAAGGTTCCATTGTGGGGAAGAGAAGTCCCCACCATTTATGGCTGTGAAAATAAGTGAAGATAGTGGCTGAATGAGACAGAGGGACGCTGAGGTCCCAGGCAGTTCTTTTAAAGGGCCGTCACACAAATTTACTCACTGACAGACTCACTCTGAGCTCCAGCACTGAAGCAGAAGCTTGAAAGGAGCTAGAGATATACAGGGAGGGACTGAATTATCTGGCTTCAGGATGAGGGCTGGAGGGACAGCTTTCCTTCAAACAGAAGAGCTGGCAGAAGCCATTGTTCCTTTGTTGAGCCCTCTACCTATCCAGTGAGCAGACTCAGGTGGGCACCATATCTGAGTCACCATCAAACTTGGCTAACACCATTTACTCCACTGTGGTGAGTCCCTGAAGCCCCTCACCCCCAAATTTCAGGCCTACCCAAGCAGCTTCTAGTGGCTTTTCCATACCAATGGCCTATCTTAGCTCATGCTTCGAACTTTTCTAAAATCTCTCAAAGGTTTAACAATTTCCAAATAAGCAGTGTTTGGCCTCAGTATGCTACTTTCTAAGCCACACCAAGCCTGGCATTAGTGGTAGCCAGTCTGTTTGCAGCTTAGCCCTTCATAGTCACCTCTAGTCCAACACGAGCATCAATCATCTGCAGATCACTTTGTAGCTTGTATCAAGTGGCCTCAGGTAGTGACTGAACTCAGTCTGCAACAAAAAAGCCCAAGAGGCCCCACACTTAGTGGCCAGCTTTAGATCATATGAGAGTATCATCCAACTTACCTCCAAATGACACACACCAAAAAGGTAGAGTAAGCAGGCACTAGAGCCTCACTGAAGTGAATCCTGCTTTGTAAGGTTAGCCATGCACAAGAGCTTTCCACTGTAGCCATGGTCAGTACTCACAACCAAAAGCTTCAGGGGAAATCCCTCTCATTAATGTGCAAATAGTAACTAAAGCTCAACTAAGACAGGAGGGCACACATGCCACTCACGAGGGGCACATCTGGAGTACTCGGCTCAGGTGACCAGGGATACTGTGCCACTGGGCCCCATAGGACACCTACTACACAAGACAAACCTACTGAGACCAGAGATATAACAGCTCTACCTAATACATAGAAACAAAGACAGCAGGGTAACCAAAATGGAGAAATGAAGAAACAAATAAAAGAACAGTACAGAGATCCAGAAAAAAGAATCAAACAAAATGGAGACAAGCACTCTACCAGACTTAGAGTTCAAAACACTGGTATAGGGATGATCAATGATCTCGGTGATAACTTTAACAAGGGATAGAAAACACAAAAAAGAATCAGTCAGAAATGAAGAATACAATAATTTAAATAAAGAATACATTGAAAGGAATCAATAGTAGATCAGATGAAGCAGAAGACTCAATCAACAATTTGAAAGACAAGTTAGCTGAAAACATCCAATCAAGAACTCAAAAAAGTAAAAAAAAAAAAAAAATAAGGATAATTTAAGAGGCTTCTGGGACAACATCAAGCCTACCGACATTTGCGACAAATGGGTACCAGAGAAGAGAGCAAGGGATTGAAAACCTATTGAAAGAAATAAGGATAAAAACTTCCCTAACCTGGCAAAGGAAATACATACAAGCCCAGGAAATGCAGAGAGTCTCAAACAATGTAAACCCAAAGAGGCTCACACCAAGACACATTATAAATTAAATGTCAAAGGTTAAAGACAAAGAGCAAATCTTAAAAGCAGCAATAAGAGCAGTTAGGTTACCTAAAAGAGAGGTCCCATAAGACTGTCAGCTTCTCAAAGAAATTTTGTAGGCCTGAAGGAATTGGCAGGAAATAATCAAAGTGATGAAAAGCAATGACCTACAAGCAAGATTACTCTAACCAACCAAAACTATTATTTAGAATCGATGGATAGATTAAGAGCTTTCCAGTAAGAAAATGCTAAAAGCAGTTCAATCACCACCAAACTAGTATCACAAAAAAATGTTACAGGGACTTCTTTAAGAGAAAAAGAGTATAAAAAATATATAAATAAAATGGCAAATCATTACATATCTATCAATAATTACTTTAAATGTAAATGGATTAAATGTTTCAGTCAAAAGAAATAAGATAGCTGAATGTTAAGAAAACAAGACCCTTACATACACTGCTTACAAGAGACTCTCCTTAGAATCAAAAAATACACACAGACTAAAAGTAAAGGAATGGAAGATATTACATGAAAATTGGAAACAAAAAAAAGACTAGGGTAGCAAACTTTATCAGACCAAAAAAACAAACAAAAACAAAACGGCTTTAAAACAAAGGCTATAACAAGAGACAAAGAAATGAGCCAGACATATGCCATCCATAGGTCATTTGCATTATTTAATTAGCCAACACCTGGAAGCAACCTATCTATCAATAGATAAATAGATAAAGTAATGGTACATATATACAATGGAGTATTGTTTCAGCCATAAAATAGAGGGAACTCTTGCCATCTGTAACGACATGGATGGATGTTCAGGAATATTGTGCTGGTCAAAAAGTTAGACAGAGAAAGACAAATGCCATATGATTATACTTATGTGTGTCAACAAAATAAACAAACAAACAAAAACAAATAAACTTATAGATAGAGAACATTTTGACTGTTGCCAGATATGAAGGGGATTTAGAGGATGGTTGAAAAGTGGAGGAAGAATAAGAAGTACAAGTTGATAGTTAACAATAGTCCATGGGGATGCAAAGTATAGCATAGGGAATATAGTCCAATAATAGTGTAATAACTAGGTATGATGTCAGATGGATACTAGGTTTATCAGGGTGGTCACTTTGTAAATTATATAGATGTCTAATCACTATGTTGTACACCTGACACTAATACAGTATTGTATGTCAACTGTAATTAAAAATAAAAATATTTAAAAATTAGAGCTAAAGTAATTATTGATAATATTTTAAAATATAAACTATTATCATATGGCTTCCTTCTCTCAGCATTAGAAACAAGCATATATCTTTCCTCAGGGAAGACTTTTCTGGGTATTTTTTGCTGAAATACACACACACATAGGCACACACACACACATACCACCACTCTGGCTCTGTTTCCCACTATCCTATTTTATTTGTGTTACAAACACTTGTGGGTATATGAATTTGACTTATTTGGCTATTTATGTGTTTTTATCTATCTTGACAAATAAGCAAAAATTTATAAAAGTACTTTTATTATTCACTACCATAATTACCAAGACTTACATGACCATGAGGAATGCTTGCTAAACAAATGAATGAGATCATATTGAATTAAATATAGGCAATTTTATTATCTATTTTAGTAATATCTTGATAGTCCTCTATAAAAGACCAAAGAGCAAAGAGATTTGCTAAAGTAATAAACATTTAACTAAACTCTTATGCAACTAGTGTATACCCTATACAGGTAAAAAAAATAATCAAAATTTAAAAGCCTTTTTTTTGTTTCATAAATACTTAAAATATTCAAAATACATCATATAATCTATCCTAAATGCCCTTTCACTTTACTGTTAAATAGTGATTGTTATTTGACACCATGAAATGTCTACTTTTTAAACATTTGCAACATATCCGATGGATATTACCATTTCTTTGCTTGGATCTATATTATGTGTTTAAAAAGAAAAAACATAAAGTAAACATGTAAGTTGTGGTCTAGTGAAAACTTCAGAAATACTAGCATCACAAGTGAAAAAATATAGAAAGTAACTCTAGGTTATTCACCAAATACAGCTTTCATTTCATGAAATTTATTTTCTCACCCTCTGGCTTGCTAAACACCTACTTTTAGCTTCAAGCCAATGCTATCAAGAAGCAAAGAAATAAGGATATTTCTTTGCAATTTTGATGCATTTTTTCTCCATGCAAAAACAAACAACAAACAAACAAATAAATAAATAAGATTAAACATCAAGTGTTTTCAATCAGAATATTAGATTTGGAATGTATCTATATCACTTGGTCTGATAAGGAAAAGAAAAAGACTTAAAAATCTTTCAACTACTTGAACACATTCTGACTTTATTAAGTTCCTGATTTCCCAAGCTTCAGCAAGCTCTAAAAGCATAAATACTATGTAAAAATAGTAATTTAAACAGATCATGATATATTGGCCTCTATTCAACCCATATTATCTGAATAGTTTGTTAAAGCTAATAACCACAGCCAGTGTGTTTGCCTCTTCACAGAAAGATAATTCCACTAAATTATATAAATATAATACAGTTTAATGGAAGATGAAATTGGTACAAAATCTGAATTGCCACTCTCTCACTCTTCACTATACTTCTTTACCTTAAAAAAGAATCCCTTTTTGGCAAACCATATGCAAGTATACAGTAACACTTCAAAGAGTCCTAATATATTGACATGCTTCTTTACTTGTTTATACACAATGGCCTAGGGATTTAAGTATAAACAATTTAAACAAAGGTTAATTTGTAAACTCTTTTGCTACAATGATATTCAATAATTTTGCATTTTATGACAAAAAATTAATTCAAAAATGTTATTTTTAAAAAAACATGTTAAGAAAGATAAAAAACTTTCTAAGCCTCAGTTTTATGTTTTATAAATTGTATCACATAATTTGTAAGAACCATTTTATTTAATTCCATTAAGGTATATTCTCAATAGTATTATGAAAAAAGTTTAAAGAAGGAAGAACTTTTAAATTTTATAATTATTTTGTCATTTAGCAAGCCACTATACTTAGAGTTAAAATTTGGTCTAATAGATAAAACTGTGAATCTTGTATTAAAAAAAGGAACACAAAACAGTAAAGCAAATAACAGCAACTCAGACTGAGCAAATAAGTCATATTCCAGGGATTGTGCTAAGGACAATAACAGACAAAAGATTTTCTTTAATGTGCCAGATGTTATATTCCTGTTATACCAATAATTCAACTGGAGTTGAAAAATTTAAACACTTTTTAAAAGAACATGACTCAGTAAATTTAATGCTTTTTTTGTTAATCTATATAATCTATACTTTAGATCACTATGCAAGCACTGACTCTTATTTGCCTAGATTCGTCCTAGTTTGTGCCAATGGTTGCCTCTGTGACTTAGTTTTTTCCTAACATTCCACTTTTGATAAGAAATCTCCATTAACATTTTTAAACTAAAAATTCAAGGTAATTCTGATACTTTTAGCTTTGAAAGTAAAGTAATTTTCTTATCTTTAATTATTTCTTAAATTATTTCTAAAATTTTTAAATGAGGTGGCTATGAGTAACAAAAATGATACATAACAGTGTCTTAAACAGAAATAGAGGTTTATTTTGATTTTTGAAAATCACTTAGATTAACCTGGAGGCAAGCAGTCCAAGGTTAGAATGATGACTACAGTTCTAGGACATTTTCAAAGACCTACAATGTACATTCCATCAATCCTAAAACAAGGTCTAAACCATATGATCCCAAGATTTGGCAATTAATTTATAGATAATGGAATGAAATGACAAAGGAGCAAGAAAAAATATCTCCTAAAAGAGTTAGCTAACAAATTCACTTTAGCTTACATAACTTTGGCCAGAATTTAGTTATGTACACCTCACCTACAAGGAATTTTGATAAATGTACATTCAGCCCTCCGTATCCAAGGGTTCTGCATTTGTGGAATTCTACCAACCACATACTGAAAATATTCAGAAAATAATGTTATGTTCTTGATGTGTATATGTAGTTACTACCTGCAATGGTTGCTCTGTATTAAACATGTAGGCTTTTTTACCCTTGTTATTATTCCTAACAGTAGATTAAATAATTAGTTATATAATATTACATATATTAGGTATTATGACTAATCTAGAGCTTATTTAAAGTATACAGGAGAATTGCATAGTTATATGCAAACGCTAGACCATTTCATATAAGTGACTTAAGCATCCATGATTTCGTATTCACTGGGGTCGGGAACAAATCTCCTGCAGATAGATACCCAAAGGACACTATAATTAGTTATAGAGTCTGGACATCTGGAACTTGCTAAGAGCACTTGATATAAATAACTGGATTACTTCTGGCCACATTTTTATATAATATCTTAATAAAAGACTTTAAAAAAGGGAAAGAGTCATAAAATTTCAAAAAAATATTTATTTTTTAATATTAGTAAATCATTATTCCACAGTTTATAGATTAAGCACTGTGACCTTTAAGTTCTTGTTCTAATCTTTCCAGTCCCTTTTGTTGTCCTTCTGTTGCTGCTGTCATTTCTTCATTATCTGAATGTTGTAGTGGTTCAGGTCGTTGGTCTCAATCCACTTTTCTTCTCTTATATAGTTGACTGCATAACAGCAGTTCCTGTGGTTTTAAATAATTTATTTATATCGCAAATTCGTGTCAAAACTACTCTTTCCTCTTAACTCCAGAATTGAGAATCTAACTTTACATGGGACATAATGGAACTTATGATTCTTTCTTTCCTAAACTACCCCTTCTTAGATGGTTCCATCAATAAATGGCAACTCCATCATCTGTTGCTAAGGTCCACAATTTTGAGTAACATTTTTTACTCTTTCTATCGTTACAAATGCATTTAAATTGTATTTGTATTGCTTGAATTCATTCCACAAACATTTATTCATAACCTTAAAATAGTTCAAGAAATCCCCAATAATTCTCAGAAATTGTTCAACTACCCATGTCTCATCCGCAATTATTCTCATCTGAAATCTTGCAATATCTTTCCTACTGTGTATTTCTCTTCTCATCCTGAGCCTTTTAAATATTCCTCAGGTGGAGGAAAGCCAAAATGATGTGATAGAAAGAAGGAAGATCTCCTCCAAAAGTACAATTAGTTTAAAAAGCCATCCTAATTATTTTAAAATTTTGGTAGATAACAGTTATGATAGATACATAGTAACATTTAACCATTTCAAGTGTACAACCCTGTGGTGATTTTTTTTAACTTTACTGAGCGGGGTAGCCATCTCTAGTAATCACCTTAGAGTATTTTTCTTTTCTTTCACTAAGTTCTCTCGTGTCTATCAACAGCTAATACTTTACCACAACCTCAGGCCACCTGTAATCTACATTTAGTCTCAATACATTGCCTTTCTGAGAATTTATGTAAATGGAACCATAGAAGATGCAGTCTCTTGGTTCTGGCTTCTCTCACTGGCATATATGTTTTGAGAATGCATACCAATTTGTAGCTGAATGGTGCGTTCCATTGTATGAATGTAAGATATTTCAATGTGGGCCATAAACACACACACAACACACATCACACTCGCACACACCAATTTTATATGTATGATCTATATGATTATATTTTGTACACACACATGTACAGTTAGTTTTCATTATCCATGTTGTTTTTCTTATGAAATCTTTATGAACATAAAATTAGTGAATGATGAACCACTCTTTTATGGGGAAAACATTATTTATTTAGCATGTATTATAATTTTAAATCTTAAAAATAACTTGCTTGATGGCTGCTGCTTTAACAGGAGCTGAGTTGGAATTCAAAACTCTTCAAATAGCCCCAGTGCCAGAGCTTCTTGCACAGCATTGCATGTCTGCCTGTTTCTCTATCCTTCTGTGATCTCTGCATAGGATTAAAACAAGTAGTTAAGCATCACCTGTTTAATTCAGCTGAGAATTTTCACCTCCAGCAACCTCTAATTGTTTGTACTTCTGCAAAATAATTTTCATATACAAATGTGCACATATATAATTCATATACAGTTATTTTCTCATCATAATGAATTACATGTTTGGGAATTGACTACTTGTTAAAGTTCATTGTAAGCCCCAAGTCAATACTTGGGCACTTTCGTAAGTCACTTGTATACATGCACAGAACAGTGAAAAAATCTAAATACTAGACATGCTTGTTCTCACCTGAGATGAACGAAGCTGTACTCTGCCTTCTTGCTTCAGCGCTCATGTTGAAAATAAGTGTCCTTTTCAGGGTCTATTTCAGGGTGCACATTTTTACATATTTGATCTATTTTGGTGACTTGAATGTTTCAAATTGCCACTAATCATAGTGCTGAAGTGCGATGTAACATTCTTGAGCACAGAAAGCTGTGAGGTGCCTTATGAAGAAAAAAAATTGTGTTTGATAAAACATGAGGTGTAGTGCTTTGGCTGTGAGCTCAGTGTTATGAACAACAATATAGTTCCCAGAAAGAAGAGGAAATCGCTATGTGAGGACATTCTGGGAAAGTGCCAAAGTAACGTCTATAGTAATACAAAACAAAACAAACAAAACAAAACAAAACAAAACGATGAAAAAGACAAAAAAAGTAGCTAAGATTAGTGATTTCACTAGATGATGATTGATAAAAAGTGTAGTGGACAGCATATTTATAGGTGAAACTCACACATTGTGACTATTCAGTTGGCGAATGGGCTGATAGGATGTAGAGAGGAAAATAAAACACATTTATGCTTGGCGAATGGCAAAAAGAAAAAGCCACTTTGGAAAACAGTTTGGCAGTTTCTTATATAGCTAAACAGTCTTAGTTCATCATCTAGCAATTAACAACCTAGGTACTTATCAAATTTATTTGAAACTTAACGCTCATACCGAAAAACTGCAAATTAACATTTATAGCAATTTTATAATTTATTATAATTGTCAAAAATGAAAGCAACTTTATGTCCTCCAGTAAGTAAATCAGTTTTAAAAAAAATATACATCTGACATCTATACATGGAATTTTTTTCAACAATAAAAATAATTGCTATCAAACCACTAAAAGATATGGATGATTATAAAATGCATATACTAAGTAGAAGTAGTCAATGCCAAAAGAGTATGTACTATACAAATCCAGACTGTATAACATTCTGAAGTAGCAAAGTTATATAGACAGTAAGTAGATCAGTATTTCAGAGTGCTGAGGGAGGAGTTGAATAGAAAAGCACAGGATATTTTCACAGAGGTTAAACTCTTCTCCATGATATGTAATTGCAGTACATGACATTAACCCTTTGTCGACACCCACTGAAAGTTTAACATATATAAAGCGTATTATTTAGGAGGTTGAAGATTAATAGAGTGGACTGCAGAATGTTGACAAAATAAGCTGATTGTATTTCACATGTGTTTAACAACCTCACTGTCTTAGTCCATTCAGGCTGCTAATACAAAATATTACAGACCAGATGACTTACAAAGAGCAGAAATGTATTGCTCACAGTTCTGGCAACTGGTTGTTGTCTGAAATTAGTCATCTTGATCCAGTGAGGGTTCTCCTCTGGGTTGTAAACTGCTGCCCTGTACTCTCATGTAGTGAAAGGAGCTAGGGATGCTGGGGGATCTATTTATAAAGACACTAGCCCATTCATGAGACACCTTCTTCATGACCTAATCACTTCCAAAGCCCCCACCTACCATTTATCATGCTTGGAGGGTTAGATTCAATATATGAATTTAGAGGACACAAACGTTCAGATCATAGCACTAACTAAAGGGGATTGAGGAAAATGTGCTGACCTAAATAACTGTGTATATGAATGGAATATTTCAAACTGAAAGCATAATAAATTGTATAAAGACTGTAATTAGTTAATGAAATTTCCCACAGGGATACAGGTTAACCATTCTATTAGTGCTATACATGTGTATGAGTATTGAACAATTAAATAATAGATAGCAGAAGGTAAATGTCAGGTTTCTCATTTTTGGAGTGTGATGTTTACGTGTAATCATGGGAATGACAATATAATGACCCATGGGTAATGATTAGAATTGGAGTAATCAGTATAAACACATGTATACAGATGGTGAGCTAGATAAATGTTAATAGATATATAACACATAGGTTAGCAACATACATACATATTTTCACCCTATAAACCAAAGGGGCCTATAAGCAATGAAACTCAGAAGTGATTGTTACACTTAGCACCTAGATCATGGTTTCTATACCATTGTCCAACAGAGGAAAAAAGCTCCTGATTCTAAGACTATGAAAGGAAATACAAGATGAACCTGGGACATCTTGTAATGCCAGAAGATAATATAGAACTCAGCACACATACTGAAACACACATACGCATGTGTGCACACAATGATGGTGAAATGTCAAAGGGGCATAGATGTCAAATGAAAGAGTTTGTTGGCTAAAGCAACTTGAGGAATAAAAAATATATTACTACTGGATAATAATTCCATATAAATAAACATTATAATTCCAAATATAAATAAATACTCATGAGTTCGTACTGATGTAAATAAATGATTGGGTAAGTAAATAAATGAGGAGAGAGAAAGATCTTCTGTGCAGATGTATTTCACATAATTTATGTAGACACTTCACCCTCTAGGAGTTAGAATATAGCTCCTTACTATTTAAAATGTGGATTATACTAAGTGACTTTCTTTCAAAACCACACTGTGGAAAGGGGGTTGGAGAATAACTTTACAGTGGAAAAACTTTACAAACTCTACTCAGCCAGGTAATTAAGGTTAACAGTTACAAGTCTAGCTAATGGTATGAACTTTTGATATGCTGTGATTAAAATTATGTCTTGGCAGTGTGGCTTTCCTCTCAAAAGTCAGTAACTCCAAATCTAATTATGAGGAAAACAATTAGACAAATCCCAATAGAGGGACAGTCTACAGAACACCTGTTAAATTTATTAAACAAGAGTCCATTAGCCTGAAGTGGCTGTAATGCTTTGGTGGTCTATGTAAGCAGACAAAAGCCTGAGCCTGTGAATGCTTCAAGGTTAAGAAATTGTAACCCAAGATAACCAACTAATAACCAACTGGCTCTAAGCTATAGTCCATTGATCAAATAATTTTCTTTCTTTTGCTCTCTATATAAGATTTCCCCCAGCTCCTTTCAGCTGAATGTCTCTAACTACTTCTGGTTTGGTGCTGCCTAATTCTAATCCAATTTGGCCTGATAAAATCTTTAAAGTTTAATATGTGTCAGTCTATATTTTAACACACCTTACTAGCATCTTCTCAAAACATTCCTCAGAAACAAGGTAAGTGTGAGAAACTGGCACAGATGAGAGAAGCATGAGGAGACATGAAAATGAAATGTATCCTGAAAAAAGTATGGAGTTAAGGTAATAATATATTAACATTGGTTCATTAATTCTATGAAATTTTTCTATAGTAATATAAAAATGTTAATAGTAAAGGGAAAATAGGTGCAGAGGTATATGGGAATCTTGTACTAAATTTGAAATTTTTCTGTAAATCTAAAACTGTCCTAAAAATGTTTAAAATTATGGCGAATGTTATTCTAAGTAGAGAAATATTTGAAACACTATTTTAAAATTCATAATAAAATAGTTTCCTATTATTGATACCTCTAACCGTGTTATTTAGAGACTCTAGGTAGCATAATTAGACACCAAAATGAAATGAAAATATGTAAACATTCTTGAATGTGAAAAAAATACTCATTATGTGCAAGTTGCCTTATTGCTAAAAATTAAAACAAATTAAAATAAATAAAATATTAGGATATTAGTGAATTTAAAAAGATAGTTGGCCAAAGTAAGAGAGTGAAAAGGCAACCTATAAAATAGATATTTGCAAATCATATATATAATTAAGAGTTAATACCCAAAATAACTCTTAGAATTCTCAATAACAAAGAAAAACAAACAACCCAATTAAAAATAGAGGACTTGAATAGGCAGTTCTCCAAGGAAAACAAACAAATGTCCAAACAAGCATATAAAAGGTATTCAATATCATTAATGACTAAGAAAAATGTAGCTCAAACCATGATGGCACTACCACCTTACATCTATTACTGTGGCTACTATTAAAATTTTTTAAAAAGAATAACATGCATTAGACAGGATAAGGTGAAATTAGAATTGTTTTTTTACTGTTGGTAGGGTTGTACAATAGTTTGCAAAAAAACAGTATGGCAGTTTCTCAAAAATTAAAAACTGACTACTACTATTTGACCAGCAATTGCACTCCTGGGTTATATTATACTGAAAAGAATTGCAAGCAGGTTATCAAAGAGCTATTTGTACCCATATTAATTAGCAACATTAATCACAATAGCCAAAAAGTGGAAGTAACTTAATGGCATTGATGATGAACAGGTAAGCTAAAATGTGGTATATATATTCAATGGATTTTAAAAATGCAGGAAATTCTGATATATACTGCAACACATAAATGAAACTCAAAGGGCATTATGCTAAAAGTAATCAAGCAGTTACAAAAAGGCAAAATCTGTGTAACTTCACTTATGTGAGGTTTCCAGGGAAGTGCAGTTTACAGAGGCAGAAAGCAGACATGACGGTTGCCAGGGGTTAGGAGGGGTGAGGGCAAATTCACAGGTGTCATATAATGTATAGTTTCTGCTTTTCAAGACGAAAATTGTTCTGGAAATTGGTTGTACACCAATGTGAATGTATTTAAACTTGTGAACAGTACATTATAAAAATAATAAGATGGTAAATTTTACATTATGTGCATTTCACCACAATTAACAATTTTAAATTTTGAAAAATTGATAGATTAAATTAATCATATTTCTCTCTGTCAATAAAACTAAAAAATAATTTTTAAAAAGTAATACTTTATTAAATCATCACACACTTTTAAGAAAATTAGAAATACACACACCAACATAATACAAGGTTGTTATAATAAAATACTAAATCTGTTAAAAAGTCAATTGATATATGGAGTATATTTAATATAGATGAATCTCAGAAATTTCTTTTATTAAAAATAAAAACTTCTTAAATAATATACAGTGATATCCTTATCTATAATTTGTAAACAAGCCATACATAAGTAATGTATCATTTAAAGATATGTAAAGTGAACTATTTTTCAAAAGAAATAATAAATGCACGATCAGGCTTAATAATTTATTTCTGGGTTAGAGGGTAAGACATATGAGTCAAATGGAAGAGAATATTAAGTGGAGACAAAGTACAAGTAATGTTCTATTTTTTATGTCGGATGATAGGTTAGCATCTTATAATTTAAAGTAAAGAAAAATTTTGAAAAAAAAAAAAGATAAAAGAAGACCAAACTAATTGTCAACAACGTCTATGACGTTATAACAATCACATTTTAATTTCGATAAAAAATTGACTTGAAAATTCAAATAGATTTTTTTTGAAAGAAGAAACCTATATTTGCTATTCTTAAGAAGAAAAGCTGAAACATAAATGAGCTGTGACTCAGGAGGAGGAAAAAATGACAGACTTTTTATCTTCCTGTGATTCTTTAGATGCATTATTATGTAGCTACAGCATAAAATGCATATGGGTTAGGTTTAATCCTTCATTTTACAGAACTACCACAAAGTGGAATCAGCTGAGGATTTGCTTCAACTGACTCTATTAGCAGTTGCTTAAATACCATCTTTTTTGGCACATGACCAGCTAGTAGAGTGTATCAAGTTTCTTTTACTACTATACTATAGTTTACATTCTGAATTTTTATGCTGTCATACACTTATATTAAGTATGATCATTTTATGTAAATTTGAAGTATTTAAGAATGGCAGTGTTCAAACGTAATATAGTAGAGTATATTAGATAAAAGAATGCCTTAAAAATATGGACCAGCCGATGGAGTCAGAAACTCTTAAGATCATTTTAAAATTGGCATTTGAGTTTTTAAAAAGGCAGGTTGAGTAGCACAAATTTATTCAGCTCTAATGAATATTTGATTGATTTTTCAGAGATAATTGCCCTCTATCAGAGGTCATAGCATTAAAATTGAAAATTAGTCATTATCTTCTCCATGAGAATTAGAAAAAAAATCACCATTTAAAGTTTTTGAAGGAGCTTTCAATGAAATAACTTCAAATACTGTTGGCATTGTATGATTTGAAAATGTCTCTTTGAACCTGCTTTATGTATATATTCTGAAATCATTTTAGAGTTATAAAAATGTGTCAAAAGTTAAAAGATAGCATACATCTTTATAATTCCTTCAGCAATGGTATTGAAACTAGGAAGAAAAATAAATAGAACATAAATTAATTTGCTTGATGTATTTGTTATTATTATTAGTTGTTCACAATAAATTCAGTATAATATTTTGGGGAAAGTAATTTTTAAAATTGTTGTACATTTTAAAATGTGATTTTTTTTCTTGAAAATAAACTGATAGCTATTGATATGATATAGCCATATCAAAAGATATAGATAATCATAAGAAATTAATATTGCTCATGGATATAATTGTGAATTATAAAACTATAGTAATATTTATCTCACCGAGTAAAAGTAAATATGCTAGCATCCTACACCAAACTATTAGCAAAAAATCTCCAACTGAGGCACAGAGATGGAAGCTTAGGAGAAATCATGGTCTAAGATACATATTGCTGTAATACTCATGAGTAAATGGCTATAAATTAAGAAATAGGATTGCCTGAAAACTTTTCAAAAGAGCTTGGCGTAAGAATAAAGTTATGATATTCCACATGGAATTTGCTAAAGAAAAATTTCAATGTCATACAACAACAACAAAAGGAAAATTCTAAAAGATCGACTTTGAAAGCTAGTAGCTCGTGGTAATTTGCAAACTCTTACAACATAGATAAGAAAGACATAACATCATCCTATTCATATTAAGAACTATTGGATGAAGAGATAAAAGTTAAAACTATTAAACTAATGATAAACAGAGAGTAGCACTCAATAACATCAAATAAAGGGCAAATCAACAATAATAAACACATTCTTACAAATGTATCACTGCAGGATTATAGGATTGAGGCACAGATGACTATTATTTCTTTACTTAAATGTGGTGCCATAAAATTCCCACCTATTCTTATATGGCATCTTAAATATAACTTATCATTTATGATGTAGTTTGAATATCCTCTCCTTTATTCTCCCAAGAAAATTCAGCCTTGGGTTACTTTCTATTCTCTCTTTATCCTTTCTATAGCTTGAGAAAGGCATTCATTGCATTGATTGCCAGTACCATATTTTAAATATTCTAAATGCATATTTTTCTACATTATAATACCTTTTAAATCTAGATGTATATATAATTGATGTGAAAAGAGAGAATTAGGTCAATTTTAATTGATAGTATTTTCATGTTTCTTAATGGCATGTAAAATAATTGTGCTATAATTAATAGAGACTAAAGTTGCTGAAATGAAGTAATAATATAGTTGCCCCTCTCATCACAGACAGTGATCCTCAAGAGTGAATCTATAATCTTAATTCTTTATATATCTTAGAGCCCGAAGAGTAGCTGTCATATGAGAGATGAGTAATAAAAGGTTGAATGATGCGTACTTGTTATTATTTGTCTGATAAATTATTGTTCCATTAATTAAAAATAACAAACCTTAAGGACATTAGCCTAAAAATTATGAAATAAAGGCAATAACTTATGTCTCTCAGGTACAGATTATTTGCAGTCTATGGAGAATACTTTTTCAATACATTCATAATGTGAAAGATAGAAGGTTATATATAAACTAAAGGAGAACATAGTATATAAAGCCAATATAAATAACCAGATAGCAAGCAATAGGATACATTTAACAAAATTAACAGAGAGATATCTGAGGTAAATGCAGCCCAATTACTTATAAACTGTTCACCCTGAGAATTTAATTTTATATTGTGAGTATCATGACTGCATATTCATTATCTAATACAATAAAATTTGAAAATAAGTGGTATTATTAATGATTATACCAAGACAATTTTTAAGCTTAAAAATGCGCAGGCATTTCTATACTGATCACTGGGAATTTTTTAGGGAAAAAAAAAGAAAAAGGAAAAACAAGAAAGAGTAAGAAAGAAACAAAAGCTACTCTTTTTGGGACCATAAACTAAGAGGGAAATTTTATAAAGTCTGATTAAAATTAAAAAAATGAAATGGATGTTCTTATAAACATGAAAAGCAAGAAACCTACAATCAAGATTACTTTACTGAGCAAGGCTATCATTTAGAAGCAAAGGGCAGATAAAGAGCTTCTCAGACAAGAAAAAGGTAAAGGAGTTCATCACCAACAAACCAGTATTACAAGAAATGTTAAAGGGACTTCTTTAAGAAGAAGAAAAAATGTGCCAAAATAATAAATAAAATGGCAATCACTACATATCTAGAGACAATACTTTAAATGTGAATGATTAAATGTTCCACTTAAAAAGACATCGGATGGCTGAATGGATTAAAAACAAGATCTATACATATGCTGCTTATAAGAGACTCACTTCAGATGATAAACACACACACAGACTGAAAGTAAAGTGATGGAAAAAGATATTTAATAAAAATGGAAACAAACTAAAAAACTAGAGTAGCAATAGTTTACGTCAGAAAAAATAGACTTTAACAATGGCAATAACAAGAGTCAAAGAAAGACTCAGCAATTTCCCTTCTGGGTATTTATCCGAAGAAACTCAAAACACTAATTGAAAAAGACATATACATCTCTATGTTCATTGCAGATTATTTACAATAACCTAGGTATGAAAGCAACCTAACTGTCTACCAACAGATGAATGAAGAAAGAAAATGTGGTACACATGAATGGAGTATTACTCAGCCATAAAAAAGAATAAAATCTTGCCATTTGTGACGTGAATGGACCTAGAAGGTATTATGTTGAGTGAAATAAGTCAAACAAAGTAAGACAAATACCATATGATTTAACTTCCATGTGCAATCTACGAAATAAAACAAACAAACACAAAACAAATAAAACATAAATAAACTCGTAGACACAGTGAACATTTTAATGGTTGCCAGATGGGGGAAATTTGGGATGATGGGTGAAAAAGGAGAGGAGATTAAGATGTGCAAATTGCCAGTTATTAAAATAGTCATGAGTTGTAAAGTACACCATAGGGAATACAGTCTGTAATATTATAAAAACTATGCATGGTAAGGTGAGTACTAGACTTATTGGAATGATTACTTCATAAATTATATAAATGTCTAATCACTATGTTGTACACCTGAAACTAATATAGTACTGTATATCAACTATAATTGAAAAAATATATATATAAAGTACATTTGAAAGATATAGCTAAAGAATTTAATAATTTTTTTAATTAAGAATGATTTTGTTCTTATAGGCCATGTCACATTTCATAAAACTAATAGTTAATGAATGATTAGCAGATAAATGCAAATATACTTGCTAATTAATGACACACAGCCCCTGATAGCTGATTACTTAATTTCATTTAGGAGAGGCAGATGTTTCTCAATGGCTCTCTTGAAACAGGATCTTTTTTTGATTTGATGTTTTTAGATCTATTTACTATTGAGTTAATTTGTATTTAAGGTAGCAGTTTCATAATATGTAATATTTTTATAACAAACACCTGAATCTGAAAAGCAAAGTAAATAAACTATGGCAATAACAAAACATTTACCAAAGTTTAAAAATAGTAAAACTAATTAGTTAAATAATTATAGTTTTTAACATTGTTGAAAGGGAATATACATATAAAATGTTTATATATACACAAAATATATACACACACAAATATATATACACACAAAAACAAATGGTACTTAAAAACATATCTAAATAAGATACCCAGAACTTTATATATTTATAAGGTAAAGTATTTCAGATTCTTGTTAATATTTAAAATTTTCGAATTAGTATCATAGTTTAAAACATTTACATGTGAAAAGCAGAAATAATATTTATAGAGACCTAGTGGGAAGGCGAAATGTCACAGTCACTTTGGAAGACAATTTAGTGCTTTCTTACAAAACTCAAAATACTGTTTGATTCAGAAATTGTGTTTCTTGGTATTTACTCAAATGAGTTGAAAACATGTTTACACAAAAGGCTGCACAGAGATGTTTATAACAGCTTATTGGCAAAACTTGGAAGCAACCAAGATGTCCTTCAGTAGGTGAATGATAAATAAACTGTGGGGGAGGGAGAATAAATAGATAAAGCACAGAGGATTTTAGGGGTGTGAAAATACTCTGTATGATACTTTAATAGTGGATACACTTCACTAAATTTTTTTCAAAATCTGTAGAATGTTCATTTATGTTTGGCCTGGCTGTTCTTCCTCTCCTTTGCTTTTTCTTTTTTAGTGCATATTATTTTTCTTTTTTAGTGCATATTATTTTTGGCATTTCATATTTTAGTGATTAATTTATAGATTACAAATGCACCTTTATGTTATCACAGTTTATAGTTAAATGCTATAATAACACATAAATCATCTATAAATCTTATAACAATGTAATTCTCTTACGGCCTCTCACGGTTTATTCTTTCTGCTTATTTTTTGCTTCTGCATTTTATTTCTAAATATGCAATAATCCTCACACTACATTGTTATTACTATTAGTTTAAGCAGTCTATGGTTTTTTGAAGAATATATTAAAAATATTTTTAAAAGAAGTATTCAAAATATCTTATATTTATCTTGATATTTAGCTGTTCTAGTGACTATTTTCTCCTTTGTTCCTGAATCACTTTTGCCTGTATGTTTTGTGTGTCGTTTAATTTTACTGTATGCCAGAGACATTTATAAAATAATAACAAAGATTGAAGTAAATAACATTTACTTTCAAAAAGGGGACACTCTATTTCTTACAGGTCACATAAGTGTAGCTAAGTCATTCCCATATGTAGTTGAACAGTGTCTGGACTTTGTTGCAGATTTAGTTTGACCCAGTTCATCAATATCTTAAAATATTTTAAGGGAAGAATCACACTGTTTTGTTAAGCAGGTTTTGAGATAATAATACCTGTTATGAATCTCCAGTCATGTATCTTGGCTTCCTGGTTAAGAAATTCTTTTACATACTGGCTACACAGTTAATGTTCACTGGGGACATCTTTTTGTCTCTGATCTTATCTCTTTTTTTCTGCCCTTAGGAGGTCTGTCAACCCTGTGGCCTTTACTACACACCCTTATTCAGTTAAGATCAGCATTCCTTAGATTTCTGTTAGTTTCACACCACAGCCTCCTCTTTCAGCTTTCAAGTTGTGTGTTGGGGGCGGGGGGGGGGGGGGGGCTGGGACAGGCCTTAAGAATGGAGGGGTAGAGATAGAGGATTTGCACACTAAGTAGACAGACTAGTCTTTATTTACATATCTTTGTATTGTTACTGTTCTTAAAAACATTGCAGTTTTGGTGCCGATCACCATTTATCTTGCTGCTGTACAATTACACAATTCATGTGTTTAATAATACTTGAAAAGAAATATATGTAAGTATGATAGGCATAATTTCTCCTCTACAAATTGACAATAGACCCTCTCCACAAAATGTTAAAAATATGAAAATTCATGAATATTTAAACTAATAAAAGGTGCTAATTACATATTATGTAATATTTTATAGTCAACATTATAATTCTCAATTTTAAATATATATATGTATTACTAACATATGAAAGTATTTATAGCTATGATGTGTTATTCATACACATTCCCAAAATATAATGTACCTATATATCATCTAGTTTGATAGTTAAATATTAATAAAATAGCACAAAGCCACAGTAGTAGCTTTTTTTTAGGGTTTTTTTTAGGAAACTTTCCTCTCAATTGCCATTCTTTTATTATCTTACTCTATCATTGCTTTCATATTAGTAAATGATGATTTTCTTTTCCTTTTTCTACCATTCTGCTTTAAAATTTTTGGTTTTCTAAGAGTTAGCAAAACACTATGAACCTCGAGATCATGCTTCTCATATTAACTAATTAAATTAATTATCAAAGCAGAACTGTTATATTTTGTAATGAAATATATTTAAAAGAATTCATGCCATCTATTCCTGAATAAAGTAATAATAGGGTTGAAAAAAAAAATAAAAGGCTGAAATTGAACATATTTTATGAAAGGACCATCTGCAATTTTTAAAACACCCTTATCTGATACCCCTAGCAATCCTAATAAATCCTTAACTTAAAAATATTTACTTTCTTATTCTTGAATCTTATTTATTGAGCCCACTGAGAGAAATCTGCATGCGATGTATTTTTACTAAATGTGATTATATATTCTACAAATACAAACATTTTTAATATACCCTATAATAATAAAATTAATACCAATTGAATAAGCACTAACAGTGATAAGAGAAATCATTCAATGGTGAAATCAAGGAAAATATTTGTTAGTGAATAAAGTTATCTATTTATCTTAGGATTACAAAGATAATATGCATTCTTTAAAAATTTTTTTAATAATTTTAAAATTATAATTTTTAATCTTTTGTATTTGTTCTAGATAAGTTTTATAAGTTAGATAAGTTTTGTTGGATACAATAAAACCAGAATTTTTATTTATTATTATTGACATAAACATACAACATCATATACTTTGGAAATTTAGGAATAATTTAAACGAAAATAAAAATAGAGGCAAAATTATACATGAACGAGGCATTTTGAAAGTTAGAACTATCTTCAGATAAACATAACTTGTTTGGTTGTATGGAGAGGAGGCCTAGAAATATGCAGAATATTTTTTTCAAAATCTTTTAAATTTGGCAAATCAAAAATCTCTTAATTTTTCTATTTTACATTAACCCACAGTGAACTATAAAACATAATTTTTGTTCCTCAATTTTACATCTCCGCTATTCCCAAAAGGAAAGAGAGAGAGGTTGTGCAACGTATATAGGTGTGTCTGTATATATTTTTATGTATACACACACACCTCTATATATACATAAGTTGGTGTGTGTGTGTTGGTAACAGAAGAGAAAGAGAGGGAAATAAAGATTTTCATAGACCTATAATTAAAAATTAAATACAGGGAATCCTCTTCAGAATTATTAATTTCCATAAGATATTTAATTTAGATTTGATTTATATTTATTCATTTTCTGTGTGTGACTTTGGAGGAAATTTTGCAGCACATTATAAGTTGAACTATCTAAGAAATTATTGCCAAGACCAAAGTTTAGAAGTTTGCCCTTGTTTTTATTTAGGAGTTTTACAGTGTCAGGTCTTACTTTTAAGTCTTTAATCCATTTTGTATTAACTGTGTGTGTCGTGTAAGATGAGATAACGATAAAATAAAGGTCTAATTTGTTTTGAATGTGGATATCCAGTTTTTTTTTTTTTTTTGAATAGATTGTCCTTTCCAGATTATATAGTGGACAACCATATGCAAGATCATTTGATCATATAAGTAAGGGTTTATTTCTAGACTATTTTGTTTCAATGCTACATGTGACTATTTATATACCAGTATCATACCATTTGATTTCTGTAGTTTTATAATA
This sequence comes from Eonycteris spelaea, assembly GCA_003508835.1. Lineage (NCBI taxonomy): Eukaryota > Metazoa > Chordata > Mammalia > Chiroptera > Pteropodidae > Eonycteris > Eonycteris spelaea. The sequence continues at coordinate 4,507,117 of PUFA01000104.1, forward strand.
TATTATGAAATCAAGAAGTGTGATGTCTCCAGATTTGTTCTTGCACAGGCACGAAAGCAAAAATAAAGTGGTATTATATCAAACTAAAAAGCTTCTGCACAGCAAAGGAAATAATCAACAAAAGAAAAAGGTAACCTACACAACTGGAGAAAATATTTGCAAACCTTATATCTGCTAAAAGGTTGATATCTAAACTGTAGGAAGAACTCCTACAACACAATAACAAGAGCACAACAACAAAATAATTTGATTTAAAAATGGGCAAAAGATTTACAGAGATATTTCCTCGAAGAAGACATATGAATAGCCAAAAAACATTTTAAAAGTGCTTAATATCTCTACTTATCAGGAAAATTAAAATTAAAATCACGATGATTTTAATTTTAAGATATTAAACCTCATACCTGCTATGATGGCTTTTTTTTTTTTTTAAGAAGAAACGATAGCACGTGTTAGTGAGAATGTGGAGAAATTAAAATACTTCCACACAGTTGGTGAAAATGTAAAATGCTGCAGCCATTATAGAAAACAGTATGAAAAAGCCTTGAAAATTAAAACTAAAACTACTATATGATCTAGCAATCCCCTTTTTACCTATACATATAATAGAATTAAAATTGGGATCTTGAAGAGATATCTACATTCTCATGTTTACTGCAGCACTATTCACATTACCCAAGATATAAAACAACCTAAATGTTCATTGATGGATGAATGACTTAAGAAAATAGGGTACATACACACAATGAAATATTATTCAGCCTTAAAATGAAGGAAGTCCTGCCATATGCAATAGCTATGTGAAATAAGCAGTCATAGAAGGTCAAATACTACATGTTTCCATTTATATGAGGTATCAAAGTAGTCAAAGTCACAGAAGCAGAAATTGGAATGTTGGTTGCCAGGGGCTAATAGAGAGGAAAATGAGACATTGTTGCTTGACAATGGGTTTCAGTTATGCAAGATAAATAAGTTCTAGAGATGTGCTTTAAAACAACAGATATACAATTTTATCAATAATTGAATCTGAAGTCTTATTTGTTCCATGACAAGAACCTTGAAAGAGGAGCAAAGCCAATTTCTACTAGTCCATATCTCTTCACTTCAAGTTTCTCAGAAAAATATTTGCCAATAATTGATTCTCTTCAAAAAGCATAAGATAAATGACAAAAGTGAGGATGAGGTAAAGAAGACACTGTCATTCTATTAGTGCTCAGTAGCTGTTCATCAGATGAATTACAGCACTAAAAACCTTACAGATTAATTAAAGAAGCTTTTGAAATTTTGGAAAGTGAAAGTTTTATATAAAAGTGAATGTATATATAAAAATTCTCCCCTTCAATTTTAAACAGATTTCTAAAATTGACCTGCATTCTACTGTAATAAAAATCATTATGCCATAAAAAAATGGCAGCCATCAAATATAAGTTAATTAAAAAATTAACTTGCCTGAGGAATGGGTATTTTCACATATATCAAGGGAATTCATAAGCTGCAAATTAAAACTCTAAAAGGAAACCAAATAAAAAGTAAGAATAATAAATGTTACTATTTTGTTATTAAAATATTTTTAGTATACTTTGTAAGATAAAAATAAAAAGCAAAAACAAAAGTTATGAAAATTTCAGCTTACTATGTAAAAGAATAAGGGTTTAAACTACAGTCTATGATGACAAGGTGTACAACATAATGATTTAATATCTGCATATATTCAAAGAAAACAATCTGATAAAGTTGCATAAATTTAAAAATACACATGCCATTGATTTCAACCACTATATATAATTTACCTAATAGAAAGCAAAAGTAAGTTAACTAAAGATAAGTATGTGAGGAGGAATTTTGCACAAGCATTTATAATGGCCAAAGTCTGTAAGCAATTTTTCCTCTAATAACTAAAGGAATGGTTGCATGTATCCTGGTAGGATAAATTATGCAGCTGTTATAAAAGAATGTATTGAAGCTCTACTAGTAAACTTGGAAGAATTTGTATGAGGTATTGTTGAATGAACAGAGCAAGATTTACAATACTGTATACAATATGGATCCTTTTTGTTAACCCAAATCTTTTTTCTAAAAAGATTCTTTATACATGAACAAATATGTATTATTATATAACTGTTAGATGATATTATTATGGAGTGGTTACAAAAGGACCTTTAACCAGCTGTTAACATAGATCACTTAGGTTGGATGACAAGCAAGTAGAGGAAAAGGGTGATGTATTATGGTAGAAAAAAGATAAGCAACAAGAAATAAAAAGTAGATGTGTTTATGTATAACTCTATGTCCTATTTGTATTGTTATATATAATATGCAGAAACAGGCACCACGCAATTAAAAAATATTTTAAATTGTTGAAAAAATATTTTAAAATGTTAATGGTACATAAATTCTAATATTACATGTAAAACCTGTCATATCTGAAATCTCAAATAATAAATTGCCATTCCTTAGCTCTCAACATACAGTTAATAACATGTGTTATTAAATGATATTCAAGATACTAATTTTACTCATTGCTACACTGAATACCTGATTATAGCTTTGGGGAGATTAAAAGATCATATTTATCTCCAAGTATGTATGTATAAATAGGTATGTAGGTAGGTATATAGGGAGGGAGAGAAAAGAAGACTGCATATTTTAAGATGGCATGATAAAATGAAGTCACATAACTTCTCTGAATCTATTTCCACGTAAGTTAAAAATAATTTGCAGTAAACACAAAATGTCTTGAGCAATTGTGAATACAAAATGACACAATGCATGAAAAATGAATGTTAAGCTGTAATATCCACATACAAATTCATTATACTGTTTTTAAAAGCAATAATATATTACATTGTTTAAAAATATGAATATAGATTAAGTTATGACTATACAATTTATTTACAAAAATATTTCTTTCCATCAGTTTAATAATATTGTCATATAAGTTAAATCTCATGTATGTTACTTTTTCAGTATTTATGTTTGATTCACCTGAAATAATGTGACACAGTAATAAATTCATTGTATAAGCCTACATATAATTGCCTTGTGTGGCAGTAATTTGCTTTAATTGACTTATTATCCCCTCATATTATATTTTAATGTCTTTGTCATAGGGCTTTTTAAAACAAAGTTATTTAATGATATCAGTTAACCATGCAAATAGATGAAAAATCTTTACTAGTCCACAAAATGTTATACCAGCCTTTCTGCTTTTGTGACATCCAAATGTACTAAAATTAATGGATTAGCATCCTTTATGACTCACCTAGCAAAAGTCCTTTTTCTCTGAGTCCATAATGAATGGCTAAATTCTAAATGTTCATTATTTATGAATTATCTCCAACATGAAACTGTGAACATAATATGTCATTTCTAATAATAGCTGGAATATTACTAAATAAAAAATTCTATAACCAATATTAAAATATACTCACATGTATTTTAATACCTGAATATTTAGTTAGATAGGGGGAAAGAATAAGAATAAAGTTAAGACAAGAAATTATTGAACAAATGTTTTTCCAGTCATAACTATATCCAGATAGTCTCCAACTATTTTTCAAAAAAAAACCCCAAAAACCTTAATTCATTTGTTTGAGAGAAAAGCTGTTGTAAAGTTTTTGCTTCAACTAGCATGCTCAACAATTCCTTTTGTATTATTCACAGAGAGATCAACGTCTAGGAACTGACAACAGGAAGAAATTGATAATAAAAGTTGACTCATGCAGATAGCTTGTAACCATCTTACACTTCTTCTAATGTTGTGTCACTGTTTCCCTGACAGCCAGTTGCTGAATGACAGAACATAGGAATTTTACTATAGAAACATAAATTTTCTCTCATTTTTTAATATTAATTCAATATAAGCCTTAGATTTGTCATTTAACCTGTTGGAAGCCAATGTTCTTAAGGCTAGAATAAGTTTAAGTAATTTTGAAGGCCTATCTGGATTATTAGGATTTTGCATCATTACTTGGTCTTTTTGGCATAGGGTGATATGGTCTACCAACTGACAAATGCCATCTTCAAGGCCATATACCATTTTTTAATTCATGAAAATAAACTATTGATAACTTTATACATTAATTTGTCAAACAAAATGTGAACATCATCCATTTTAGGTAACCAAGATAGATGTAAAAGAAAAAAAACAGCATCAAACATTGAAATAATGTATGAAACATGAAAAATATGTGAAAGTATGAATGTACACTTACAAGCAAAACTGGAGTAGTCCATAGAGAGGTATTTTCACTAAAATTATAGGGTTCAAAAAAAAATGGTAAGGCTTTAAACTCAAGGGAAACTGACATTTTTAGAAGAATCCTCAAAAGAAATGGATTAGTTATAGCCCTGGTCAAACACTGGAACAGTTTATTTTGGAAATCAAGGGAAGAGAGAGATCAATGATTAAAGGAATCATCGAAAATGTAAAATTCTTCCAGGAGCTGAGTGTTCATTAGATTTGTCAACAAAGATGGTACTGGTGACTTTCATGAGGACAGGTCAAGAGTACCTAAAGTTCTCACTTGTAGTTTTACATATAGAGCTCGGCCTTGGCACCTAGACTCATGAACAGAAAGAAAACCCTCTGAGTTACAATAACTTAGTATAGACACACAAGAAACATCGAGTCAGGGATGTCATACCCTTTTTATATTTGCATTTGCTCTTTTACATTTGTATTCTTTTTGTGCCTAGCTTTTAACAATGTGGTTGTCATTGATAGGTGTGATAAATGTCGAATGAGTTATATCTATAAAGCAACTCCATTCTAAATTTTCAGTGCCTTGTATTTTGTGAACTCATGGAATTTGATCCTATTTCTGGAGACATTCAAAAGATTCTATGACATAAATGAAGTTATATAGGAAAGAGAATAGTTTGGGGCTAGTTCTACTTTTTAAGTTTTTTTTTTTTTTTGGAGTAATACATTTACCAGCAAATTCACACATGCTGAAGTGATGTAATCCTCACCCACACTGCATAAGCTTATTCACAAAACTGGATTTGAAAAATTTCTGAGCATTTCCTTAGTTTCTTTTGTGCACAGTGCCCATTTGCCCTACATTTCCCTTTCAGTATAGAATTGTGAAATGGAGCTCTGATCCATTTTGATGGTCTTAGTTATGTTAAAAGATGTGAACTGGACAATCATTACCAACAGGCTTATTCTTTATAGAGTAGTTCTCTGTGTGAAAAAAGGAAAAATGAAAAAAAAAAAAGAATAAGAAAAAAGAAAAGAAAAAAGAAAAAAGCTTACATGTTCCTAATTAACACAGGAAAAATAAGAGATCTTGGGAATTGAGCCTCAACATTATATGAATTTTCTACTTTTCTTTACTCGCACCTATGAAATAGCTTTGGGGGAGTTATGTCCCTACTCTTTGAAGTGAATGATCTCTCCCTGAACATGGTGAGACAATATCTTAAACATTTCCATCAGAATGGGCTCTGTTGTTTAATAGGGCAAATCAGGGCAGTCTATATTCAAAGTCTTCCCTTTATATTTCACACATTTTCCAGGCACTCAGGCCTTTTTCCTAATCATTGTGACATTCTACTCCCTATCTCTTAAAGTTTACATCCTCTGTGATTTGCTAGGTTACTGACAAACATGTTAATGAATTTTTGGTAGTACTCTTTTATTTCAGTAGAATCTTAAGAAGGAAAAAATATGGACTAGATAGGAATTAGGAGCTCTATAATGCAGTTGGAGAACACAAGGGAAGGGAAATATTCCAAACTGCAGAGTTGACCCTCTTCTCTATTATACCCTACCTTCCTCTGTGCCATAGTTGCCCATCCAGCTGAAAGATTCTAGTCATATCAATTACTATTTTTAAAAAATATTTTTCTATTGAATCATATTGAGTTCAAACAACATCCAAGCTATTAAACATATCATACATGACTTTCCAAGATTTGATCACATTTCTTTACAATTGATCCACATGCAATGTTATTAAGAGTTAGGATAATAACACTTTGAATATTTCAATAGAACTTAAAAAGTGAATTTGTTTAAGATATATTTAATATGCTGATTATTAAAAATAGTCTAAAGTATAGCTTTTATATGTCATGTAGATATGAGGAAAAGTGGAAGTCCCAATATAGAAGGTTTTAGTATTCCCCACCTGTTTTAATAGAGTACATTTTAATTTATATGTCCTTATATGAATTTATAGAAACAAATATTTGATGTTAACCCTCATGAGATCAAGTATCTGGGGGGGGGGGGAACTCCAGGAAGATCACATGCATGTAATGCAAGTAAAAATTATAAGTAAACAGAAAACTCAAATAGGTCGTTGGCTCTATTAGAGGTTTGAAACCATACTATTGAATCAGATTAGAAAAGAAGTTGCCAAAAAGCATTGGAATTATCAAAAAAGGCAATATGAAGTAGAATTTGTACCTATTATTGTTAAAAATAAATCTCTCCTTAAGAATACAGTATACTAATATTATTAAAGCATAATTGCAGTAAACAATTAAAAACCTTTATAGTAAAATAAAAATTATAATATGAAATTTATTTCATATATATTTATCCTTTTAAAAATATTTCATAGTGTATCACTAGAAATACAATAGTAGATGTACATTATCTACAAGTATAAAAAGTTCTTATATTGTGGTTACATATTCTATTAGTCTCTCTCTTTGCTTGTGCATTTAGAGCTTCAGTATGCCAGAGTTAATTATAATGTGAAGGGACCCTTTCATCTTGAGCAATGCGAAGACTATGGATGTGTGAGTTAAAGGAAATGAAAGACCAGTTAGGCAATGGACTTTATGCATTTACCCTCACTTTTCATTAGGAGGATCTTCATCTCTTTCTTCCTTCTCCCCCCTGGTATATATTTTATCAGCCAACATTTTTTTAAGGTCTAACACAAAATCAGTTCCTCATAAAAATAGTCTAGGTTTCCCCAAAGAGAGGTAGTCACTCTCTGCTCTCTGCTCAAGTAGCCCCCACAAAGCATAATGTTGTCATAGAAATTTATAAAATTATACTGTGTGTATTGTTCCACGTTGTCTTCCCAGAAATTATTTTAGATACTATGGGTCATTTTTTTATGTATCATTGAAACCTAAGAGTGCTTTATGTAGTCTAAGATCATAAAATCATATATATTTGTTTAATTAATTCATAAATTTTAAATGCAGGGATTGTGTCTTTGCATATGCCAAACTGTCTTATAGTAATGTTTTTTCTTTTGACCAAATCTGCAAAAGTTTTATTCTCATTTTTGAAAACCCAATTTACAAATTGTGTTTCTGTAAAGGCTACTTACCCATGTCAGCATCACAGCAATTCCATTCAGCTTTACAGACAACTCCATTGTAGCACTTAGCATGATGAACTGAATTTGGTCATATGCCTTATTTTTCTAAGCTGTGAATTCTCCAGAGTCAAAAATCATATATTTTTGACATACACATTTGATTCACAGTGACTTAGAGCAGTGGTCCCCAACCTTACTGATACCAGGGACCAGGGCTCCTATGAGAATCTAATGCCTGGTGATCTGAGATGGGACTGAGGTGGTGATACTAGCACTGCTAATACAGATAAAGCTTTACTGGCTCTCCTGCTACTCACCTCCTGCTGTGTGGCATAATTCTAAACAGGCCACTGACCAGTACTGGTTCACAGACCCGGGATTGGGGTCCCTGCCTTAGATGATGTGTGTGTGTGTGTGTGTGTGTGTGTGTGTGTGTGTGTGTGTGTGCATGCACCACATGTAATGTGCATTGCTGATTACATCAGCATTCTGGAAATCAGATTATCTGGTAGATTTTACTAACTACAAAATAACATATTTACATGAAACTTATTTAATACTTAAAGATGATGGTGAACAACATGCTACTGAAGATTAACTGGGTCAAGGAAGAAAAAAAATAGAGATCAAGAGATACATAAAACAAATGATAATAATAGTACAACATATCAAAACTTTTGGGACATGGCAAAAGCAATCATAAGAGGAAAGTTCATATCATTAAGGCCCAGCTCCAAAAATAAGAATGAGCCCAAATAAACAGCCTAATACTTCATCTTAAAAAACTTGAAAAGGAAGAAAAAATAATGCCTAAAGTCAGCAGAAGGAAAGAAATAATCAAAATTTAAAAAAATAAATGAAATTGAAAAAAAAAAATAGAAAAAATAAATGCAACAAAGAACTGGTTCTTTGAGAAGGTTAATAAATTAACACTTGACTAGACTCAGTAAAGTAAAAAGGGAAAGGACACAAATAAACAAAATCAGGAATGAAAGAGGGGAAATTACAACTGATATCACAGAAATAAAAGGATCATACAAAATACTATGAAAAAGTATATAACACCAAATTTAATAATCTAGAAGAAATGGACAGAACTTAGAAAAATACAATCTTCCTAGACTGAATCAAGAACTGGAAAATCTAAATACACAGATCAGCAGTGTGGAAATTGAAACAATCATGAAAAATGACTAAAAAGTAAAAGTCCAGAACCAGATGGCTTCACTAGTGAATTCTACCAAACATTCAAAGAAGATTTAATACCTATTCTCTTCAAACTCTTCCAAAAAATCAAAGAGGAGGATACTTCTCAACATATTTTATGAGCCAATATCACCCTAATACCAAAACCTGGTAAAGATAACACAAGAAAAGAAAAACACAGATCAATATCTCTCATAAAATCAGATGCAAAAATTCTAAATAAGATACTAGCGAACCAAATACAGCAACATATTTAAAAAATTATACACCACGATCAGGTGGGCTTTATTCCAGGGGCACAAGGATGGTTTGACATACACAAATTAATTAATATGATACACTGCATAAACAAATTAAAAAATAAGAATCATGTGATCATATCAATAGATGCAGAAAAAGCCTTCGACAAGATATAGCATCTATTAATGATCAAAACACTTAACAAAATCAGTATAGAAGGAAAGCACCTTAACATAATAAAATCTATGTAATAGATGACATAACATGTCATCTATTATGTCATAGATGACATAATAAATCTATGTCATCTATGACAAACCCTCAGCCAACATTATCTTACTGGTAAAAAACTAAAAATCTTCCCTTTAAGATCAGGAACAAGGCAAGGTTGTCCACAATCGCCACTGTTACTCACTATAACATTGGAGGTCCTAGCAAGTGCAATCAGACAAGAGAAAAACATAAAAGGCAATCAAATAGAAAATGTAGAAGTCAAACTGTCACTATTTGTGAATGACATGATTCCTTCAATAAATGGTGCTGGGACAACTGGAAAGCCACCTGTAAAAGAATGAAACTAGACTGTTGTCTATCACCACACACCAAAATTAACTCAAAATGGATAAGGACCTAAATATAAGACCTGAACACAATACAATACTTAGAAGAAAACATAAGAACTAATCTCAAGGAACTTGGACTGAAAGAGAATTTCATGCATTTGACATAAAAAGCATGGGAAGTCAAAGTTAAAATAAATGAATGGGACTACATTGAACTAAAATGCTGCTGCTCAACAAAATAAATTGTCAACATGGTAAAGAGACCACCATCTGAATGATAAAATATATTTGCAAGCGATATCTCTGATAAGGGTCTAATATCCAAAATATACAAAGAACTCATATGATTCAAAACAATAAAAACAAACGATCCAATCAAAAAATGGGCAGAGGATCTGGACAGACACTTCTCCTAGAGGACATACAAATGGCCAACAAATATATGAAAATGTGTCCAATATTGCTCTCTATTAGGGAAATGCAAATCAAAATGAGGTGCCATTTCACACTGTTAGAATGGCTATAATCAACAGGACAAGTAATAACAAATGTTGGAGAGGATGTGGAAAAAAAGGCTCCCTTAAACACTGCTAGTGGGACTGCAAATTGGTTCAGCCACTATGGAAAACTGTATGGTGGTTCCTCAAAACACTAAGAATTGATCTACCATGTGATCCAGCAATCCCTCTACTGGGTATTTACCCCAAAGACTTGAAAACCCACATCTGAAAAGATATTTGCACACCGATATTCATAGCAGCATTATTCACAGTAACCAGGACATGGAAGCAACTGAGGTGTCCTACAATAGATGATTGACTAAAGAAGCCGTGATACATATGTACAAATGGAATATTACTCAGCCATAAAAAGAGATGAAATACTGCCATTTGCAACAACATGGATGGACCTTGAGATAATCATACTAAGCAAAATAAGCCAGACAGAAGAAGTTGAAAATTACATGATACACTTATATGGGCATATAAACGAAAAAGCAACACATGAGCAGAACAAACAAAGAGAGAATTATGGACATGGACTATAGATTAGTGGTTACTGGTGGGTGGAGGAGGAGAGGGGAGTTAGACGTGGTAAAGGGATTCAATACAAGGTTTAGGGGAGGGCGAAGCGGGTAAAGGGGATCAAATATATGGTCATTGAAAGAAACTGGACTTTGGGTGGTAAAAACATAATATCATATACAAATGTCAAATGATAATGTACACTTGAAAATTACATAATTGTATTAACCAATGTTACCCCAATAGACTTAATTAATAAAAAAAATAAAGATAATGATGCTTGTAAATTTGAGATAAAAATAGTTTTTGGGTTTCTTTTTATGATAACGAGTGAAATTCCTTCACAGAAAATAAAAATGCTTAGAGTGACCTTGGTATGTGATAAATGGGAGAGGCATTCTGCACACATTATTAAACACTCATTTAAACTGTAACTAAAATTTGTGGTAAAGTGAATCATTTTCCTTCATTAGTCTCTATTGTGCAATATCAAAAAGAATAGAAGAGAATTGCAGATAAAAATTCCAATGACCTTCTTCAATGTGCTTACAAAAAGAAAAACTTTTTGTAGTTTATATTTCAGTGTTTTTAAATACAAAATATAGTTCATTGAATATTTAAAATTCAAGAAAATATATATGTTTATTATATAAAAGTTATGGAAGAGTAAAAACTTGTCTAAGCACACAACCTATTCAAAATTACTACTAATGTTTTGGAGTATTTTTGTCACATTTCTATTCTGTGTATGTATTGTGGGGTTTAACAGGAAATCTTTAATGTTCAAAACTAAAAGGGTTTGTTAAAGAATGTTTTAGGGTATTAGTTTCATAATACAATTTTTTCAATTTTTCTCTTCCTATGTAACTCAGGGCCCTGAAATATTCAAAACTGCTATGTCATAGGTGCTCCTTTTTCTCTCTGGAATCTATTTAAATGATACAATAATTAACTTTGAATTCACCATCCAACATAACCTATAATTTTGACAATATTTGTATCTAGACCTTCAGCCTTCCACTCTTGTTTATCATAATAACCTTACTAAATCCTATTGTTACCTATTTATTGCTTTTTTATGTTGTTTTAGTTCATAAATATGTATGCCTAAAAACTTTTTTTGATGTTTATTTTTAACATTAAAAGAGTGTAATTCAACTTTTATCACCTAAGTAAATACATTAATTCCCTTGCTGTGTTTATTCACTTAAACTTCTATATAGCCAAGTATGTATTTTAAGATAATTTAAATTGTTTTATTAATAAAGTTTATCATACAAAATAAAAATAATTAAAATAATTTTCTCATATTCAAAGTAACATATATTCATAGTAAACCCTTCAAACAATAATGAAATCCATAAACTAGAAAATAAAATTCCTCCAGTCTTACTATCGAAAAGGCAGCCATAGTTAGCAATTTGATATAAATCTGCCCATACATAAGTATCATGCCCAATTGAAAATATCAGTTCTATAGAGCTACATCAGTTTTTGTAGATGTAATATAATATGTAAACCAGGTCAAATTTAGGGTCATTACACCAAACTTAATTTATAATCTTTTAATGAATTTCTTTGTGTTGTATTACTATTATTGTATATCTCTGTACATGTTCTGAAAGAGATATATTTAGAAGTGAATCAAAGAATATTAAAATTTTTGAGTTAAAAAGATATTGCCCCACACCAAGGGATGTTCTGATTTACACTCTCACAAACATTACTGATAATACTTGTTTAACCCTACTTGATAATACAGGTAATTATTAATCCTTTTTTACTGTTGTGCCATATTAAAGATAAAGTCAATAATAAAAGTGCTATACAGAGAAAAAAAATTTCTGAATTATGTGCATTTGCTTTATCTTTAAATACAATATACTTTGGATGCATGTTCAAAGATACATAAAAACAAAACAACAAATTTTGCTCTTTTGTCAACATGTAGCTCAGTTTTCTATGTTAATATGAGAATGTATCCAAAAAAGAGGGTTAATGATGGCTCAATTAGTGCAACTTGAATGAACAACCTCGGGGTTTGTTTGTTGTTGTTGTTGTGTTGTTGTTGTTTTTGAGAGCTGGAGGGTAAATTAAGACAACATTTAGCTCTGCTTCTTATTAGCTATGCATAAATTCTCCCAAGAGCCTAATTAACTCAGTCATAGTAAGGGTCTTATCCATTTTCCTTCCCCTTATATTTTGTCATGTATTAAATGTCTGCAATACTGAATTTAACCTTGTTATTTAAGTAGTGATATGAAGTTTGCTGAAGTTTACAACATTTTGTACAATTAAATAGACATTTTTTTTTCTTGTGACCCCTGGAATATTGACTTAATACTAAATAATAGGCAGTAAAGTGTCCTCCTCTTGTTCATTTGTTTTCCATGTGGCCATTATATTTCTCATTAGATATAGATTTGTTTTAGTAATTGAAATATTTTATAGTTAAATCACTAATTTTTACTTCTTGTATTATCTTGCTGACCTCATAATAAATTACCTCTATCTCTTATTCTAATAGCATTTATAGGATTTCTTGTTTCTAATCTTGTAAAGGTAATAGTTTTCACTTCTACCTTTTCATCCAATTTTTCCTCATTTCTATTCACATTTACTTTAAAACTATCAAGTCTGAAAGCATTTACATTCTATTCTGCTACTGTAAATAAGTCTTTGGCTTATTATATATACATTGATGATTCTAAAACTTGAAAAGCAATCATTTTTTATAGCTCTATGTCTTTGTATATATAATTTACTTCACATCTATTATGACTTTCTTGTTACACACTTTTTTGGGCTCCTTTATTTGTGTAATGATTTTCCTTTTAGTTGGTCACTGTATAGGTTTAGGAATGGTCATTAGACTCATACTTTTAAGGATCTAACTTTAGCTTTTAAATATACTACATGACCTCCTATTTAATCTTTCTGTTTCTCCATTTTTTTACATATTAAATAAATAATTAAACTGCCTTCTGGATATAGGTTTTAGAAGATTCATTGAGACTATATATATACACACGTTTGCATGTATGAGAGGTTGAAAGATGGTCCCCAAATATATACAAGTCCTAATCATTGGAACCTCTGAATGTAGACTTACACGGAAAAAAAAAAAAAGTTCTTGCTAATATGATTAAATTAAAGATCTTGAGATGAAGAGATTATTTTGGTAGACCGTAAGTGTAATAATAACTGTCCCTATTAGAAAGCAGTAGATATAGAGAATTTGAGTTGGGAAGAAAATAAGGGAAGTTGGAATGATGCAGCCAAAGACATGGAAACTTGGACACCAGAAGCTGGAGTAGGCAAGAAATGAACAGATTTTACCCTGGAGCTTCCTGAAAGAACCAGACCCAGTTAAAAACATTCTTCTTAAAGGTATTTCTCACAACTATCCATAATATAAATATTATTTTCATCTATATTATATAGATAAAAAACCTAAGTCTCAACAAGGTTAAGTAACCTGCCCAGAGAAGAGATATTGGTTTTTAATGAGATTTTAATTTTACTCATTTCACTTTTGTTTTCTATTATGTAAATTTGTTTATATATCTATAGCTTTTACCACATCCAAAGCCTTCTAATGCCAGATCTCATATTTCTCTCAGATCTTTATATATAGCTTAGTTCATAACACATACATCATAAGCAAGCTTTGCTGATAAAAGACAAATTTCTCACCATCATGTGTGCAGTCAGTCTGTAAATATTATTTTCTTTGTGGTCTCAAAATTTAAAATTTGACATTGGTAATAAAATTCAATTTAAGGGTGAAATTCTGTTCGTTGTCACAATTAGACTTTTCATAAGGGGACAGAATAATTTTAGTTGAAAGAGAACTGGATTTCAAGCAAAATAATTTGAGTTTAAATTCTATATCTACTACTGTGTAACTGACTCCCTTAAAAAAATTATCTTACTTTTCTAAACTCCAGTTTTTTCTTCTTGAAGTACTGGTCCATTTCTTCTAGATTATTAAATTTAGTGTTATATACTTTTTGCATAGTATCTTTTTACTTTACTGTGTCTAGCCAAGTGTTTGTCAAACTTATTAACCTTCTTAAAGAACCAGTCTTTGTTACATTATTTTTTCTATTTCTATTTGTTTGTTGTAAAAATTAATGAAAAGTAAGATAAAAAATATCCTGGATGCATTGCCGGAGCCAGCCGGCTAAAGTCGAACAGCACCTAAAAGAGGGGGGTGAAGCCTAAGGAAAAAAGAAGACAGGAAAGCCTTCGGGAGGGCATACAGTCAACGCTGCAGCCTTGAGTTTATTTAGCACAGCCCTTATATTTCTTTTCGAACACAATAGCAAGGCACAGAGGACATTACCATAGGAATGCTGACATTTACATAAGTTCCTATACATCCTTCCCTCAGGGGCAAACATCCTTGCTTTCTGTTAAACATTCCACTATCTTAAAAGGGTTACTTTAGGAGGCATACCTCTCCTACAGGGTCAGTAATGTTTAACTCAAATCCCTGCTTCCTTGAACCATTGTTTAAGCAGTCTCAGTAACTGCTTTATGGCCTGTAAGCTACGTGACTTCTTCAGTGTCTCAAAATGGCTCCCGACATCTCCCCCTTTTTTATTTATTAAAATGCCAAAGCTTTCCAGCTATGGTGCAGATAGACTGTGCCTGTCTTAGGCGACCCTCCACAGGTCTGGGCCTTACCCGTCATTGGCACATGAAAGTCTTGCAATCATGCCCTGTCTTAGGTTGGTCCCAGCCCTGAAGGATTCTTACCCGTCTTTGACTACCAGCCTCTGCAAATGGGAGATGTAAATTAGCTAAACCTGAGCCTGGAGCCTGAGACCATGCATCTCTGCCGAATCTTAGCAGGGAATTGAAGAAGTATTTCATCAAAGGAGGAAGCAGACATAGGCCTATAGTTATGCAAAGGCCCAAGGCTAAAACCGAAATAAGCAAATGACCCAAAGGAGACCAAGATGGTAAAAAGCTTTTTAGATGTTGTAAAAATTTTGAGCCTCTTCAGCTGCATCAAACTGAAGGGGTCCCGCTTCCTGCAGTCCCTGAATTTCTCTATGCAGTCGTATTAAATCTAAGGACATGTTAGCATCATGCCAGACACCTTGGAGATGAGAGCGCACGCGATCCCATCCATGTTGACTTTCATTATAAATTTTTGAGGTAACACAAATCCACTGATATGCTGCATGCATTCCAAATGAGATCTCACTTTTAGACCTTGGATTTCATCTCCTAAATACATAACTAGACTATATAATGCATCAAGCTTCTGTTCTAACTTGTCAATATTTTCCTGGGTCCCTAAAGCCATCGTAACATTTTTAGACAAATTATTAACATAATGAGCAGTTTGAACAGTTTGAGACAAAGCGACAGCAGCAGTGGCAGTAGTAGCAATAAGTGACACAAGGGCGGCAATTCCAGCAATAATCAATCCTATCACTCTTTTCTGCCTACTCAAAGCCTTATTGATTTCTTCTAACACCTGTAAACCTCGATCAGCATACCAAGGTCCTGATGTGTTAGCAGGTAACATTACAAAAGAGGGTTGATGAAACACCATTACAGTAGTTCCTTCCGGAACAAAAGAAACAGTTGGTTAAATTACAGTTATAACATGTAACATTAAATCTCCTTCCTTCTATGTTGATATTAATTTCACCAACCAACATCACATACGGTGGAGCAACACGTGCTGTTACATTCATGTCTGCTATCTGAGGAGTCCATCCCACAGGGTGCAGCTCTCCCATCACTGCCCCAACTTCCACACAAGTTTGAGGAAACTCCTCATCAGTCCACCATAGTCCCACTGTCCAACTGGTGTTCATCTATAACTTCCAATGTGTCGTTGGTTCCACCTGACCAATCCAGGATTTGTGTTGTCTTACTAAAGCAGATGGGCAATCCTTCTCCCGTTCCAGTATAATTAAATCCTGGTTCATTTACTCCTAGATGCATCTCAGATGGCTGATCAACAGTTGTGTGTCATTTACTCTCACCACAATTTCTGGGCCTTCCCAAATGGACGGATGCAAAATTGGTGGATCCGGTACATACCAATACAGCTCTCCTTCAACCATCAGAAGATGGCCTATCAGCATCATCATCAGGAGCAGTTTTCTCTGTTCCTGTAGAGATATAAGCAAAACCTCGGCCCCATTTCAGTACCTCAGCAGGCACCCAATCCCCTGTTAGATCCTTGTAGTATACTGGCTGCTGCAAAGGCTCACGGCCTGTTTCAACCCAATGCCTATAAGCTGCTGTGCTGTCTTGTTCTTCTTGATTTAAAAAATTTAAAAAAGTATATAATGCTCTATTAAGCCTTTGTCTCGGGTATACCATATTCCCCCTTTTTGTTTTATAAGCTTATCCTTCTTAGAAATGTTGCAGGAGACACCCCAAGGGTGTCTTCTGTGAACTCTGGTTTTTTCCCCTCTAACGCTTGCGCAGAAACACAAAACAGAAACACAAAACAGACACTCAGACAAGGACAATTACTGAGGTGTAGGTGGCCAGAAAAGTTTGCCACCTACCACTTAGACAAGACTAAAGACAATAAACAGACTTTGACAACAGGGCACAGGAGGCGGCGTCCCGCAGCCTGGCCATGGTCCGGGAGATATGACTGCGTCCAGTCTCTCCACGGACCCCTGGTGACCGGTCAACAGAAACAGGAACAGAAAGGTACCTTTAAAAGCACTGAAATTTGTAATTTAGTCATATTTTTTCTCATTTCCAATACAAAATCAAGTTATCTTCACTGTTGACTCCATGCTAAAATGTCCTAAGTTTTAGACTAATTAACCAATAAAAGAAAAAGAAAATCATAAAAAGTTTTTAAATTTCAAGTTAGAGAAAGACCCTTTACCACACAATAATGAAACCTGAGCAATGCAAGTTTGTGACTACAAAGAGTGTCTTTCAAAAATACAGTATTTAAAATTCCTTTTCCACCAGCGGTGTTAGTTTCCAATGACTATCCAATGCAGTGGGCCCTTCTAAAATAGAGAACAAATTAGTTAAAGCACATGTGAGGATCAAGGGAAGGACAGAGCCAATTAATATCTCTCAATAATTTTTGAAAATTATTAACAGTATTGAGAGCTTCTCACCTAATTTCTATTTTTTGAGGAGTAATTTTGTTGCAAAATTTTATATCCTAAATATTGAACAGAATCTTGTATATTCTCAGGAGCTATCTCGAGCCTATATTTTTCCAGAGCAGTTTTTCCAAATGAAAAAATTTTTTTAAAAATAATCAAAGACATAATAAAGACTATAAAGCACAATAAATTATCGACTGTATAAAACAAGATTTTCTGTTTCTTTTTCTTTTACAACTTCATATGTTCACTCATGTTCTTGTCCTTTATTTTCCTCTCAGGATTTTCTTCACAAAACTACTTTTCTCATTCCTTCAGTTTGCCTCTTCTCATTCACTCAGAAATAAAACAACTTTAAGACACCTTTCCTTCAATTCCCTTCAAAACAAATCTCTATACTTTATACCTTCTTTTGTGCCTCAAACGACCTTTAAATAACCTGAAACTATTTTAGGATAAAATTACTCTCCTTTTTCTTAAAAAACACATCCTTTATATCTCAAAACACATACTTTGCATACAGAATTTTTCTTTTACTTGCATTATTCCTAAAATCATTTACTTATACTAGAATTTCATAACTCTTAGTAGCCTTAATTTCTAGAGAATTTATCCAAAGTTGTAAATACTAACACATTCTGTATTAAGAGTTCTAAGTAGATGCACAGCAGTTTGCCAACACTAACTGAACAACTTTCCAATTCCTTAGACTTATGCTCAGAGCTAGCAGCCCGACAATGGGGGATGGCCTCCATTGTTATGGAACCGTGAGGCTTCTTCCTCCAACTCTTTTGCATCTCCGGGGCTCAAAGGCTCCTCTCTATCTTTAGTTAGCATCAGATCAAAAGGGTTTCCGCTCCTCTCTTCGGGCGGGCAGCAGGTCTAGCAGGTCTAGTCTCAGTCTCCTTTTCTAATGGCGGGACATCTCCTATATTGTCCCGTTTTTCTTCCCCTTTCTGGCTTTCCCAAGCCTTATCCCTCTCATGCCTGGGATCTAAATCTCTAATTAAAGTCCACAAGCTAAAAGTATCTGCAGGCACTTTGCCAGGCCCATGAGCATAATAATCTTGTAGTTTTTCTCACCTTTTTCCATGTTCCTATATACACTGTTCCCCCCTCAGGAAACAAAGGACAAACTTTCTTTACAAACTCTAAAAAATTACACAATTGTTGATGCCCTACCTTAGCTCCTCTAGCCCGGAGCATATTCTTAAGCATATGTACAAAAAGCATGCGGCCGTTTCCATTTCCCATTTTTCTTTATTTAAGTCGACTTTCCTCTTTTTCTATCTATTTACAAACACCGCAACCCTTACTTTTCTGAGCGCTCACTTCACGCGGTGTCTTTCTTACTCCCGGACTGTTCCACCGCACTCACCTCTGCCGATTACTCGGCTTTAAACTCGGGGGCCCCCCCTTCTCCTGCGGTGGCGGTCTTCACCTCAACGTTCGTCAACGTTCCGTCCCAAATTCAGGTCCCTGTTCGGGCGCCACTTGCCGGAGCCAGCCGGCTAAAGTCGAACAGCACCTAAAGAGGGGGGGTGAAGCCTAAGGAAAAAAGAAGAAGACAGGAAAGCGCTTCGGGAGGCATACAGTCAATGCTGCAGCCTCGAGTTTATTTAGCACAGCCCTTATATTCTTTTCGAACACAATAGCAAGGCACAGAGGACATTACCATAGGAATGCTGACATTTACATAAGTTCCTATACATCCTTCCCTCAGGGCGCAAACATCCTTGCTTTCTGTTAAACATTCCACTATCTTAAAAGGGTTACTTTAGGAGGCATACCTCTCCTACAGGGTCAGTAATGCTTAACTCAAATCCTGCTTCCTTGAACCATTGTTTAAGCAGTCTCAGTAACTGCTTTATGGCCTGTAAGCTACGTGACTTCTTCAGTGTCTCAAAATGGCTCCCGACAATGCATTTTGACAAATGTTAGGCATTAGTGTAATTTTTCTCTCCTTTATCATAGCCTAGGGACATGATAAATGAAATTAGTAATATTAGTTAATTGTGTGCTTTGTTTAGAAAAAATATTACCACCTTTTCTTAATTTTTTTTTGCTTTTTTTTTTAAAAATTGAGAATATCAATGGCATTCTATCTCTCTTTTATGAAGAAATTGATCAAAGTTTTAAATTTTACTTATAAGTCTATGGCCATGCCACCCTGAATAAGCCTGATCCTGTCTGATCTCAGAAGCCAAGCAGGGTCACGCCTGGTTAATACTTGGATGGGAGACCACCTAGTAAAACCAGGTGCTGTAGGTGTAAAAAAAAAAAAAAATATATATATATATATATATATATATATTATATATATTAAACTAAAAATAAAATTTACTTATGTAAAAGGAATAAAAATGTTATTCACAAGATTTTTCAAAGAACTGATTAAATGGTATCCCTTGGAAAACATTAAGTATGAAGATGGCACTAAACATCTGTCTTCTAAGTTATTGGTTCCTAGGAGTTATGAGAACTAATTTTCAAGAGAAAAGCAATGATATAAACAACAAATTATCAATACTGCTACATATTTGAGAGAACAAATGAGAAAAACGGCTATTTTTTTAAAACAAAACCACAATTGTGTATACCCTTATTGTTCTTGAAACTTAATTATGGCTGTATGACCTCTCATTACTACTGGTATTTTCAAAGTAAATGTCAGAATTATATTTTGGTGAAAAAAGTGTGCCATTCTTTTTGTGTATTAGAGCGCTATCAATCATACAATCACCATCCCTATAGCTTACGATACAAGTAAAGGTAAATGTGACTTCATATATTATTTACTTTGGACATGTACTCAAAAACAGATGTGTTATAGCATAATTTTGCTATTGTCAATTAGAACTTTTTTTCTACACAGTTCTTTAATATGAAATTCAACAAAAAATTGTATTTTAATGTTTTAACAAAAATGTTATTTTGTCACAATAATTCATTATTAGAACCTCAATGTTCAATTATTCAGAAAGCTAACAAAGTCTAAATAATTTTTTAAAAGCAGAGAATATAGGCACAATTAGATTCTTCCTTGAAATAGATACCTTGGCTCTTTTATGATCACCAATTATACTGCACTCTTGACTGACCTCACTGTTAGGTGATAAAAACAAATGTCTTTGCAGTTTGAGTTGTGTGAGATCAAAATTGCACCAACTATGTGTTATTCACTCCTTAAAACATCTCTAAAGTTTTCTTAGTTGAATATATTACAATAACAGAGTCAACCACTGTTGCATTCAAGAGTGAGCCACACACACTAGGCCTCCAATATTTTCATTAGCACAGATTAATTCATCTGCCTTAGCAATATGTGAAAAGAGATGTTAGTTTAAAACTTACCAAAACTCCATTACCATGCCTGTATTTACATGTCCTCCTTTAACTTCCGTAGCTATGCTTTGAATTAGGAAAAAAATATATTTCCATTTTACCACAGAGTAAATTGAAATTTATAGTAAAGGACTGTTTCTAAATCGACACTCTAATAGCAGAGATATTGGGATTCAAACCTGAAGAATTGAGATGTCAGATATATGAATTTTCAATGCATATTATTAAAAATACACAATAGAGTCATGACTTTTAGTAAAAAAGGTAAAGCAAGAAGGAAGAATTAATCCTGAGGAGAAAATAACTATCATAAACTAGGAAGTAAATGGGTAATTCTCTCTTGTCTCAAAAATTTCACCTAGGATTTCATATAGTTAATGCAAGCAGAATAAAAAAAAAAAAAAACTGTCCAATGTTTTTTTTTAAAAAGAATGAAATGGGAAAACAAAGAACAGAAAGGAGGAAAAAAAGAAGATAACAAAGTACTGAATTATGTACATATGATGCATAATGTGAATGACAGGTATATTTAGCTCAAGATAAAATCTCACCAAAAACTGTCAAGATCATAGATGACTTAACTGGTATGTTTTGACCTGATTATCTTTTCTTGCTTTTGAAGATTCCATAAAAGTTTAAAAATACATAATAATTAAATAAAACAGTGTAGTGTTTATAATTATAATTAATTAGAATCTATTATCATCTATCATCTATCTACATAAAAGTATGTCTGTTATTATTTCTAAGTACTCAATAAAATATGGTGGGAAATAATATTTAGATGATTAGATATTCACCTTTTGCATATATAGTAGCTACATTTATCACTTGCTTCTTTAGTTATGAAATAAAAATTATAAGAACATAGAATGAAATAGGCTTTTCACTTTGTGTCACAGATAATTTGGAAGTGGTATGATCCTTTTGCAGTTTAAAGGACTTTTATCCTGAAAAGAAAACAGTTCAAAATACACTTCACTGATATATCTTCTAGCATGACCCTGGCTGATTAAGAACTTCTTAAATTCTTAAGAGTAATATAATTGAAGAAAAATGTCCTCAGAGAGGACGTCTCAGAATATCAGGGTGTTTTCAGATAGCTCTGACATTGAGGAAAGGAATAAAAGAATGTCACAAGTGTCCATTAGAGTTATGATAAGGATTTTCTAGTACATGTAATGATTTGTATGGTTCTTGAATTTAAAATGAGCAATTCACTTTGTTGTATTCAATATTGCTTTTCAATCCAAATTGTGACCCCACGTTCTGGTTTCTTTCTCTGTGATATCAGCATAACAAAGATGTAAGGATGTCAATTCCCTTATTTATGAATACATTCCTATTCAGAGTGAAATATTCTAGCTTTTGCCTCACAAGCAGTACATTTATTCTTGTACTAGGTTACGGAATAAGCTGGAATCTTAAAGATTTTGAAACGCTCTAAAGTATATGTAATGTATTCAGATAGGTTGTCTTTTGTTGAATCTTCTGTTAAATACTGTCTATCAGTCATGGAGGACTAGTTTACACTCTAGTACAAATAAAAAATGAGCAACAAACAACCTTTAGTTTATAATCCATGAAACCACATAGAGAAAGATTTGTTTATTGACTATGCCAAACGTCTATCACAAGTTGACTGGAAACTCTGCTGATAATAACCTACAAGGAATGCAAGCTGATTAAGGTTCAATCTTTGCATGTATTTCCATAACCACTAAGATATAAGGATGAGAATGCAGTTGATCTAAGTTACACCTCAGAAGTAATGCACTTCACTTCTGTATACTTTTTTTGTTGTTTTTTTGTACAGAACAAATTCACATAATCTTATTTAATTCAAGTGAGCAAAGAAGTGCACTCTGAGGAGAATCCAAGACAAAGATAAGTATTTAGTGAATGAGGTCAGTGCATACATGCTACATAGCTTGATTTCTTAAGATTTTTAATTCTCATAATCTGCATATAGTCTGTTGTTATATAAGTAGTTATACTTATTTAAATTCAGTCATTTTTCTTTCCATCTTACAAATGGCATTTTCTTTGCACGTGTAAGTATATTTGTTATGTGATGGTTTCTGACTTGGAGGTCATTGTTGGGAACATGTTCCCTACTCCATGGTCAAAACACATGTTCTAATGATTTGTCTATTTTAGATTTGTTTTTTACATCAAAATCCTCCATATACGTTGATATTAATTTTGGTATATGGTGAAAGGCATGAACCTATATTTATTTTGAAATGTCTGTTTAAATGCCTCAATAGATAATAGTTAATTTTCCAAATTGAATTAAAATGCCACCTTATCAATTTAGTAAATCACCACATATACTATTTATATATCTGTACTTTCTATTAAACTTATTTTAAAAAATAAATTTCAAAATATTTAACCAATTTCAAGAGAGGGGGAAAAAAAACTGGTGTAGATGATAAAGGCTCTGTTCATTCCTCTGGCGACCCAATCAAAGTTGTGACGGATACAAGGAGCAACAGCAAGGAAAAATCACCTGGGATCTAGAGGAACAAGCCACACAACTAGGGAGAAATTCAAGAAAGCACCCTGCAATGGCAGAAGGTAGGACGGGGCAAGGATGGGAGCTACTTAGTCTGGAGCCTCTGAGACAGAGGCTACAGAAGAGGCAGCGGCAGAAGCCTCTTAAAGGGGCCACATCCACAAGCGAATTTTTGCTGTGACAGACCTGCTCACTTTAAGCACCAGTGCCAATTTGGCTGCGCACAGGGGACACCAGTGACTTAGAGGGAGACATTATTGGAGTGAGGGCTTAGACGAGATTTGCCCTGTACAGAAGTTCTAGCAGTATCCATTGTTCCCTGCTGAGTCCCTCTCCCCTCCCAGTACGCAGACATTGCACCACCATAGCCGTGACATCATCAAACTGGATAACAGAGGTCGCTCCTTCCAGAGCCACCTGAAACCTCACCTCCTTCAACTCACGGTCCCTTACAAGCCACACCCAGGTATATCCTAAGCAAGTCAGGCACTCCTTGTTGAGTAGCATCTAGACTCACACTGAAGACAGCTCCTTTGGAGATAATCTAAGCACAACATCTGTGGATTGCTTGCTGAATCTTAACAGGTGGCCCCAGCTGGGTAGAAGCTTGGGCTAAATTTGACCTGTAGCTGATCCTCTCCCAGGACTGAGCCACTGGACACCTACTTTACAAATCCACATTAATAAGGCTGAGAGACTTAGGAGCTTGGCTTAGTACATAGAAACAGACATGGAAAGACAGCCAAAATGGGAAGACAAAGAAGCAGAAACCATATAAGAGAACGAAACAGAGATCCGGGTATAATGGAGTCAAGGAACCTAACAGATTCAGAGTTCAAAACACTGGTTATAAAGATGCTCAATGAACTTATGGAAGTGTAGGTGAATTCAGTGAGAAATTCAACAAATAGATAAAAAACATAAACACGGAAATGGAAATTATAAAAGAGAACCAGTCTGAAATGAAGAACACATTCTCTGAGATGAAAAGTATATTAAATGGAATAAACAAAGGTATAAAACAAAGCGAATAAAGAGGATCAATGCCCTATCTGAGAACACTAAACTCAAGACACACAATCAGAAGGCAGAGATAAGATGCCAAGACTATAAGAATAATTTAAGGAGCATATGGGACACTATTAAGGGTTCAAATATCCATCTGATCAGCATAACTGAAGAAAATCAAGGTGGTGAACAGCTGTTTGAAGAAATAATGGTGGAAAACTACATAAAACCCAAGAAACTCAGAGACTTCCAAAAATCAGAGTTCCCCATCAAGATACATGATAATTAAAATGCCAAGTGTTAAATGCAAAAGGAAGAATATTAAAAACAGTAGGAAGAAAACAGACAGTTACTTATAAGGGAACACTTATAAACTGGCAGCTGATTTCTCAAAGAAAACTATGCAGGACAGAAGGGAGTGGCACAAAATATTCAATGTGATGAAAACCCAGTATCTACAATCAAGAGTAATTTATCCATCAAATCTATCATTTAGAGTTGAAGGACAGATAAAGAGCTTCCCAGAAAAAAAAAAAAAAGCAAAAGAATTTATCACCATCAAGCCAGTATTACAGAAAACGTTGGAGGGACTTCTTTAAGAAGAAAAAAATGTATCAAAAACAGGACTAAAAGAATGGTAACGACTACATTCCTATCAATAAGTACCTTAAAAAAAGAATTAATTTCTCTAACCAAAATATAGTGGTTGAAAGGATAATAAAACAAGACCCTTACATATGAAAAGGAAGGGGATGGAAAAGATATTGCTTTGCTGGACATAGAGGGTATTAAAGTCAGGCCAGAATAATAAACACTATATTATTTCACTTATATGCAGAATCTAAGGAATAAAAAGAACAAACTAATCAAAAATAGACTCACAAACAATAGTGGACAATTTGGTGATGGGCAGAGACAAGAGGGGTGGAGGGTTAAAGAAGTACAAATTAGTAGCTGATGAATGGTCACAGGAATGGAGATCATGGCATAGGGAATGCAGTTAGCATTAATACGTTGGCTAGGGTCAGGGGAGGGAGGAACAATTGGGGAGACTGTTTTACGAACTATGTAAATGTCTAACCCATGTACTGTGTACTTGAAATTAATTAAAATAAATAATTATGTTAAATTAAAAACTAAAAAAAATTTTTAGCCAATTTCAAATGAATTGAAGAAAATAAAAAAAATTATAAAAGGACTGATGAATACCATTAATGTAATATAGATTCAAGATAAATCTAAACATGGAATTTTTTAGGTGTAAAATGTTAATTCTATGAACTATACATTGCAAAGTTAGGACATAATAATTGGGGATGAGAGGAAGAGAAAATTTAGTTAAGTATATAGAATACTAATCTCCCTATCTTAAGTAGCTGAGTGTCAGTTTTACTACAAATTAATTCACATAGCTAAGAAACAACTTCATCTTTAACACTGAATTAAAATTTTTGGTTTCTTTCTTTTTTTATTTATTATACATAAATAAATAAAACTAGACATAGTATTATTTTTAAGATTTAAATAGCATCCTAAAGTGAAATCTTACTGTAACAAAAGTATTTGTCTACATATTTATGTACATAGAAAAACTGAACCTTTGCAGAGGTTCAATTAACTAGTATAACAAAGATTATTTATAGAGTGTTGAAATTACTTTATAATATTTACTTGTGCCCTTTTTTATTCTTGTATGATTGATAATAAACACGTTTTAATCAAGTATTTTTCCTAAAAAAGTCACATAAAAATTAATAGAATAAAATATGTTAAACAGTAAATTATGGTGACTTCTGGGCAATGGATGTATTGATAATAGTCATTTTCATACACACACACACACACACATGTATTTTTTATTTTCCAAAAGTAATCTGTATGAAGTAATCTTAAGAGAATAATTGTCAAAACAACTTTGTAGTATTTTCAAATGAATACCAGTTTTGTACAAGGTTAGCCATGCTTTTTTATTCCTTTCAACATGACCCCTTAATTGGAAGTGTACATGATTATCCATTTCTGATCTCTTCATTAATAGGAAAATGACTAAATAATGTTTAGAGCTTTTTAACATTAGTCAAAGAATATCTAAATAAGAGTTATTTTTACCCAAAAATTTAGCCTGAAGAATATGAAGTATTAGAAATAACCTAATTAAGTATGTTCTCAGTAAGTCAAGGTCTAAGTAAACACATTTCTGTTAAGTTTTTTGAAACAGTACTTTGCATTTACTAATAGCTAGGTAAGTAAATAAGTAAATATAGTTAGTCAAGTACTTTGATTTGTCTCTAAAAAAGTGGTAAACTTTTCTATCATAGAAAAGAGAGATCTACTGTTTTTTACTTGACAGAATGACCTGAAAAGACGCTAAAGTCTCTATGTGCTTCAGTGATTTTACTTCTGGGTATATACCTAAAACAAGCAGGGTCTCAAATGGACCTTTGTACACTTATGTTCATAGCAGCGTTATTTGCACTAATCAAATGGTGGAAGGAATCATAGTATCCATCGACAGATAAATGGGTAAACAAATTTGGTATACATTTTTTCAACCTTAAAAGGGAAGGAAATTTTGACACATTATACAAGGTTCCTACAGTAGCAAATTCACAGAGATAGAAGCAGAATGATGGTTACCAGGGAGCAGAGAAAGGACTGAATGGGAAGTTAGTGTTTAATGAGTAAGTTGTAATTGGGAAGGTGAAATCATTCTGAAGATGAATGGTGGTGATAGTTGCACAACAGTGGGAAAGTACTTAATGCACAAAACTGCACACAGAAATGGTTAAAATGGTAAATTTCATGTCATATATATATTTTTATCACAATAAGTAAAATTAAATGTCTCTGGTGAAGTTGCCAAAATCTCGTGTCAGGAGGCAAAATGTATTGTAAAATGTTAGAAAGAGCCTCTGATGCTAATATAGATTAAAATAAAATATGACTAAAATGATAATTGAAGATACTTCCTCCAAGTTCACAACTCATTCAAATTATTAAGGTCCTCCACTTATAGAAAGAGTTTGAATTTCTCTTTCTGTTGATATTGTGCTGCTTATAGTTTGTTTTTTCTTTTTAATAATAATAAAAAAAAATGTACGCTATGAGTTTCCAAAAGAGCTTGGCAGAGCAGAAATCCTTTTCTGTTGGTGATGGCAATTGGATGACTACTGTGAGAGTTGTCAAAGTGTTGTCTTGCATGATGAAGGCAAATTGCTTAATTGCCAGTTCTTTTTAAGAGCTGAATTAAAATGTAATAAAATATATCAATGACCTGGGCAAATTTCATTGCTTTATTTATTTATTTTTTCACTGTTTTGTTAATAGGTGTTCTGGACTATTTCCAGTCTTCATCATTCTCATTCTATGTATCATACTGTATATTTAGTAGAAAAATAATAACGGTAATAATAACAAAAGTTTGAATATTTGTCAAATGAAAGATACCTGACTTATGTAAATAAACTAAAATTAACCCTAAAATAAACCTGCAATATAGGTAATCATACATCATTGTTTAGAGTAGGCAATTGAGGCTTTTATAGATTGAAAAAAAAAAAAGCTAAAAACAAAAATATCATATGCTAGTAAAGGAGAAATGCAGAATTTAAGTATAATATATGTATATGTATATGAATGTATGTATATGTATGTATGTTTTTCTGTGTGTGCCAAATCTGTTCTCTTATCAAAAGTATATATTGTGACTCAGAAGCAATATTAGGTTTTTAAGATCAGATTTTTTTTTCTCTTGAGAAAACTCTAGTTATAACATTTATAAATAGTCTTTGTGCATGTATATGTGTATAACAAAGATCATAACTGTGATGAACTAACATACATAATTTTCAAGGCATTTTGATAAAAAAGTTTTCTATCAATTTTTAAGAAGTTTCTCTTTTATTTATTTTTATTAAATTTATTGGGGTGACATTGATTAAAAAATTATATAGGTTTCAAGTGTACATTTCAGTAATACATCATATGTATATTGCATTGTGTGTTCACCACACAGTCAAATCTCCTTCTGTGAGCATATATTTGAAGCCCTTTACCCTCATCTACCTCTCCTCTTCCCCACTTTCCCTCCGGTAACCACTAATCTGTGGTCTGTATCCATGAGTCTCTATTTTTTTGTCTTGTTTGTTTGCTGCTTTCATATATTCCACATGTAAGTGAAATCATATGGTTCTCGACTTTTTTGTCCCACTTATTTCTCTTAGCATGATAATCTCAAGATTCATCCATGTTGTCACAAATGGTAAATTTCATCTTTTCTTGTGCTTATTCCATTGTATGTATGTTCCAGATCTTCTTTATCTAATCATCTATTGAAGGACACTTTGATTGTTTTTGTACTGGCCACTGTGAATAACGCTGCTATGAACATTGGATGTATGTATCTTCATGAATAATGTTTTTAAATTTTAGGGGTAGATACCCAGAAAAGAAATTGCTGGGTCATATGATAATGTTATTTTTAATTTTTTTGAAGAACCTTAGTATCTGTTTTCCATAGTGGCTGTACCAGTTTACATTTCTACCAGCAGTGTGAGGGTTCCCACAACCGCTCCAACACTTGTTATTACCTGCCTATTGACGACAGTCATTCCAACAAGTGTGAGGTGGAATCTCATTGTGGTTTTGATGTGCATTTCCCTAATAGCTAGTGAGCTGAGCATCTTTTCATATGTCTGTTGGCCATTTGTCTGTCTTTTTTGGGAGAAGTTTCCTTTCAGGCCCTCTATTTTTTTAATTGAATTGTTTGTTTTTTGTTGTTGTTTTTTGAGTTTCTAAAATATTTGGTCTCATATGCTAGTTATATATTGGTGTCAGAATAAAGGTAGTAAAATCTTTTTACACTTGTTTCATTTGATATTTTCTATCTTTAACTGTTTTGTAACCAAAAACCATTTCCATATCTTAACCATAATATGCTACACGTACAACAATTTACGTTTATAACTTAGTAACTTGACACTTGCTACAGAATTGTACACTTAAGAACTGTACAATGTATTTGGCTTTTGTTAGCAAAGAGGATTTTTTTAAGTAACAGGAAAAACACAGAAAATAAATGACTTCAGATCTAAGAAACCATTAGGTTGTATTAAAATAAATTAGTGATATTAAAAAATTTACTGATGAAGATGTGGCAATATTGACGAGTAAGGGTTTAGCTTTATACATGGTGTAGAAAAAAATTAATCAAGAATATGCAAGAATTACTAGGTTTACTCCTGTAGCCAAAAGCAACTGATTAATAATTTAATTGTAATATATCCAAATTTTAGAGAATAAATTGCTATCCTTAATAAGGAATCTAAGCATTTAAGTCACTAGAAAGATATAGCCTCCTATTTTGCATTCAATTTGCTTTCCATTCTTCAGTCTCATGTAAATTTGCTTTTTATGAACACTTTACTGAGGTCTACTAATTTCTAAGTGGACAGGTAAAAATAATTTTTAACTGCAGAACTGAGGACCAAAGCCCCAAGTGATAGTAAATTAACCAATTCATGCCTTTCCATAAAGTAATTTATCAACCTTTTGCTGAGCATTTTCTCTGAAAGTGAAATATCATGGTTTCATATCCCTACTCTGCATGGAGAAAAAATGGTAAATTGTTTTAACAACTCTTTTAATAAAATCATTAATTCATATTCTTGTTTAATCTTTTTATTTACTTAATAATATTTCAGTCCTAAATCAATAAATCAAACTTTGTGTTGACATCTATACCTAAGGTGCAATGTTTCACTTTAAGAGCAAACCAAAGAACCATTTAAATGATCACGTGTGTGTGTGTGTGTGTGTGTGTGTGTGTGTGTGATATTGATGTAGTTAATGTAACATATCTACATATGGAATTTATCCATGTAAAATTTATTTATAGTTAGATAGAGATAGTGAAGGCCTGAGGTTGCCAGATAATAATCTTTTAATCTTTTTAATATCTGCTGAATCCCATAATTTGATTGTATGTTTTATTCTGATATTAAATACAAACTTTTTCCATAATGAATCAATTTTAAGCAATAGAAATCAATCCAATTACACTAAGATCATAATAAACAAATTCCTTTACATCTTGGTGTACCAAAACTGGAATAGTACTACTACTAATGTATATATACACAGATTGTATTAAGAGCTTGAAAATGTTCTACATTTTTTTTTCAGCCAGCGAATATCTTTAATTAAAAGGCTATTTTCACAGTATTACAAATTATGAAAGGGCAAACTATTCAATCTTAAATTTAAAAAAGTTTTTTTCATCTTTATTTAAATATTATAGACAATTAGTTGCTTGTATTTACATTGCATATTTCAATGAGTTTTTTTTTCAGTGATAGTTGGCATACAGTAATATACTAGTTTCAGTTGTATAGCATAATGATCAGAGATCCACATAACTCGCAAAGTCACCCCACTAAATCTAGTACCCTCTTCCCCTTACATATTTATTACATTATTAACCATCTTCCTGATGCTACATCCTACATCTCCATGCTTACTCTGCAACTATCCACTTGCAGCTCTTAATCCCTTTTGTATTTTTCCTCAACCCCCCTCCTAGCTAGTATCCCTCTAAATATTCTCTGTATCTGTAAGTTTATTTCTGCTGTTGTTGCTATTGTTGATTTTGTTCTTTAGATTTCACATTTACATGAAATCATGCGATATTTGTCTTTCTCTATCCATCCCATTTCATTCAGTGCAATATCCTCTAAATCATCAAGGTAATATCATTTTCCATCCCCTTCCTTTTGTCCGTGTGTGTCTTTTAATCTGAAGTGAGTCTCTTGTAGGCAGCATGTGTAGGGGTCTTGTTTTTTATCCATTCAGCCACTCTATCTTTTGGTTAGAACACTTAATTCTTTTCCATTTGAGGTACTTGTTGATAGGAATGTAGTTGTTGCCATTCTTTATTCCTGTTTTTGATACATGGTTGTTTTTTTTTTCTTCTTCTTTAAGAAGTCCCACCAACATTATCTGTAATACTGGCTTGGTGGTGATAAATTCCTGTAGCTTATTTTTGTCTTTATCTGTCCTTCAACTCTAAATGATAGCAATGCTGAATAAAGTATTTTTGATTATAGATCCTGGGTTTTTTATCATGTCAAATATTTTATGTCCTGTCCTGCATAATTTTTTTGAGAAATCAGCTGCCAGTTTACAGGTACTCCATTTTAGGTAACTATCTGCTTATCTCTTGTGATTTTAAGGTTTTCTCTTTGTATTTAACCTTTGAAATTTTAATTATGATATGTTGGTGTGGACCTCTTTGGATTCCCGGTTTTGGGGCTCTCTGAGCTTTTCTGGGATTTTATGTCTACTTCCTCACCAGGTTAGAGAAATTTTCCATCATTATTTATTCAAATTGCTCTTCAATATCTTGTTTTCCTTCAAGTACACCTAGAATACATACATTTTTACCTTAAATAGTGTCCCATATGGTCCTTAAATTATTATTATAGTCTTGGCTTCTTTTTTCTTGCCATTCTGATTAAGTGTCCTTGGTTTTCCCATCCTCTATATGTCATTTGATCCTTTCTTTATTCACTCTGTTTGTTCCATTTAATATACTTCTCATCTCAGATAATGTGTTCTTCATTTCTGACTGGTTCCTTTTATAATTTCCATTTCCATTTTTATGTTTTTTATCTCTTTTTAAAGTTCTTGCTGAATTCATCTACATTCCCATAAGCTCATTGAGCATCTTTATAATCAGTGTTTTGAACTCTGAATCTGTTAGATTGCTTGACTCCATTATTTCCAGACCTGTTTTGTTCTCTTATATGGTTCTGCTTCTTTGTCTTCCATTTTGGCTGCCTTTCTGTCTTTTCTATGTACTAAGCAAAACTCTTAAGTCTCCTGGTCTTATTAGTGTGGCTTTGTGTGGTAGGTGTCCAGTGGCACAGACCTGAGGGAGTTCAGCAGCAGGTCAAATTTAGCCCAGTCTATGCCCCTCTAGGGCCACCTGTTAAGATTCAGCAAGCAATCCACAGATGCTGTGCTTATAGTTGCCTCAAGGGCCACGCCGGAAACCGAGTCTAGCTGCCTCCAGGGTGAGTCTAAGCCTTGCTCACAAGGGGCACCTGGCTAAGCGAGAACACACCTGGATGTGGGTTCGGTGGGGCCACAAGTTGGGGAAGGTGGAGTTTCAGGGAATCCTCTGAGCTGAGTGACCTCTGTTATCCAGTTTGATGATTTCTCAGCTATGGCAGCACTCTCTCCCACACTGGAGGTGGGTAGGCTCAACGTAGAAACAATGGATACAGCCGGCACTTCTATACAGAGTGAGTTTCCCCTTGGCCCTCGCTCCGACAACTCAGTGTTTCCTATAAGTCCCTGGTGCCCCCTGCACAGCCAAACCAGTGCTGGTGCTCAGAGCGAGCAGGTCTGTCACAGCGACAGTCCACTCTCAGACACGGCCCCCTTTAAGAGGCATCTGCAGCTACCACTGCAGCAGCCTTTGTCCCACTCAGCTACTCTAACCGGGCAGCCTCTCATCCTCACCCCATCCTACCTTCTGCCCTTGCAGGGTGGTTTCTTAGTTTTCTCCTTAGTTATGGCTTTATGACTTGTTCATCTAGATCCAGGCAATTTTCTTGTTTGCTCCTTGTTTCTGTCACAAGTTTAATTTGGTCACCAGAGGGATGAACAGAGCCTTTGTCATCTATGACACTTTTTTCTGACCTCTACATTTTTTAATATAACAAATTTACTTTGGATATTCTATTGTGAGAAAACAATCAAATATAGAAAGTATGAAAAATACTATGAACAAAGTTGCCCATGTAATGTTATTATAATGTTCTAAATGTCCAAATACATGGCATGGTTAAGTCACTAATGTAAAATTATTATGTAGTCATAGCAATTATATAATATACTTAGAAATTGATAATAAACCGACATTATTTTGTGAAAAAAGGCACATACAATAAAGAGCAAAAAATATTGATTTTATCTTCTTAGAAATATCACCATTGTTATTCAATTTCTAATGATAGTACTAGGTATTCCAAAGAACATTAATTTGCTCTCTGAACTACTCACTGGAGAATTTCAGATTTAGTTTTTCTCTAAGAGATAAAGTGTGTGCCTTCCCTGTTTGCTTTTAATAAAATACATGTTTTATATGAAATTTCGCAAACTTTTTCATTACTTTTACCCTCATAATTATGTGATTTTGAAGGATTATCTTTTCACATTTACTTACTAAAATTGAAATCTAATGAGACAATATCACAGCTGTATCATATCATCCAATTTTCCTTTCTGATAACTACAGATATGTTTGTAGCAGTCATTCTCATTTGATGTGGGCAACTTTGTCTTTCATGACACAAGTGGTAAAGTCTTGAGACTTTTTGGTTATTACAAATGGGAATACGTTACTGGCACTAGTGGGTAAAGGCTAATAAACATCTCACAGTGTGGAGTACAAATAGCACCAACCCCCCAGCAAAGAATTACCTAGCCCAACGTATCAATAGTGCCATGGTTAAAAAAATACGGATTTATAGCATAGTCATTTAACACTTCTTAACAAAAATGGTTAGAATGAAATCTAGCTAATTTATGAAGCAAGATAATTTATTAAAAGATAGTTCACAGAATCAACAAGAGAGTCAGAGATTTAAGTTTAAATATGTTACATAGCCAGGTATCACCTTCAGGTTGCATTGTAGCACTAGTCAGACACTCGTACCACTGTCACCGCCAGTGAGACAAGAGATTGAGGTTTCACAATTTCCCCCTCCTCCATAGTTAGACCCTGTAGTTGGATTCACCTAATATTACTAGTCACTATTAGTGTTAGAATTACTTCTGCCTTTAGAAACTGAGTGAAGATATGTCCTCTTTTGCCATAAATACCAGACGGATTCTGCTCCTTAATGTTCTCCCTCAAAGCTTCTGCTAACGATTAGGTACGTGTACTCCAGACACGAGAGTCAAGGAAAGGTAGTGTCTAAAATTTCCAATTTCACTTATGAAAGTTGGAAGAATTTTCAGCTGCTGAGTTGACCAAAAAATGAAAAAAAAAAGAAAAAAGAAAAAGGCACAAATATCTAACACTCACATACTCAATATTGCCAATTAATTTGAAACAATTTCTTAAAACTAAACTTTGCCTCTATTTAAATGACTCAATTCAAAATACAGTATTTTATATATAATGATATTCATTTGACTATAGCTAAATATAAGTTTATAATTATCATATTTTGCTGCTCAACATTGTTTACCTTAAAATTAAAATCTCATTTGAAAATGGCTTTGAGGAATAATTATTAAAATACCAATTCTATATATTACAGACTAATATAATATAAAATATATACATTCTAAAATAAGGAAATTATTAAGAAGAATATATGTCAAATGAATCTATTCTAAATTAATAGAAAAAATTTAGGACTGCATTTTAAAATACAAAATCAATTTAATGTTGCGTGTATTAATGTATCCTAGTTTCATATTGCTCAAAATTTCAAAGACAAGGATGTCTGGATATCTGTTAATTCAGTTTTTTGTTGCCTTGTGGTCCTACTCATGATGTATTTCAGAGGTACCATTTCAGCATACGATGGTTGATTCTTGAACTTGTTCCTGAATGAGTATAGCTTTTTTTCTCATTCCCTAAAAAGTGTTGAAATTTATTATGCTGTTTGAAAGTTGTATACTTTGAAAATCCAAGAAAATTAACTGAAATAAATTATATCAAACTAACAAAGTAGTTAACATAAATAAATATTCTAAAATAGCCTCATCGTATCTACAGAAATCAACCACTTAAGATAATAAAAAAAATGCCCATTTATAATAATGATACTCATGAATGAGTATAATACAAAGTAAGAAAATACTAAAATATGAAAAATGTATCATTACTGAACCTGCACTCCTAATGTAGAAAATAATAAAAAGGATTCCAGGTATTTGAGTAGAAAAACAATCTCATAAATATGTCAATATTACTTAGGTTAAACTACAAATTTATTACAGCTTTAAAAAACTAATCAGGCTAATTCTAAAAATGTGAATCAATAAACGTACAATATTAGCCAATACTTTTTCAAAAAATTATTAATAAGGTGATACAAGCCTACCTTTTCAAGATATTAGATATATATTTTAAAACTGCATTGTAGTACTAACACATAAATAGACTAAAACTGCAAAAACCTTGTATAGGTAAATGCCAAAAAATAAGCATTTTTATATATTTCTAGTCAGATAGTAAATTGGTAAAATTCCCATCAGAGGTCCATTTTAAAATGTATCCCCCAAATTATAAATGCATTCTCATTCATACAGTGACCCATCAAATGTATGCCTGAGAACTTAACCTTCGATGTACTTACATGTATATATGAACTTGCTTATTTTTAAAGGTATCTATTGCAGCATTACTTGTAATAGCAAAAAACTAAAATAAAAATTCAATATTAAAAAATTAATTAAGTTATAATTTATTTATACAATGGAATAATTTGCAATTAAAAATCACAAATCATATCTGTATTAAACAGAATGATTCATAAGATATAATATAAATTGTAAGACAAATTATAATATGTAAAACATTCTACACTGTGTATAAGAAAATTAAAATACAATGTATGTGTATATCTTTGTACAAGTGCAAAGTATTTCTGGAAGTTGAAAGGCTTAGGTGACTAACAGGTAGGGAAACTGAGTGGCCTGGGGTCAGGGAGGAAAACTTCATTATATACTCTTAAATTTTTAAATTTTGTGTCAGGTGAACATATTATTCATTCAAAGAATGAGTTCCCTTAAAAATAATTTCCTCTCTAAAGTTAGACCATAGGCAGTTATATACTTGCAAATATATTTGCACATTTTTCTCCCTCCTATCTTCTCTACATTCCTTCTTCTGTTTTTATCTTTACTGATTTTGGAAAAGTTACGTTATTGATTTTATACTGCCTCTCTACTCTTACAATCCCAGGAAAAATTATATTCTTTTTGTGTGTGTGTGTGATTACTTATTCATATTCACGCTCAGCTTTTGTGTTGCTTTAGCATTGTAGTCTCTTTAAAAGAAAAAAAGAAAATAGATCTGGATTTTCAGCTTGTCTTTGATTATACATATGCATTGAGAGTTAAAAGGACTTTGGACCTTATCAGAGTGAAGACATTTATATAAATATTGCAAGGAATATCTTTGTAATTCAGGTTAAATATTGTTGACATTTTCAGGTTGCATTTCATGCTAGCTTTTTTTCTACCACCTAAAAAGGTAGGAGAGCCCAGGCCAGAATTTCTTGCTTTCTAACAGAAGCCTAGGAGGAACCAAAATATGTATACTATTACTACTACTCTACCACTACTAGTATAATATTAACAACAATGATTGTAATAACCCAAACAAAGTCCCTATATATTAAAAAATAAACATTCAATAAGTTTAGTGCTCAACCATAGTTAAGGTCTGATGCATAGAGTAGATTTGTCTGTTATCTTAGTATTTATAAGTATATAACTCAGGAATGAAAGATTAATACATAACAATTCTCATGTAGGTTAATTTAAGTTGATTGTTTAATTTCACGTAGCTTCTTTAATACACTACAGTGTATAAAATATGGAAATCTTATGAGAATACACTATTGAAAACATATTTATTAAAAATATAAAAATTAAAATATCTAACTAGAGTTAGAACCCAAAAATTCTGAGGAATATTTTACCATAAAAAGTTCATGGTAAACCCTAATACATGCATAAGAAATATTCAAGAATTGTTCAAAATTTACAACAGAGCCAATTGCTAGACAATGTAAAATATTTATAATGTATATGTTACACAGCAATGAAGTGGCAGACAACTCACAAATTTACTGCTTCTGATATTATAAATGGAATATTACGCAGTTTAATAGCTCCTTCCTGGCTCAGTAGTTACAGAAGTTATTCTTACATCTGAATAAGACATATTCATGTGTATCCAGTGAAACATAACTAAGAGGTCCTCACCTTTATTTTGTAGCTAACTTCCACTTAGTGATTTTCTCAGAACAGCTTGCCTTAGGTTATAGCAGTTTAATGGACTAGTTGGTCATTTTTACCATCTTCTTGAACTTGACAAATGAGAAAATTTAAATATCCCACACGGATTTTACTCCAGTAGCTCTCAGAATAAATCATATTTATAATGATTATCATGATTACCATGTTAAGATGAAAGTAGAGAAATCTACTAAAATAATTAACAGTCTAAACTTACAGGATGAAGTGATAGTTGAAGAGAGAGTATCCCCAATCTGCACTGTAAATTCAACATTCACACATACTAAATTACATTAAGGTTCAA
The DNA here is from genome assembly GCA_003508835.1 of Eonycteris spelaea. NCBI lineage: Eukaryota > Metazoa > Chordata > Mammalia > Chiroptera > Pteropodidae > Eonycteris > Eonycteris spelaea. The sequence goes on from PUFA01000104.1 coordinate 4,544,783, forward strand.
ATCAAATATTCAGTTTCTATATTTGTACATTTAAACAATCACAAACTTTATCAGAAGCCAGTCTTCTTTGTCATTGAAACTTTTCAGCAGAAGGAAGTTCTGTCTGGAACTTTAGACATGTGTAGTGATCAGTCCCTCTCCTGGCTGTCCTTTAAATTCCATATTTTTGGTGAGGCTTTCTGAAAACTTCCATTTGGGAATGAAATATTCTCCCAATCTTTTTGACCTATTTATGCTTTATTTTTCCTCCAGCACTTACTACTATAAGACATATCTTAATTTCCTTTTTTACTTCTTTATCGTGTCTCTCATTTGACTAAACAGGAAACTCAATATAATCAGGGTGATTTTGTCTGTTTTATTCTTTAATATATTCTTAGTGATAGAACATTGCCTGGGATATAGCGATTTAGGTATTTATTAAATTGAAGAATACATGAAATAGAAAGATGTGATTAAAACTTATGAGTCTTTTTAAGGGGTCCATTAGGTATTACTATGTCATAATGTATTTTCAATTGTGACAAATTCCTTTAAATGTGAACTTTATCAGCGGTGCAAATTTTAGATGAAATTTTGAAGATAGTATATACAGCTTGCTAAGTAGAGTCACTGTATATACAAAATGTGGTGTGGGAAAAAAAAGTAACAAACAAGTAAAAGAATTCTAGTACATGTAATGTCTACTATTTTAATTTTTGTCATTCTAATAGATGTTTAACTGTGTTTTTTATGGTGCATATTTGAGTTCCTTATTGACAAATCTTTACAAGTGCTTATCATATGTACCTGATTTTTGTTATTTGAATCCTGGTTCAAACATTTTGCCCATTTTTAAATCTTCTTTGTCATAGTATTAAGTTGCAAAAAGCTTTTCATTTATATATATCTTTTAAAATTTAATATATATGTATATATACATGTAATTTCAGCCTAAAAATTTGAACATATTTAGTTATAATTAAACATTAGGATACATTTTTTTGATGCTGTAGTGTAAGCCTTATACTATACATTATACTAATACTTTATTACATTAATAATACTACAGTACTAATAATGTAAAGGATATTTTATCATTCATTATACTAATTATGCATAAACTAATACCTTGTACTATAAGGTATTGCTTTTATATTATTTTCCAAATGTTTATTAATAATGCATGTATATATATATTATTTTAAATATTTAATGTGTATCCTTTAGAACCCTTCTAAACTGTTATTAGTTCTAGTAACTTGTGGATTAATTTATGCTCGATATAAAAAATGGATAAAGATAGAAATAAAAACAAAAAGATACATAGAATGCTTTAAATATTTTTCTTCTATTTCTTAAGCTAACTAAGTATTCAGAGCTACAAATTAAAAAAAAATTATACTTAAATATGGTTTGCAACATTTTATGTAGTCATGTATGATTCTTTTTTTATAAGTTACATTTTCAATTCTTATGTCCATTTGTAATCTAAAATTTATTTATTTTTTATTGCTTGGTTCAACCTTTTTATGTGTAATATTAAAAAATCAAATATCTTTCTGTCATAAGTATTACAAATATTTTCACTAAACATTGAAGTTTACTTTTTAGCTTGCATTTTGTTATTCTATTTAAAAACATTAAATACTGATGTAGTCAAACTTATAAAAATTTTCTTCATGTCTTCTTCATTATATGTCTAGCTTAGAAATGAATTTTCATTTTGTAAACATTTCGTTCTTTGTAAAAATTTATGGCTTTTTGCTCAAATATTTGATTCATATTTATTTGGCATAAATATAAGTTAAGAGATATATTTGTATATCTATATATGATTCATATATCATTATAAAATATATATTTGTGGGAATGGTGCTAATAAGTTGCCCAATTTATCTCAACAGAATAAACTGCACTGTGTAAGCCCTCTTTTAATCACTTTATCATAAACTGAAGTCTTGCATGTATTCCTACTTTTAGAATTTTATCCATTTAGTTTACATTTAATATTATCTCTTCTCCAAAATTTAATATTCATAAGTATCAGAGATTCACAGCATGTTTTATTATCTGATAGTGTTAGTCAAACACATTTATTTTTTCTTGTTATTTTGTAAGTTTCCAAAGCAAATTTGTTATCATTTCAACTGGAAAAATTCTTTATTTATTGTGTAGTACCATGTATTCAGTTCTTTGGCAGACATTATTATTTCAAGAGTTAGATTCTCATCTGTTAGTCCAATTTTAACCCAGAGCACAGCAGATACAAGGCTACAGCCTGGGTAGCAGCTATCTGATCCAGTTCCTATCTAGTTCAATGAGAAAAAGACTATAATCTTTTTTTTTTATTTTTTTATTTTATTAAACTTAATGGGCTAAAATTGGTTAATAAAATCATATAGGTTTCAAGTGTACAATTCAATAATATATCATATGTATATTGTATGTGTGTTCACCACCCAAAGTTAAATTTCCTTTCTTCACCATAAAATTGACCCCCTTTTCCCTTATCTATCTCTCTTTTCCCCTCCTTCCCTCTGGTAATCATTAATCCATTGTCCATGTCCAAGAGTCTGTTTGTTATGTTCATTTGTTGCTTTCAGTTTTATATCCCTCATGTAAATAAAATCATATGGTTCTCAACTTTTTCTATCTGATTTATTTTGCTTAGCATAATAGTCTCAAGATTCATCCATTTTGTTGCAAATAGCAGTATTTCATCTTTTCTTAAGACTGAGTAATATTCTGTATTTATGTACCACATTTTCTTTATCCAATCATCTACTGAAGAAGAAAACATAGGTACTAAACTCATGGACCTTGAATTTAGAGAAAATTTTATGAATTTAACCTGAAAGCAAGGAGGTAAAATAAATTGATGGTACTATATCAAACTAAAAGCTTCTGCACAGCAGAAGAAACCATCAACAAGACAAAGAAAGAACCATCCAAACAGGAAGAGGTATTTGCAAACAATGCCTTCAATAAGGGCTTAATATCCAAAATATCCAAAATATCCAAAAAAAAAAAAAAAAAAAACCAAAAAACCTCATGCAACTCAATGTAAAAAAATAAATAAATAAAAATCAATTAAAAAATGGACAGAAGATCACAACAGACACTTCTCCCAAGAAGACAGATAAATGACCAACGGACATGAAAAGATGCTCAACTTCACTAGCTATTAGGGAAATGAAAATCAAAACTACAATGAGATACTACCTCACACCTGTCAAAATGGCTGTTATCAAACAATACAAGTAATAACAAGTGTTGGAGAGCTTATGAGGAAAAAGGAATGCTCATTCACTGCTGATTGGAATTTAAATTGGTACAGCCACTATGGAAAAACAGTATAGAAGTTTCTCAAGAAATTAAGAATAGAATTGCCATATGACTCAGCAATAATTCTGGGTATTTACGCCAAACATTGAAAACATTTATTCGTAAAGATATATGTGCCTCAATGTTCATAGCAGCATTATTCCTGGTGAGCAACATGGAAAACAACTAAAGTATCCTTCAAAAGCCTGTAATCTTTATTATAACTATATCTTTATTATTAGCTGTCATTATTGTTTTTATCTCAAAGAATTTTTTTTTAGAACAGTTTTAAATTCACAGCAAAATTGAAAGGAAGGTTCAGATATATCTCATATACCCCTTACTTTCGCACATGTGTAGCATGTCCCATTATTATTGTCGTTTTGAGAATGAAAGAGAAGTTTAAAAAGGACTCATAGTGTACTTTGAGTGCTACCTGGTAATATTGTATTTCAAAATTATTTTCAAACTTTTATGAGAAATTTGAGCACAATCCAAGATCAATTAACCAAAAGATTAAAACCTAGAAAATAAATAGAGTGAAAATTATTTAAATAGTTATGATTGCTTACATTTGAGCTGCCTCTAAATTCTGAAAGACATTTGAATTTACCAGTACTATCCTCGGATTGTTCAAGCAAAGATCTTATCACTTCACAGAGTTTTCACTATTTTTTATGTTTAAACATTAATTATCTATAAATCTCTCTCTCTTTAATTATCATTACCTTTAAAAAATTCTGAATAACTGACAAAAAGTATTCTGAACAATTGATCCAAAAAAACATTACTTTTAAAAAATATTCTGAACAAGTGACAAAAAAAAAAAAGCTGTTTTTTTCAAGTATCACTATAACTACAGAAGAAGTAGTTGTGATTCTATGCTATTCTTAAATATCTCCTGCATAGATATTTTAAAAATTCCTTACTCTTTCTTTTGTTTGTCTGACTACTTAAGCATTTTGGGAATTGGTAAGGGTGTAAAAGAGCTGTATTTACACCATGCTTGCACTTTAAAATGAGATCGTCAATTCCTAATAAAGCTACATCTTACAGATAGATGAACTCATTGTTTAAAAAATGGCAGATATGATCCAATCACGAGACAGGAACAATGATGTGAGGTTTTCTGGAGCAATTGAAAAATTACTCATACTTGCTAGTGTTAAAGCCAACATCCCCTAAGTTCTTGCCTCAATTGAAGAGGAGTGAAGAGTATTAACATTTTAAGTAAAATTATAAAGTAAATTTTGATTAGGTAAACTATTTAAGCATCCTCTGAACAATGCAGATAGAAGAAAGGAAAATTGTCAAAATAAAACCTATGTTAAAATTAATTGCGTTATCTTTCCAGGAGCTAAAAAGCAAACAAAATTGAAATGTGTTTATATTAATCTACAAACTATACAACAAAGTTAAGTTTTGTTGGAAAATAATTACCAATTTTTTTTAATCAGGTGAAATTTTTATTAGAAACAAGAGTGACAAAGCAGTCTCACACAGATAAATATATACTCCTTGTGTATTTATGTGTATTTGTGTAGGTCAGAAACAAAAACAATGCATAACATATACACCATATCTTTTGATTACCTATGTTTATAAATGTGAAGAATAGGAAATAATTAGAAGGGATGTGAAGTTTGAAATTTAACAAATGATGTAAACGTATTAAGAAAAATTAATGGAGGTTATGAGAAGGAAGTACGGAAAACCTGGTAATAATACAATGAGAAAGTAGTGTTGACAATGAGAGGCATTTTTTTTTTCTAGTTTGGTTTTTTTCACATATGGGCACACACACACAAAATGTTTTGACATATAGATGTGCATTTAAACATAATTAAAACATGATATCACATATGTGGGATTTAAATCTAAAAGCAACAAATGAACAGAACAAACAGAGACTCATGGACATGGACTATAGATTAGTGGTTACCAGGGGGTAGGGAGTGGGAGAGGAGGGGGGAGGTCGACAGGGTAAAGGAAGTCAAATATAAGGGGGTAGGGAGAGGAGAAGTGGGTAAAGGGATCAAAATATGGTAGCCAAGGAAACTGGACTTTGGGTGGTAAACATACAATAGAATTTACATATGTCAAATTATAATGTACACCTGAAAATTATATAATTGTATTAGCCAGTTACCCAATAAACTTAATTTAAAAATATATTATTAAAAAAAAATAAACATAATTACATGCAATCACAGCAGCCCTGTATTAGCTACAAATCATAACAAAACTCTATTTCAGACATATCATTACCAAACAACTCAGAAATATAAAACAATATATTTGTGTATTTTTAGGATAAATATGCTAGATATATTTTGTGTTCTTCCAAAGCCACCCCTCTCTATCCTATCCTCTGCCAGATTAACTGACCTCTATGAATCACATAAAGAGTTTGCATAGCCCTTGACTTCCTGTTGGGTTTAACCAATGAAGAATCATGGCAAAGGACTGGAGAGTATGAGGAAAGAAAGATCAAAGTATAGAATTTCCTGCTTTGCATCCTGTGATTCAAACATGTGCTTGATCCATCTCTTCACAAAAGGGCACTGCTTCTCCTAAAGTGGTCTGCTCTACAGAATTCTCTTTTCTTTGGGAATGCCAACCCTTATATCTACCTTTTGGACCTAGAAGTGATGAAAGTTGCACTGATCCTAACCTCAGGGTCAAACACTATTCATTATAATTCTCTTATATACCACCCAAACTTGTGAAACTATTTTTTTGGTAAACAAACCCTTATTTATTCAAATTTGTGTGTGCCATCTGTTTCTCATTGGACTGTGATACAACAAAAAAAATAAAGTTACCTAACTCAAACAGTGGGAATGGGAATTCTTATTTAAAAAATATATCTGAATATATACATAAGCATCTGCAAATTGTGTCGTTCTATATAAAGAGTAACTTAATGAAAATAAAAAGAATGAGAAGCATGCTGTCACCTATCATTACAATGATTTCCCATTAGAGTATCCTGTAGGTATCCCTTCTCCTCAAACTTTATTTTCAGTATAATTTAGACACCCTCTGCCCCCAAGAAAATTGTTAAAATTCCAGTCCTTCTACATTTAGATTCTGGTTTACTAGATAAGGAATTCATAGTGAAACTGCATTTTAAACATCATCACATGTGGTCTGAGTAGCAGGATTTAAATGACATATATAGATATAAATAAGATTATATTTCTTAAAAACAAAAAATAAAGTAAAAGATAACATGACACTGCAAAAACACTTAGCTCCTTATTATAAGCTGCAGTGTTTCACTAAATATTTGCCTGGAGACTTTAGCCAAACGACTCCTGCCTTTTTTATGAAGTGATATAAACAAGACACTATAATAAAATGGTTTCAGTTCAGGTTTCTGAAGAAAGATGCCTTTCCCTTGTTAAAATAATTTATCTGATTTCAGATATGACAGACTGTTTTTACGTTTGCATAAAGGAAGCACTGTGTCAAGACATAAGAGATTGAAGTATATGTTTTGAATTTTCTTTAAATGATTACCTAAAGTTAAGATTGAAAAGGGAAGAGTAATTTGTAGGTAGGTCTTGAAATCGGCATTTGTTGATAATACAAAGATTACATTAAAAGATTACTTAAAATATTTCTGCATATTATTATTTTTATGTATATAATATAGTTCGATAGGCATTAATATATCTATATAGTATTTTTAGATCCTATTGACCTCCAGCTTTGGGAATTGGTTAGACTCTTTAAAAATGTACAATTTATTGTATAGCATTTTTGAGTGATTAATAGCAAAATAAAACTCTTGACTAAATGTCATTGAGAGATGCAATTTCAACTTTTTCTTCAAATGGAGTTGTTTTTAAATTTTAACTTTTAAAAAAATGGATAGAAGGTGCTTGTCACAACATGATTAATGAAAAGTCAAAGTCATAGTTAATGAAAATATTGCAGAACAAATGCTACATTAATATAAAGCATAACCTCATGTTGAGTAGACCTGATCATGTAAGCTGAATGTCTGGAAGAGCTAAGGAAGTGTTTTAATCCATACCAATTGCCTACTGAAAAGTATCTCAGTGTGTGATTTAATATAATTCTGCCTCATACCTTTTTTAATTTTGTTTTATTCTAAAATGATGCAACTACAGAGAATATTTGTAGAACCCTTATATTATCACTGATGAAATACTCATGTGTATTTCCAAATTAATATTGCATCTATATCTACATAATCTTACTCATATAAAATTATAAACTACAGACTACATTTTTTTTTTTTTCTGAAAAACAGCTCTTTACAGTTTTCATTTAGGGAAAGTTTTAAGCAGAAATATAACATTATTGCTAAAACATTTCTAGAAATCACATTGAAAATATGCCTGGTGTCCATCACATGAAATATCTTTCAGGTTGAAAAATTATAAGGAGTTTGCCCTAGCTACAGTTTTTATTTATTCTTAAATTGATTTAGAACAAGTTTTGATTGTGATTACTAAAAGAGGCCATAATTGACTGAATGCGCTGCAGACCCTAATTTTCATATTTTCCTCTTGAATCTTGTGGCTACCTATTATATAGCTATTCTGAACACAGACATGCTGCTTTGCTTATATTTACAAATATTTTAGTAATAAAGTTAAGATTTGAACTCAGATCTGACTATATATTTTAGTAGAATACATTTAGAATTACACATTTTAAATCAGTTATCAAAGTTAGGCAGAATTAAGATGCATATTATATTAAAATGTTCTCTATTTCTCTGCAATACATGAAATTCAAAAGCATCCAATTAACATATTTATACGATGATGCATATGCAGAGTAATATATGAACTAAACTGCATCCACAAACCACAAGAACCGGTGCTATAAGTCTTGGGTTGCCTACAAGCTTCAAAAGTAATAACATTTTAGTTTCATACCTGTTTACAGCAATCTTTTTCCTCAAATAATTAATTACCATCCTCATCTCCATTAGGAAGAAGTACCTAGCACACACAGATTTCTAGATAACAATTCTCCTTTTATCCTTATTGAATCAAACTTATCTTCTATGAATTTGCTTTTTTGAGTCAGACACAGACTGCTAATATCCTTGAATTGTGTGCTAATTATTCCATGCTCCAGTATAATGTTTTATTATAAGCTTCAGGAAATGAATTTATGCCCTAAAATTATTATTGCATGTGATTAGATGCATTTTAGGTGAAGTGAATTATTTAAGGTAAATACAAATATATAAATAAAATACATATAATGATTTGGAATATTGCAAATTAAACTGAAAAGAAGAGTCAAATCCTAAAAGCCTCAATTGCCAGATACTGAACAATTTCTAGCCAACACTTGGAAATTCTAATTTTGGGTATCTACAGGCTGTGCTATATTTCTTGCCAACAGGAAGGATCTAGCCAGAGGAGCAGACATTAATGTGAATCCTTCTTAGGACCAGATGAAAATTTCTATCCAATTTTACACCTAATCACTGGAATTCTCTTTTGGAAAATGTATTTAAGAATATTAGGCCAAACACACTAGATCTGTTAACCAATATATGTTTTGGTAGCCAAAAATATATATTTTTAAATTCAGTATTAATTTATTCTCACTTACATATTTATGAAATATAAAATACAATGCGACAAATTCTCAGATTGAGACATTCAACACTAAAAATATTCTAGAGTAGACAGAGAAAGATACACTATTATTATCTAACAACAATAACAGCTCAGACATTTTGTTGAGCTTTTTACCTGCATCTCTTATATATAATGAGTCAAATGCATCAATTTCAATGACAAATTTTCTTTAATTCTCAAATAATCCTCTAGTCTAATTCTACTTCTCCACATAAAAATTATCTGACCTTGAATTTTTAGTTTCTAGTACATGTATCCTTGAATGACATAAATATTGGAGGATCTAATTGCCATACACAGAGAAAATAGATATTTAAGACTATTAAATAAGTTGTCAAAGGCTACATGTAAACACTTAATTTTGTACTTCAAATCCAGGTACTTTTGGAAAAAAAAGAATTTCTTAACTTTTGCAATTAATTAGATAACTGCTATCTTATTTTTAGCTATTATTAAACCCTAAACTAACAGAAAATCAATTTCTTATGTTCAAAATATGCTATACAAAATGTTTTAACTGTATAATAACCATATACAGAAGACAGGATCGATGCCTGGTAGTTTTTTATTTTAATAACTGATCATAAACTAACTTAGATGTGGGTTCTCCACCATCTAAAGAGAATGACTTTGTGAATAAAACCATAGTATGAGAACATTTCAAGAAAAAAGAATAGCTATTATCTTTCTTTCTTACAAGATGAGGGCACACTCATCAGGCATACTAACTAACCATGTGGGTTGACACTTGAGAAGGTCCTAGAGTTGGGGTTAGGTGACAAAAAAGTTAAGTGACGAAAAGGGATATTATCAGAGGAGTGAATGTGCCCTTTAGTTTAGGAGGAATTCCCTAGTCAATATCATTGGCATAGCCTAAGTTATAACAACTAAAGTTTACAATGAAATTAAGAAATTACAAATAGATCAGGAAACAAGAATTCAATGGAATAAAATTAACAGTATCAGAATGTATTGTCTCAATAATATCATTGATATATTATGTATTGACAGCACGTTACAGGTGTGGGTTGATCATTGTAGACTTGCCTAAGAATAGGCCACACACTACTTCCTGAACCCAAGAAAATCTGATGTCACCACCAGATATATCTTGTACCATGACCTTCCTAGCTTACTGCCATGCCTGCTGGCTTTGTTTGTGTTCTACTCACATGCCCTATTGATTCCCAGTCTTTGGATTCTCTGTAAATCCTGCCTAGAAAAGTGTGCCCTCACATCTTCATATTGTTAGTTTCTTCTTATTAAGATTTTAGTTCAAAATTTATGTCCCTTAGACATGACTTTCTGATTATTGTATTCAAGTCCTACAACTACCCGATTCCTGACCTAATGTTATATAGTATCAGTAGTACCTCCCAGTAGTACCTATTTCTTTAAAGTTTGGTTCTTCTTCAAGAACATAAGCTCCATGAAAGAGAGCCAGAAATTGCCTGTCATGTTAACTCTATTTCAGATCTTTAAAATGCCTGGCACATGGTAAGCAAAAAAAATATACATTAGTAATTATATTTATATTAGTTAATTTTTAAAAATAATTATTCTGTAGAAACAAGCAATCCAAAATCTGAGTGAATTACACATAAGGTTATTTCTTGCTTGTGGTTTATGTTTGTTGTGGTCAATTGTCAACCTGCTCCAAAAATCTTTATTCTAGGATGGAGGATAAAGCAGCCACCCTCATGTCCTCTTGAGGGAAGAAAGGAAATGCCAAAATAAGGCAATGACACTTAAAAGTATCTAATTTCTTCTCACATTCTATTGTCCTAACAAGTCACTTAGCCACAGCTGATTTCAATGGGAATTTTGCAATTCACATGACAGTGGTCAGGATTGTTTAATCCGACAGTACATTATAGGTGTCGGATGATGAGTGTAGACTATGCTAGAATAAGCTGTAGACATTTTTCACTGACTAGAAAGGGAACCAAAGTAATTACAAACAATAATTCAATCTATCATAGTATTAAAATAAATAGAATCTAGATACAGCTAAAAAAAACATAGAGAATATTATTTTCTGAGTGAAGCAAAGTGAATTTTAAATTTTAGATAAATTTAAATTAGTGAATCTCAAGCACAATTAATATGCTATTTAACTAATATTGGAAACATCTTCTAAATATATGTATTTCAAGAAACTAAGATACTATATACATTTTAAAATAACATTGTTATTTCATGTATCCCTTTGAAAGAAAAAAAAGCTAATGAAATACATTTAAATGATGTTAAGAAACATTTAGCTATGAAAGGTCTTTGAAAATTGTCATAAATTAAAGATATGGAGGCACTGACTTCTCTCACTTTGTGCATTCCTGCCTCAGATTCATTTTCTAAGGTCTCAACTGGGTAAGTCTATCTTAGCTCTTTGATCAATCTTTGCCAGCTGAGGGTCATAACTACATATTATCAAATAGAGACTGATGTCACGGCCCCATTTCTGCTCCTTGTTAATTCCCACAGTAACTCTTCAACCAAGGAACTGGAACGCTTTCCCTGGTTGGTGGACCCTAGTGACTTGCCCCAAAGGGAGGACCATGTACGTTTCATAATGGGCATCATGTCATGGGATGATGTGAGGGACGGCGTACGAGATGGCTGGTGGATATGTCATAACTTATGCCCAGTTATTCATTTTCACAAGATGAATAACTAAGTAGTCACAGGCTGTTTGGAAAAACAAAAAAGAAATCTAACTTGCATTTCCCCGCCTCAACCCCAGCCTTCACCTCTTCTTCCTTCACGCTCTCGTTATTCAACCCATCTTCTTTCCCGGTCTCCTCAGTCTTCCATCCCTCAGCTTATTCGTCAGTGCCACTCACTTCTTTCATCTTTCTGCCCCATATGTTTCCCTTCTCTGGCTAGTACCAACCATTTCTACTACCCTACTTAATGATTTCCCTGACCAGCTCTTCCTCTGTTTCTCCTAGACCATCACTAGTTGCCCTGTTCATTGTCCTCCTTCCTGTTACCCTTCCGTCTATGCTCCTAAACCTCTTCTTCGGTCCCCTTTCTAGTTTTCTGAACCCTAGTCCTTGCCAACACTCCAGCCATCCCAACCAGACCTGATGATTCAAAAATATCATCCTGGTAAAATGGTTTCCTACTAGTGAGACAGCCTAGTGCAGTTCAGAATTTCTAGGACTCTGGATTGCCTGACCTGGCCAACTGAGGAAATTGATGATAATGACACAAGCACCATTCATTCAGCTGGGAGGGTGCCAGAGACACATTTAACAAGTTACTTTGTCTAGAGTGTCTGATCCTTTCCTCTCCTGTGTAATCAGCCAGCTTGCAGAGGCCTTTGTAATTGACTTCTCCATTAAACTTTGTGTGACCACAGAGCAATCAGCAAGACCAGTCACAGAGAAGATATAGAGGAGTGAGGAAGAGAAAGCATCTAATCTAATCTCCAGAAGAATTAACATGAAAAGTCATCTGGGCCTGAAGAATTTTAGTGTGTTCACAAAGAAAACCCATGTGTCATCATGATAACCTAGATATAAAGAGGAATTTTCACTCAAAAGGCTAATCATCTCTTTGTTCTGCTTCTGTAGGTATGCTTGCTGAATAAGCCGTACTTGAAATTAACTAAAGACTCATCTTCCCTTTTGCTTGTTCTGTCTAAGCAAAAATGTAACTGCCTGTACCCCTTAGCAACTCCTGTGCTTTGTAACTCTTTGTAATTGCATGCAACCCATAGCAACTTCTGCGCTTTATAATCTTCTAAGGACAAGTTAACTAATCAGCCCATGCCACATAAGTTCTATATAAGCAATGTTGCAACTGAGCTCTGGGCTCAGATCTTCAGAGTGCTAGCTCCTCTGCAACTGCTGGTGTAATAAACCTGAGTACTCCAACTCTTTGAATGCTGCTTGGTTTTCTCGCAGGTCTGAAATTTGCAACTTTTCTGCAACATTTCTGGAGGCCCCAGTGAGATTTAACCATGCCGGTCCTTTGAGCCACTGGATTGGTGGCTCAGTCAGGCTGGGGAGGAGGGGCTCCGAGACAAATGAGGAGGCATGCCACATGAAAGTATTCCAGGTTCTCTTTCTGAGTGTGCTCCTACTCTCCAAATGGCTGAGCCCCCAACTGGACTCATAAAAGGGATGGAACAACTCACCAGGAACAACCACAGAATAAGATAAAGCCTCGAGGTTCAGCCCCTTAGTCAGGGCCCATCTCCAGATGGAAGAGGAGCTTGATCACCTCCTGGTCTTCAGTTAGAAGACATCAGGGTCTTCCAAGGGAGGAAAGACATCTGGGTTTTCCCAGGCAGAGAAGACATAGGTCAGGGCCTTCCAAAAGGGGAGAGGCGATGGTTAAACCTGGTGTGTGAATGAGTGAGTGAATGAGCGATTTGTCAGGTACGAATTTGCGGCTCCATGGCTGGGAACCTTTAAGGTCCCTTAAAGGCTATGGAGTCCCAAATGGGCTCATCTGTGGTTCCATGGTGCACGGCATACGGTTCAAGGAAGCACTGGACTAGTGTTCGTTCGTAAATCACAAAGCTGAATCTGCTACAGCTAAGTATCACCTAAGCTCCTTCAGGACATGAACAGATGAACACCTGAGTATTCCCTCTCGAGGAGGCACCCACCCTTGTTTGTCTTTGTGTCACTGACACAAGGTGGGATACATGGGGGCGGGGGAGGGGGGAGGCTCAATTAACTACTGATTCAGCTTAGGAATTGTCTATCTCCAAATGGCCCTTTTCACATAGGGGCCCTCTATCAAATTATTTTCTTGAAATTTTAAGGTCTATTTTCCCCCTCCATTAAGAAGCTTCCTAAGGCAAATATGGGGGGAGTTACCTCTAAGCCAACTGTTTTAATTGTATGCAAAAAAATTTTTAAGAAAAGCTTCTCAGTGAATTATGGAGTCAAGTTGCCCCAGGAAAACTTTGTAATCTTTGTGAGCTTAAGTGGCCCACCTACATGGTAAGATGGCCTTTAGAAGGGACCCTAGACCTTCCCACTGTAAGAACTGTGTACTAGGTAGTGACAGGATTCCCTAGACAACCAGACCAGTTTCCATGCATAGCCTCATGGTTGCAAATCCTGCTATAGTGCCCCTCGGGCCCAGTTCTGCACAAATAAGCAGGGACACAGTAAGGGGTCACAGACTAACAAAATCAATTGCTATATATGGTCTTCATGGTCTGTAACACTAGAGATCTTGAAGAGAGAATAAGAAAACAGAATAAAGAAAGATGACAAGTCAGGATTATGGCTGTCATAATTGGCCAGGCTCTTGTACCTAATAATCAACTCTTAAGAGACCAGGGAATAAGGAGACATTGAGTTCTTGCTTCAAATGCAAGAAAATAGGACATTAGGCAAAGAACTGTACATAAAAGCCCCAAGCTCCTGCTGCACATGCAAAGAAACCAATACTAATCCCTGGCATTGGAGACTTGACTGTCCATGCTCCCTGAAAGGAGAGTGGCCATCTAACACCCTAGTAGCCCAGCTGGGAACTGTTTACTGAAGAGGTTCGGGGCCATCCTCGCCTCTCCAGCCCAGGAACATGGTCACCACTACCAAGGAACCCCAGGTAACTCTGGACGTAATGGGTAAACAAATTTAATTTCTTTAGATACAGGGGCAACCTATTCTGTTCTCCCTGCATTTGCAGGAATACCCTCCTCGTGAACTACGATTATCATAGGAGTAGGAGAAGGCAAGGTCAACCATTTTACTCCACCACTGACCTGCCAATTTGAAGGTTATATCTTTCAGTAGGAGTTTCTAATAGTTCCAAGCTGCCCAACTCCCTCATTAAGATGGAATATTGTAACTAAAGTAGGAGCAACATTACAACTTGCGTATAGACCTCCCAGTCTTTTAATGTATTGACCAACAAATTAATCCCGTGGCTTGGTATAAAGGCAAGCCTGGGCTAGCTAGGATGCTGAGCCAATAAAAGCTCAGCTTCTATGCTCCTTCACCAAGACCCAGACTTATTAGCTGGCCCACTGATAGGAGCGTCTTCCCAGAGATCTTGGTAATCAGGAATTTTCTCCCCCTTTACCCTCAAACTCTGAAGGGGAAACGAGTTCTCTTGGGGCCCCTGTTATTTCATTGCTCCTTGAGGAAACTAGTTATGCACCCTCAGGGAAGTTACAAATACTGATGATGGGGAAATAAGAGTACATGCAGGACCTCTGATCTATATTTTGTTATATGTAATATGGTAATTAGGTTAAGAATACTAATTATGATGGAAGGAAAATGTTTTTGGTAACAGAAGGTATAAAGTATGGAGACATTTAAAAGAGAATTGAAGGAAAGGTGTTTGTCTTAAAGTTGGTTATTTCTGAATGAGTGAAAAGAGGCAAACTGAAGAAATGAAGAAAGTGGTAGAAGGTTTGTGAAGAGAAATTTTGAAAGGAAATTTTAGGTGATTGAGCTAAACAAATTTGGAAATTTAAATGCCAAAAGTAAACTAATGCAAAATTAGAATTGTGTTTGAAGTTTCTTAGACTATTGGTCTGCTACTGATGTTTTAGAAAAGTTTTCTGAGTAGAAAACAAGGATTTCATACTTCATTAAAATACTATCTGTGTTTTATGTTGCCTTAACTAGTTTTCTGAGACTTTTAGAGAATATACTAACACTGGCCCAAAGTCTGTGGGCCAGACACTCCTGTCTATACATTACATATACATTGGTCTACACCCAATATTCAAAGGAAGCTCCAAAAGTTGGAGCCTAGACCCAAACCCCACAGGCTGCCTTGGTGCCAGAGGTCTTTAAGGTGTCCAATAACTGGACAGGGCAGAGAAGGAAGTAGACTATAAAAGGGCACAAATTTTAGCACCATAACACAGGGACCATTTCAAGATGACCTTAGGCAATAAAAACCTTACAGGCCTGGAGGGCTTCGATCTCAGTCGGCCAGGATTGGCATCATCAGGATTGGGGTATCTTGCAAGCTCCAGTCCTAAAAAATCCACCACAATCACAATGGTGGAGCCTCAGATCACCCTTGACATGGCAGGAAGGAAAAACTGAATTTTTACTAGATACTAGAGCTACCTACTCTGTCCTGACCCATCCCATGGGCGTCTCCCCAATGCTGACTGCACCACACATATGTGCAGTCAATTAGATCTAATTGTAACCAACCCCTGAACCCCCATTGGAAATCTGGGGAAGTACTAACACTTGGCATTGATGGAACAGGCTAAATCCCTATGTTTAAATTCATATCGGAGTTCAAGTACTAGATCATCCAGCTTGAGCCTTTCAGGTTTATAAGTTCTTCTACAAGGAAGTAACTGAACCCCTAACCCAATCAACTAAAAACTTATTTCTCAAAATGGCTGAAGGAGTAGCTCGCTCCCTGAATGTCACTTCCCACTATGTCTGTGGGGGAACTTTAATGGGAGATAGTGCCCGTGGGAAACTACAAAACTAGTCCCCACCAAGACAATGCCAAATATAACAGTCCCATGCACCTCTGATGATAGTCAATGGATTTTAAAGCATACTATTATAGGACAATGTTGCCTGACTAGAGGTGGAAGAAATCTCATGAAGTCAGTCAGAAACTTAATTTGCCTTGGCCTACAGTTTATAATGCCACCTCCAAACAAAGTGTGTGGTAAGGAAACTGGACAGAGAGAAATCCATTGGCCAGATTCCCAGAGCTAACTAGAGCCTGGCAGGACCTAGGCAGGGTCCAAGTATGGATAGCCCCACGTGAGCTTTACTGGATTTGTAGAAACGAGGCCACATCTGTCTCCCCAGAAATTGGGAAGGGAGCTGTATAATTGGGAAGGAAGCTTTATAAGGATGGCGTGATAAGACCATCCTTCTTCCTCTTACCTCTGCAAACAGGGGAACTGCTTGGTTACCAAGCTCCACAACCTTACAGTGGGTAAAAAGAGAACTCCAAATAAGGGACAGGAATGGATGATGAGTCGCCCCTAGAGTGGATAATCCAATACTATGGGCCTCCCAGTTGGGCAGAAGATGGATCCTGGGGATACCATATACCATTTACATGTTTATCCAATTGCAGGTGGGCTTACAAATCATTACCAACTAGACTAGGAGAGCCCTGGTCCTCCTTGCTATTCAACAAGCTCAGATGAGAAATGCCATCTAGTGTCAAAACGGGTTGACACTAGACTATTAGCAGCAGAAGGAGGCGTGTGTGGCAAATTCAATCTCACCAAGTGTTGCCTACAGATAGATGACCAGGGCCAGGCATTTGAGGACCTTGTAAAAAAGATGACAAAGCTAGCACATGTACCCATGCAAGTATGGCATGGATGGAACCCTAATAGCCTTTTTGGGGGATTCCCCAGAATGACGTAGATAGAGAATGCGAGGCTCCCGCATAAAAATAGAGTGTCTGGAGTCTCAAAGGGGGAATAAGAGAGAAGAGGCATCTGAAAATGCAAAAGGAAGAGCTTGCAGAAATCTCAACCCAAAAAAGCCTTCACCAAGACACATAGTATTAAAATTACCAGAAATCAATGACAAAGACAAAATGCTCAGGGCAGCAAGGGAGAAGACGGTAACTTACAAAGGAAAACCTATATGATTATCCTTGGACTTCTCAGCACAAATCTTAAAAGCCAGAAAGGAGTGAAATCACACATTCAAACTATTAAGTGAAAGGAACTACTAGCCAAACTAATGTATCTAGCTAAACTTTCCTTTAGATATGAAGGAGGAATAAAGACCTTTCTATACATACAAAAATTGAAAGAATTCGTCACTACAAGGCCTGCACTGAGGAAATACTGAAAGGGGTCAGCTCACCTAAAACAAAATTAAAAATTAAATATATATGCACAAATACATACGCATATATACATATGTGACTATCAGGCAAATAGAAACAGAGAAGTGCAGCCCTTACTAAGAACAGGGCATTATAAGCTTAAATAGTAAGAGACTTATTATAGCAAGATAGTAATGAATGTTCAGAATACGTAGGGACAAACTGAGATAACAATGGCTGAAGACAAGAGGATTCAAAGATCCAAATTCACAAAGGGGAATGGAGATAAGACACACACAGAGAAAATGGAAGACTGTATATATAAACTATCCTTTATATATTTGTAATGGTAACCAGATACCAAAGATTCAAAACTAAAGTATATAACACAAAACAAGAAGAACCAGAGGGAAAACCCACAAAAGCCAACCAAAACAAAGAAAACAGAAGCACAAGGACAAGGAGAAAAATGGAAATACCTAGTTAACAGAAAACAAAAGTTAAAATGGCTATAAGAAGACCTCATATTTCAATAATCACCCTAAATGTAAATGCACTGAACTAACCAATAAAAACACAAAGGTTGCAGAATGGATCAAAAAACAATATGCAACCATATGCGGCCTCTAGGAGATACATCTCAGCTCCAAAGACAAATATAGACTCAAAGTGAAAGGGTGGAAGATGATATTTTAAGCAAATGGCATTCAGAGAAAAGTGGGTGGTACTAATATCAGATGAAATAGACTTCAAAAATAAAAAGGTAAAGAAAGATACTGAGGGACACTTCATAATGACAAAGCGAATCATGCACCAAGAAAACATAACGCTTATTAATATATATGATCTCAATCAGGGAGCCCCGAAATATATAATGCAATTACTAACAGGACTAAAGGTAGAAACAGACCAAAGCACTATCGTAGTAGGGGACCTATATACCCCACTGTCGGATATAGATGGATCATCCAAACAGAAAATCAGTAATAAAAAATATCATTAAATAACACATTAATCCAAATGGATATAATTGACATATAAAGAGCATTCCACCCCCAAAGTTTCCTTTACATTCTTCTCTAGTGCATGTGGAACATTCTCAAGAATCAACCACATACTGGACACAGAGATAGCCTCAACAAATATAAGAGGATTGAAATCAATACCACATTCTCTGATCATAATGCTTTGAAACTAGAGATCAACTATAAAAAGAAATTGGAAAGAACCACAAATACATGGAGGTTAAACACCATGCTACTGAAGAATAACTGGGTCAAAGAAGAAAGAAAAAAGAGAGATGGAGGGATACATAGAAACAAATGATAATGATAGTACAACATATCAAAACTTTTGGGACATGGCAAAAGTAGTCATAAGAGGAAAGTTCATATTATTACAGGCTACTTCCAAAAATGAGGCCAGATAAACAACCGAATGCTTCACTTTCAAAAACTAGAAAAGAAAGAAGAAATGAAGCCTAAAGCTAGCAGAAGGAAAAAAATAATCAAAATTAGAGCAGAAAAAGTGAAATCGAAAACAAAACAAAATAAAACATAGAAAAAAAATAAATGCAACAAAGACTGTTTCCTTGAGAAGGTTAATAAAATTGACAAAGCTGTGGCTAGACTCCCTAAAGAAAAAAAAAAGAAAGGACACAAATAAACAAAATCAGGGTTGAAAGAGAACAAATTATGACTGACATCACAGAAATACAAAGGATCATGCAAGAATACTATGAAAAAAAAGTATATAACACCAAATTTAACAACCTAGAAATGGACCAGTACTTAGAAATATACATCTTTCTAGACTGAATCGAGACCTGCAAAATCTAAATAGACCAATCAGCAGTATGGAAATTAAAGCAATCATCAAAAACCTACAAAAATGTAGAAGTATAGGACCAGATGCCTTTACCAGTGAATACTCCCAAACATTCAAAGACTTAATACCTATTCTCCTCAAACCTTCCAAAAAATCCAAGAAAGACAATACTTTCTAACTCATTTGTGAAGCCAAGATTACTCTGATACTATACACAAAAAAGAAAACTACAGACCGATATCTCTCATGAACAAAGATGCAAAAATGCTAAATAAGATATCAGCAAATTGAATACAGCAACATATTAAAAAGATTATACACCACGATTGAGTGGGCTTCATCCCAAAGGCAAAGGGATGTCTCAACATACACAAATCAATTAATGTGAAACACCACATAAACAAATTAAAAATAAGAATCATATCATATCAATAGATGCAGAAAAATCTTTTGACTAGATACAGCATCCATTTATGACCAAAACACTTAACAAAGTCGGTATAGAAGGAAAGTACCTCAACATAATAAGGCTATTTATGAAAAACCCTCATCCAACATTATACTTAACGGTGAAAAAACTAAAAAAACTTCCCTCTAAGGTCAGGAACAAGGCTATCCACTATCGCCACTGTTATTCAATGTAACATTGGAGGTCCTAGCAAGTGCAATCCGGCAAGAGAAAGATATAAAAGGCATCCAAACAGGAAAGAAAGAAGTCAAGCTGTCACTATTTGTGGATAACATAATTCTCTACATAGAAAACCCTAAAGACTGCACAAGAATACTACTAGAAATAATAAGCCAATACAGTAAAGTTTCTGGATACAAAATCAATGTTCAAAATCCATAGCGTTTTTATAGTCTAATAAGGAAGTGTCAGCAAAAGGGGAAAATAATTTCTTTTAACAAAAATAATAAACTAGGAATAAAACTTACTAAACATGTGAAGGACCTATATAATGAAAACTACAGGACCCTATTAAAAGAAATTGAAGAAGACACAAAGAAATGGAAAGATAGTCTGTGTTCTTGGATTGAAAGAATCAACATAGTTAAAATGACCATTTTACCTAAAGCATTATGTAGATTTAATGCAATCCACATCAAAATCCCATCGGCACTTTTTAAAGAAGTAGAACAAAAAAATCATCAGATTTGTATGGAAGCACAAAAGGCCCAGAATTGCCAAAGCCGATCCTGAGAAAAAGAACAAGGCCAGAGGCATTACTATGCAAACTTCAAATAAACTACAAAGCGACAGTAATCAAAACGACCTGGTATTGGCAGCAAAACAGACACATAAACCAGTGGAACAGAACTGAGAGTTCAGAAGTAAACCCATATATATATGGACAAATAATTTTTGACAAAAAAAGCCAAAAACATACAGTGGAGAAAGGAAATCCTCTTCAATAAATGGTGCTGGGAAAATTGGAAGGCCACCTGTAAAAGAATGAACTAGATTATTTTCTATCACCACACACCAACATTAACTCAAAATGGATTAAGGACCTAAATATAAGACCAGAAATCAATAAAAATGCATAGAATAAAACATAGGAACTAAATGCGAGGACCTTGGACTTAAACAAGATTGTATGACTTTGACTTCAAAGGCAAGAAAAGTAAAAGCAAAGATAAATAAATGGGACTACATCAAACTAAAAAAAAACTTGTGCTCAGCAAAAGAAATTGTCAACAAGGTAAAGAGACAACCATCCTAATGGCAAAATATATTTGCAAGCACTTCGATAAGAGGCTAATAACCAAAAATATACAAAGATCTTATATGACTAAATAACAACAAAAAAACAAATGACCCAATCAAAAAATGAGCAGAGGACCTGAAGAGACACTTCTCCTTAGAGGACATACAAATGGCTAACAAATATTTGAAAGATGTTCAACATTGCTAGCTATTAAGAAATGCAGATCAAAACCACAATGTGATATCATCTTATACCTGTTAGAATAACTATAGTCACCAGGACAAGGAATAACAAATGCTGGAGAGGATGCAGAGAAAAAGGAACCCTCATGTACTACTGATGGGACTGCAAATTGGTACAGCCACTGTGAAAACAGTATGGAGGTTCCTCAAAAAACTAAGAGTTGATCTACCATATGATCCAGCAATCCCTCTGCTGGGTAGTTACCCCAAAGACTTGAAAACCCATATCCAAAAATTATTTACACACTGATGTTCATAGCAGCATTATTCACAATAGCCAGGACATGGAAGCAACCGAAGTGTACTACGATAGATGATTGGCTAAAGAAGCCATGGTACATATGTACAAATGGAATATTACTCAGCCATAAGAAGAGATGAAATACTGCCATTTGTGACAACATGGATGAACCTCAGATAATCATGCTAAGCAAAAGAAGCCAGACAGAAAAAGTTGAAAATCACATGATATGTCTTATGTGTGAGATATAAACCTAAAAGCAATAAATAAACAAGACAAACAGACTCATGGACATGGAATATAAACTAGGTGTTACCAGAGAGTAGAAATGCAGGAGGAGAGGTGAGGTAGATGGAATACAGGGGGTCTAATATGTGGTAACAGAAAGAAATCTAAGTATGGGAGATGAATGTGCAGTGTAAATATATATATATATATATGCTTACTTTTAAAGTGTATAAGTGAAATTTATTGGATTTTATTAACCAATGTCACCACAAAAAATAATTTAATTAATTAATTTAAAAAAGATATTATGAAAACACAGTCCTCAAATGGTAATAGTTGTTCTCTCTGAGGTTTGACATTAAAAGTGACTTATTTTAATCATTTAGCAACACCTCTAACAATAAAAAACCACAATATTAACTTGTATCTTGTTATCTCTAGAGAGAAATTGTGATGAGTCTTTCATAATTTTGGTATTTTCATTAATTATAAAATATTATTTCTTAAAAAAAGAATCATAAATTTATTTTAAAATGGACATTTGTTAAAGTTTCTATGGCTAAAATAATTTTTTAGGTTGGATGGAATGAAATAAATTAAAACCAAATGTCAGGTAACAGCGGTCACAGTGCTACTAACAGAGAAACGGCAGGAACTATTTCAGAAATGAACATGGCAAATAACCTTTGAATAAATCAGTTGCCCTTAGATGTGCGCGTAATACAAATGTTATTATATTCTGTGAAAAGAGTGAAAAAATAGAGTTTTCTATGTCAAAAAAATCAACAGATTTATCTGCAGTGAAGAAAATTCTGGACTAGAGTTTTTGTGCCATTAGCATTTCTCTGACCTGAAAAAACACAATCAAACACAACCAAAATGAAGATAAATCTATTAATTTACAAATATTTTATAAATTATGTTTTATAGTATCCCCAACACTTCTAACTGTTAGCACTGAAACATAAACACAGGCTTTGAAATAGGAAATGATAATGCTTTTTTTATCAATTAAGATTATAATTTTTATGGAATTGCAACATTCAACTAGGATTTTAGTGCAGTCTGGAAGTGAAATATCACAGTTTCTATTAAGACGGGCTCTGGATGTTGGGATAAATCTTGTAGATCTTGAAAATTTATAATGAACAAAATGTGTCAGCCCAAATTTGAAAATGCACAACATATTTTATTGCCAACTTACGTGGGATGTCATTGTTCAGCCCAGGCTCCAAAGAAAGAATGTCACTGTGCAGACAACCAATATCCATTTTCGGGAAGCAAGTACTGTTGAGACGTTGGTCCTTTATAGGTCATAATATCGCTTCCGTGCAGTGGATATTTATAGTGTTCTACTTTCCTGGAGAAATGCTGACATTGCAATACTGTTTTAACTTGTGTGCTCAGATAACAGATTGGGTTGATAACATTAGTCCCAGCTTTTACATTTCACTTTTTCCTTCTTAGTTCATTTTTGTGAATCATTTTATCTACCTACTTGCACAAATGTCATGTCTATTAATTCAGGGAAATATCTGCTCCCTATTTTTTTTCTCACCATGAAGCTTGTACTTTACTTTGAGAGACACAAAATGAAAATAAATTGTTTCAGTCTATTTCTCTAAGCAAGTTGATAAAAATGCACAGTTGTTGTTTTGTGAAGATTTTTTTTTTTCCTTCTAAAATCTCAGAAAAACAGTGCATGTAGGCATATGCTCATATAAGTTCTAAAGCACCGAATACTGATCAGAATATGCAGAATCACTAGCACAAATCTGACTGACATCAGTGGAGCCCACTTAACATTAAAGGAAACCTGGACTGGCTCAAGTAGCAGTAGCTTGGTTAAAAACATGTTTGAGTACATGCTGATTTGACATGTATAATGTCCGGTTAATTTTTCTAAAGAAATATTCTGCAATGAAGTATGATGACTAATTGAAATAAAGTAAATAATAATGACAACATTTCTACACTACTATGGATTTCAATATGCTTTCAGGAATCTCACAACTAACTATCCCAACACCACTGAGCTTAAGCCTACTGTGGATATATTGGGACAAATAAAAATAGTTTGAAGGTAAATAAAGGCAGCTCCATGACCAAAATTCAGTTAAAAGATGTAATGTAAATGGAGATTGTCATCAAGAGAATATGAAGAAAAATGAAACAAATTCATAACTAAACAGGTTTACCATCAACTTAAATCAGCTTAGTTTGTTTTAAAAAGACTATGAAATATTCACGATAACAAGCCATTAGAATAGGCATAATCATACTTAAACTTTCAAAAACTCTTTTCCACATATTTTATTAGGCGTGACAAGTATTTCCTCGTATAAAAAAGAAAATTAAGTAGTATTTGATAACTTTCTCTTTCATTCAAAAGATTTTATATATATGGCATCTAGATTTATTTGTATGAAAATGACTCAACATAGAGTCATTTAATCATGTGAGATTTTTTAAAGCAGCTTAATTGAAGTTATATACAATTCAACTCAACATTATTTATTCAAGTGTATATTTTACTGAATTTTCCAAGGTGTACAATTTTATTATAACTACTACAATAATATAGAGAATCCTAAATATATATTTTGTACCCCATTAATACTGATTTATCACATAAAAAATACACAAATAAAACAAACATTGTACCACCATGTAAGTAGTCTGTATTTAATGTTTGGAGTAATATTTGTTCAACATATAAACAAATATTTTTCAATATTTAATTTCAAATTTCCAGTATCCAATATATTCTGATAAAATTTTTTCACTATAATGTGTATCAATATTTTGTGAAGGGAATTTTAATTGTAACTTATTTTTCAAAAGGAAATGCATTTTATTTACAATTAAAACTAAGTTTGACCGTCAAACTATATCAGCAAGGAATTGCATTTAACTTCTGGCAACATAGATCTGCAAAAAGTATGACTTGAGAAAATTAGCAGTTTTAATTTTATCACATAAAAAAAAATATAAAGGTAGTATTCTGGGGCTAGAACTAAAGAAATTTAGTGTCAATAAGAACCCAAATTCTTTTTTTTTTTTTCAGTCATCCTTCATTCTATGCTTATTTGTGCACATCCAGATAACTACTAGAGTTTCAGTTATAATATTAATATTTTAAGAATATAAAGAAAATAAGATAACAGAAGATGTGTGCAGACTCTAAACTCTCTCCACAACCTTCAAGAAACTTTAAAATGTCCACTCAACACCTTTCACTTACATACATTAGACAAAAGTAAACATATGCAAGGAAGAATAGAAATAGCTTTTTCCAATTCAATTAAATCTTTAACAAGGAAGAGAAGAACTGATAGCGGGCAGGCTAAAGCAATTTGTTCCTACAATATATAGATTGAAAGAGGCAAACTCACCTTAATAGCATATCAAAATTTAGATGAATATAATTTGTTAATTTTTATCAAAGAACAAATTACCTCTTATGATTTTCTCACACTCTTACCTACATCTGGAATTATTTTTATTTCTATTTCAAATATGTTATATCCTACATACAACTATGGCCTTCCTTAAATTTCATCTCTTTCATAAGTGCTGGATCTACTGAATCTCTATAATTTATAAACACATACTGTTTTAGCTTTTACGAACAGAAGTAATTCTAATTATTTATTAAAATAATTGCATTATTAAATAAATCTTTAGCATTTAATTACCACTATCTATATAAAGGAAGATACAGTAATTAAATTCTCATCAACTATATTAACTAAAGAATTCAGTACCATTTAATAAGTTCTTCTGGCAAATTAAACTTGTTTCAACTTTTAGTAAAGTAATTATTTACTGATAAAAGGTCTAAGTCAAATAAAACACAACGTGTTTGAGACTAGTAAAAGCTAGCCAGGGAAGAAGAGAAAGATTTTTTTAAAGACCTGGACTATTCCATAATTGATTCTATTTTGGTGATTTTATTTTAAGTTTTCTAATCATCCTTCTTAAGAGGCAGCAGAAAAAGTGTGTTTTCCGGAGTGGACAAAACTAAAACATAGATTAGGCAGGCGAGCTTATCTGATAGGATTCTTTTCCAAATATTGTACTTTCAAAGCTAACATAAGCTGTATGTATTCAGTTCTGTCTCAATCTCTGCTACCCAAAGGTCCACAGAGAAACAACCAGGCAAAACTCAACTAGAAGAAGCACAACTTGTATATTAAGAAAATAAAAAGAAACTAAAGTTATTTAAAGAAATACAATAAATATATAATGAAAAAGTTTCAATGACGTAGAGCTATTTAAAGAATAAAATATATATAATGAAAAATATTTCAATGACAAAAATATAACATTTATTTAATTTTGTTTTCTAAGAATATAAATACATCTCAAAAATGCTAGACATATAAAAAGAAATTAATAAATCTACCATTTTATGACAAAAATACATTAAGTTTTAAGAACTTTTAACTATAATTACTAGATCAAGGAGACAAAAAATCATTAAAGTTATAGAAGGCTATTAGGAAATTTAATTATTAAGATTGGTCAATAAACACATATATTAAGAACTTTATATCAACAATGAAAAATACCATGTTTTAAAGTGTATTTCAAGGACACATTTATAAGAAGTGATTATATGCTGAGAAATAAACTGGCCTTCAAATATTAAAAAGCGTTTGTATTACACAAAACACATTTTCTCACTACAGTGAACGAGGGGCATACGGGAGAACCAATTGTCTGGCTTCAGGGCGAGGCTGGAAAGAGCGGCTGTCCCACAGGCAGAAGTGCTGCAGGATCCATTGTCTATTTGTCGAGTCCTACCCTTTCCAGCATGCAGAGGTAGGCAGCTTGCCATATCTGATGCTTTATCAACCTAACACTGTTTGCCCTGCCCTTCTTGATATCCTAAGGCCACACCCCACCCAACATGTGGGTCAACCCAAGCAGTTTCCAGTGGATTTTCCACACAAATGGCCTGTCTTGGCTCATGCTGTGAAACTTTCCTATAATCTCTCAAAGGTTCCAAACCCAAAACAAGCAGCATCTGGCCTCAAGCACACCCCCTGCCCTTGCTAAGTGGCCTTTCAAGCCCAGCATTAGCAGCAGCCAGCTTCAATTATGGCTTGGCCTTTCAAAAACACATCCAAGCCTAGTGTGGTAATGGTCATCTGCAACTGGCTTGGTGTTTCATTCTAGTGGTCCCTTTCAGGTCACAGTCACAGTCTCATTATTATATATTTCAAGTCACAGTGGGTGAACTTTGGCCTGCAGAAGAACCTCTCACAGGAAGCCCTGGCCTACACACCCAGGTGGCTGGCTTGGTCTGAGCTGGAGCACCACATGGGGCCACATTTGAGATCGAAACTCCCAAAGGGCAGATGGGAAAGGTACCAGAGCCTGGCTAAAACAAATTCTGCTCTGTAGGGTCATTCCCTGCACAGAGCTCCTCACTGTAGTCACTGGCCAATCTTCACAACCAATCATTCTGAAGTCAATTCCTCCCACTGACATACAAATGGCAGCCAAGGCTTAACTACAACAGGAGATCACACACAACTTTTGCAAGGGACACCAGCTCAGGTGACCAGGAAGACTGTGCCACTGGCCTAACAGGAGGTCTACTACATAAGGCCATTCAACTAAGACCAGGAGATTAGTAATCCTACCTAATACAAAGAACAAACACAAGGCAGCCAAAATGGGGAGAGAAAGAAACGTCCCAAGCGAAAGAACAGAACAAACCTCCAAAAAAATTAACTAAATAAAATAGAGATAAGCAATTACCAGTTGCAGAATTCAAAATATTGGTTATAAGGATGCTCCATAAATTTAAAGAATGAGTAATGAACTCAGTGAGAACTTTATAAAGAATAGAAGACATGAAAAATAGAGAAGAAAACAAAAAGAACCAGTCAGAATAAAAAATACAATAAACTGATGACAATACATTAGAGGAAATCAACAGTAGATCAGATGAGGCAGAAGATCAAATAGCAATAGAAGATAAGGTAGCAAAAAACAACCCAATCAGAGCAGCAACCACAAAAACAAAAAATAAAATAAAATAAAATAATTTAAAAAAAGAAGATAGTTTAATGGCATCTGGGACTACATCAAGTGCACCAACATTTGTGTCATGGGGATACCAGAAGGAGGAGAGAGAGGGCAAAGAATTGAAAAACTATTTGAAGAAATAATGACAGAAAACTTCCCTAACCTGGTGAAGGAAATAGACATACATATTCAGGAAGTTCAGTAATCCAAAGAGGCCTGCATCAAGACACTTTATCATTAAATTGCCAAAGTCAAAGACAAAGAGAAAAATCTTCAAAGCAGCAATAGAAAAGCAGTTAGTTACCTAGAAAGGAGCTCCCATGAAACTGTCAGCTAATTTCTCAACAGAAACCTTTCAGGCAAGAAGAAATTGGCAAGAAATATTTGGAGATGAAAAGCAGGGACTTACTCACACAGCAAAGCTATCATTTAGAATTGAAAGACAGATAAAAGCTTTCCAAGCAAGAACAAGCTAAAGGAGTTCATTATCAGTATTATAGAAAATGTGGGAGGGACTTCTTTAAGAAATAGAAAAAACAATAGATAAAAAATGTGAGTAATAGGTGGGAAGATGGCAGACTAGGAAAAAGCAGGGTCCGCATTGAAATTACAAACAAATTATAAAAATAATCAACATGGAGAATTTGTAGTTCAGTAAGAGGATGCTAGGACCACTAAACACAGCAAAGATGATTCTTTCAACACCACTAAAATAGAATAATAAATAAAATTTAAGTAAAATTGCTAACACTTTTTCTCACTGCTCTCTTTTTCACTTTATTTTCCTGTAGGAACAAATTATCCATCAGTTCTGATAACCCTTTCTAATTTTTTATTCTAGATCTCCTGGTCTTCATATAAATATATATTTTTTATTTATGGTCAAAATAATATTTTTATAAAAACATAGCATATAATCTTAGTGTGACCTTTCACATACTGCCCCCTCCCATAAATGGAAAGAAATATAAACTGCAATCATAAAGCTAAAAAAACTCTACCATTCATTTCATAAAAATATTTAATTCAATGTTTTATCATCATGTATTTTTCTTTATCTTTTGCTATTGTTTGGCATTTAATGAAAAGTATGTTAGAAGTAAAGAGCAGTGCATGCTTTCAACTCTCTTTAACTGTTTACATTAATAGGGCAAGTGATGAAGAACCCTCAGAAAAAATCAGTCCCAAAATATCTAGTTTCATAAATTTGAAAAAAAAAAAAAAAAGAAAAAGAAAGAAAAAATGTTGATGGATCAGCTCAATAAAATCTTACCTGGCAATTAATAAAGTAGATGTAGTCTCAAAGTTGCACAGATACTTTTCTCTGATTTGAGAACTTTAATTAGCCAGAAGCACTGACAGTATTAGAATACTTCACATAGTCTAATATCTACAACTAAAATTGCCCTTTTTTCTATTGCCCTGTATTTACTCTGTTTGGTCCTGGACTGAGGAATAGTTTCCTTATTGAGCACTGACATCTGATAGGTGATCTTTATCATTGGGAATTTAATCAAAGCTAATAGAGATTCAAGACTACTTTAAATCCTGTGAGAATTAATGTGCTAGAAAAAAAAAAAAAAAACAGCAATTACATGGTATTTCTTTTCCCAATCTATCCACGTTTTTGTAAGTGTAAAAAATTCAGTCCTTTTAATGGCTAATATCCCACTGTATATATGTACTTACCTCTTCTATTTAATTGTCTATTGATGGTTACTGAAGTTGCTTTCATATCTTAACTATTGTAAATATGTTACAGTGCATATATCTTTTTGAATTAGTGTTTTGCATTTCTTTGGATCAATACCCCAAAGTGGAATTGCTGAGTCCTAAGGAGTTCTATTTTTAATTTTTGAGGGCCATGCATACTATTTTCCATAGTGACTACATCAATTTTCATTTCCAGCAATAGTGCAGGAGGATTTTCTTTTCTCCACATCCTAGCCAACACTTGTTTGTTGATTTATTGATAATAGTCATTCTGACAGGTGTGAGGTGATATCTCATTGTGATTTTAATTTGCATTTTTCTAATGATTAGTGACTTTGAACATCTTTTCATATGTGTATTGGCCACCTGTATGTCCTCTTTGGAGAAATGTTTATTCAGGTACTCTACACATTTTTTAAATTGCATTGTTTGTGGGTTTTTGTTGTTTGTACAAATTGTTTCTACATTTTGGATATTAACCCCATATTGAATGTATCATTGGTGAATATCTTCTCCAGTTCAGTAGATTGTCTTTTTGTTTTATTGATGGATTCAATAAAAGGTTTTGCTATGCAAAACCTTTTTAGTTTGATGTAGTCCATTTGTTTAATCATTTTTTTTTATTTTGTTTCCCTTGCCCAAGGAGATATACCAGTAAAAGTATTATAATGAGCAATGTCAGAAAGTTTACTGCCTCTGTTTTCATCTAGGATTTTCATGGTTATATGTGGACTCTAAAAGAATAAAATACAAACAGAGACCTTGGCAGAGTGAGAGACATCTCAAGATCTCACTCCTCGAAACAACGATAAGCTGAACATCTTAAACTTAACAAAAAACACCCAAATTGCACACCAGCATGTCTGAACATGGGATCTGTGCAGAAGAGCTGCCACTGGTCAGACCTCAGGTGTTGGGGAGTGGACTGGGAGATAAGGAAGCTGCCTCTTGCAGCCTCCAGAGCTCCCTGAAGGAGAAGGTGGGGGTGGGGAGGGGCGGGTGGAGGTGTGGCAACTTCCCTGAACAGCCCTGACTGGAAGAGTTGTGAGTTCTTTGCAGTTGACGTCAGGGCATAGTCATTAGGGCAGAAAGTAGAAAGCAGGATGGCAGAAAAACAACAGTTGATTTTTACCTGACACAGTTATAGAACCAAGGCTGAGCCACAGCCTCCATCCTCTAATCAAGAGGATGCCTCCTCTATAACCTCGAGACCAATCACCGCAGAGCCCCAGGGGATTCTGAGCAAATGCTACAGAAGCTGTCCCTAACACTGATAGGGAATGAGACTGAGAGTCATGAGCGCAATTAAAAATCTATAAGAAAAGAAAAGAAAAGAAAAGGTGTTATTAAGATTTTATGTAAGGCAGGAATCTAAGAGGCTTAGATACCACCTACTAGAAATAAAAAGAAAATATCTTTCTTTGCAAGAGGCTAAAGAGTGACCTTTATATAACAAATTTTTCTGGAAAAAGAACTGAATACACTTCCATTAATGCCCAGACAGAGAAAAAGTCCATAAACAACCAAGGTGACAAATCATCTCAGAAAGAAAGAGAAAAATCTCCAGAAAATATGGTTACAGACAGAGAAATATGTGACTTAACAGACAAAATTGAGGATGATAACTCCGAAAAAATTCAATGAGTTCTGAAACGAGTCATATCAACAATTTCAGGAATTGAAAAACCAACTAGATGAACAGAGCAAAGACATTGAAACCCTCAAAAAGAACAGAATAGATATTCTGGAGATAAAAAACAAAAAACACACTGCAAGAGTTGAAAAATGAAATAGCAAGCTTGGGAATAGAGTTGACCAAATGGAGGAAAGGATCAGTGATATCAAGACAGAAATCTAGAAATAAATCAGAAGGAAGAAGAGAGAAACCGAAGAATGAAAAATAATGAAGGAGAAATACAAGAACTAGCTGATACCATCAGGAGAGGAAACATAAGAATAATGGGGATTATTGAAGGCAAGGAAAAGGAGCGGGGACTAGAAAGCATTTTAAGACAAAGAGCAGACGAGAATTTCCTAAATCTAAGGGATGAGCTGGAGCTTGAATTCAAGAAATCAACAGAACACCCAATTATCTCAACTCAAAAAGGCCTAAACCAAGACACATTGTAATAAAGATATCAAAAATCAATTCTCAGAATAGCCAGGGAGAAGAAAACAGTCATTTATAAAGGAAAACCCATTAGATTGTCCTCAGATCTATCACAAAAACTTACAGGCCAGAAAAGAGTGGAATCCAATATTTAAATTATTAAATAAAAAGAAACTACCAGCCAAGAATAAAGTATCCGGCTAAGCTTTCCTTTAGATATGAAGGAGAAATAAAGACTCTCTAGACATACAAAAATTGAGGGAATTCTCCACTACGAGACCTGTACTACAGGAAATACTGAAATAAGTCAGCTCACTTAAAACAAAATGACAAAAGAAAAAAAAAAAAACATAATTAAGAGTAAGGCGACTCAGTCAAATAGAAGCAGAGTAGTGCAACCCTTACTAAGAACAGGCCATTGTAAGCTTAAATAATAAGAAGAGATTTGCTATAGCAAGATAGTAAATAAATGTTCAGCATACATAGGGACAAAATTGAGACAACAGTGACTGAAAGGGGAAGATTAAAAGATCCAATTCACAAAGGGAAATGGAGATAATGCACACATTGAAGATAATGAACAACTGTATATATATAACTATTCTTTACATATTCATGATGGGAACAACAGAAAAGATTCAGAACTAAAGTATATAACATCAAACAAGAAGAACCACAGGCAAAACCCACAAAAGCCAAACCAAAATAAAAGAAAACACAAACACAAGGATAAGGAAGCAACGGAAATACCGAGCTACTAAAACAAAAGATAAAATGGCTATAAGAAGTCTCATATTTCAAGAATCACCCCAAATGTAAATGGGCTGAACTAACCAATAAAATTGCACAGAGTTGCAGAATGGATCAAAGAACAAAACTTAACCATTTGCTGCCTCCGGGAGACACATCTCAGCTCCAAAGACAAATATAGACTCAAAGTGAAAGGGTGTGGAAAATGACATTCCAAGCAAATGGCATTCAGAGAAAAGGGAGTAGCAGTAAAAACTTCAGATGAAATAGACATCGAAATAAAAAAAGGTAAAGAAAGATACTGAGGGACACTTCATAATGACAAAGTGAATCATGTACCAAGAAGACAAAACACTATTTATATCTAGCTCCCAATTAAGGAGCCCCAAAATACGTAAAGCAATTACTAACAGAACTAAAGAGAGAAACACCCAAAACACTAGTATAGTAGGGGACCTAAACACCCCACTGTTGGATATAGACAGATCATTCAAACAGAAAATAAATAAGAAAATACCATCATTATGACACACTAGACCAACCGGATATAATTGACATTAAAAGATCCTTCCATCCCCAAATAGCTGCTTATATATTTATTCTCTAGTGCACTTGGAGCATCCTCAAGGACTGACCACATACAGCCTCAACAAATATAAGAAGGTTGAAATCATACCAACCATATTCTCTGACATATGTTTTTGAAACTAGAGATCAACTGCAAAAAAAAATCAGGAAGAACCACAAATACATAGAGATTAAACAAGATGCTACTGAAAGATAACTGGGTCAGAAGAAGAAAGAAAAGAGAGATCAAGAAGATACATAGAAACAAATAATAATTATAGCACAACATATCATAAAACTTTTGGGACACAGCAAAAGTGGTCATAAGAGGAAAGTTCATTATTTACAGGCCCATCTTCAAAAACAAGACTGAGCCCAAATAAACAAACCTAACACTTCATCTTACAAAACTAAAAAAGGAAAGAACAAATGAAGCCTAAAGTCAGCAGAAGGAAAGATATAATTAAAAGCAGAAATAAATGAAATTGAAAACAACAACAACAACAACAAAAACAGAAAAATAAATAACAACAAGAAGCCGGTTCTTTGAGAAGGTTTAATAAAATTGACAAAGCCCTGGCTAGACTCACTTAAAGAAAAAAGAGAAAGGACACAAATAAACAAAATCAGGGATGAAAGAGGGGAAATTACTACTGACATTACAGAAATACAAAGAGTCATGCAAGAATACTAAAAAGAAGTATATAACACCAAATTTAATAACCTAGAAAAATGGACCAGTACTTAGAAAAATACAACCTTCCTAGACTGAATCAAGAACTGGAAAATCTAAGTAGACATGATCAGAGAGTATGGAAATTGAAAAAATCATCAGAAACCCTACCAAAGATAAAAGTCTAGACCAGATGCCTTCACACAGTGAATTCTACCAAACATCCAAAGAAGCTTTAATACCATATCTCCTTAAAACTCTTCCAAAAAATTGAGAGGAGGAAGGCATATACTTCCTAACTCATTTATGAGAGGCTAATATCACCGTGATACAAAAACCTGGTAAAGATCACACACACACACACACACACACACACACACACACACACAACAACTACTCAGACCAATATCTCTTATGAACAAGATGGAAAAAATCCTAAAATAAGATTCTAGTGAACCAAATACAGCAACATATTTAAAGATTATACACCATAGTCAAGTGGGCTTCATCCAAGAGGCATAACGATGGTTCAACATATGTAAATCAATTCATGTGATAGACCACAGAATCAAATTAAAAATAAGAATCATATGATCGTATCAATAGATGCAGAAAGAGCCTTTAACAAGATACAGCATCCATTAATGATCAAAACACTTAAAAAATAAGTATAGAAGGAAAGTATCTTAACATAATAAAGGCCATCTATGACAAACCCTCAGCCAACATTATACTTAATAGTGAAAAACTAAAAAACCTTCCCTCTAAGATCAGGAACAAGGCAAGGCTATCCACTATCACCACTGTTATTCAATATAACATTGGAGGTCCTAGCAAGTGCACTAGGCAAGAGAAAGATATAAAAGGTGTCCAAATAGGAAAGAAAGAAGTCAAGCTGTCACTATTTGTGGATAACATAAGTCTCTCTATAGAAAACCATAAAAAACTCCACAAGTACACTAGTAGAAACAATAAGAAAATACAGTAAAATTTCTGGATACAAAATCAATGCTCAAAAATCCATAGTGTTTTTATAGTCTAATAAGGAAGTGTCAGCAAAAGGAGTGGAAAAATAATTTATTTTGAAACTGCAACAAAAAATAAAAAATAACTAGGAATAAAACTAACGAAACATGAAGGACCTATATAATGAAAACTACAAGACCCTATTAAAAGAAATCGAAGAAGATACAAAGAAATGGAGAGGTAGTCTGTGTTCTTGGATTGAAAGAATCAACATAGTTAAACGACCATATTACCTAAAGCAGAGTTCATGCAATTCCCATCAAAATACCTTTGGCATTTTTAAAGAAATAGAGCAAAAAATCATCAAAATTATACGGAAGCACAAAAGACCCAGAATTCCAAAGCCATCTAGTGAAAAAAGAATGAGGATGGAGGTATCACTTGAAAACTTCAAATTATACTACAAAGCAACAATAATCAAAAACTGCATGGTAATGGAGGAAAAAACAGACACCCAAACTAGTGAATCGAAAGAGGCCAGAAGTAAACCCATATTTATATGGGCAAACAATGTTCAACAAAAAAGCCAAAAAACATACATTGGAGAAAGGAAAGCCTCTTCAATAAATGGTGCTGAAAAACTGAAAAGCCCACCTGCAAAAAAATAAAAGTAGGCTGTTGTTCATCACCACATACCAAAATTAACTTCAAAATGGATTAAGGACCTGAATATAAGACCTGAAACAATAAAATGCATAGAAGAAAACATAGGAAACTAAACACAAAGAACTTGGACTTAAGGAAGATTTTTGAATTTGACCTCAAAAGCAAGGGAAGTAAAAGCTAAAATAAATGAATGGGACTACATCAAACTAAAAAGCTTCTATTCAGCAGAAGAAATCATCAACATGCTAACGAGACAACAATTTGAATGGGAATATAAATGTGTAAGCAATTCTTCCATAAAGGCCTAATATCCAAAATGTACAAAGAACTTGTATGATTCAATTAACAACAAAAAAGCAAATGACCCAGTCAAAAAATGGCCAGAGGATCTGAACAGACACTTCTCCCTAGAGGACATACTAACAGCCAACAAAATTTGAAAAGATGCTCAACCATCGCTAGCTATTAGGGAAATGCAAATCAAACCACAATAAGATACCATCTCACACCTGTTAGAATAGCTGTCATCAACAGGACAAGTAATAAATGTTGGGAGAGGATGCGGAGAAAAAGGAACCCTCATACACTGCTGGTGGGACTGTCAAATTGGTACAGACACTATGGAAAACAGTATAGAGGTTCCTCTAACAACTAAAAGTTGATCTGCCATATGATACAGCAATCTCTCTACTGGGTATTCACCCCAAAGACTTGAAAATTCAAGTCCAAAAATGTATTGCACCCCTGATGTTCACAGCAGTATTATTTATAGTGGCCAGGACATGGAAGCAACTGATGTGTCCTACAATAGATGATTGGCTAAACAAGCTGCGGTACATATATGCAATGGAATATTACTCAGCCAAAAGAAGAGATGAAATACTGGCATTTGTGGACAACATAGATGGACCTCTAGATAATCATGTTAAGTGATATAGGCCAGATAGAAAAAGTTGAAAATCACATGATATCCTTTATGTGTGGGATATAAACCTAAAAGCAACAAATGAACAGGACAAGCAGAGACTCATGGATATGGACTATGGCGTTTACCAGAAGGTAGGGATGGGCAGTTGGGGGAGGTAGATGTCATAAAGGGGGGCAAATATGTGGGTGACCGAAAGAAAATCTATGGGATGTGGACACAAGTGTAAATATTATAGATGATAGATAGATAGATAGATAGATAGATATCTATATATATTATATATAGATATTTATACACACACAAACACATACACACACATATATGTTATGTATAATATTTATATATTTATAGCCTTATTATTACAGTGTACAGTTGAAACTTATTGGATTTTGGTAACCAATGTCACCATAATAAAATAATAAAAAATAAATATAAAAAATAAAAAAATAAAATAAAGTAAAACAAATAAAACAGGAACAGATTCATAGATACAGGAGAACAAAATGATGGGATTGCCAAGATTGGAGGGGGAGGTGTGTGGTGGGAGACAAGGGTAAAGGGATTAATAAAATACAAATTGGTAGTCAAGTAATAGTCACAGAGACATAAATTACAGTATAGAGAATATAGTCGATAATATTGTAATAACTGTGTATGGTGCCTACTATTACTAGACTTATCAGGGAATTACTTCATAAATTGTATAAATGTTTAACTGCTGTGCAGTACACTTGAAACTAATATAATATTGAATATCAACTGTAATCGAAAAAGAAAAAAGAAGCAATTAATTTTTTTGTTAGAAGACATCAAAATCTCAAATTTCTACCATCATCTTAAAAATCAAATTTGTGTTTGGTGTTTAGATTCTCATATTCTTTCTTCTCTTTCTCTTTACTTTCTTCTCTCCTGCTTTTCTACCCTACCTCTATTTCTCTTTTCCCTCTTTCCTTTTTTTTGACCTTAATCTTTTGAGTCATTTTTGAGTACTTTTTAGCAATGCTAGAACTTAGGTACATTTCTTTTTTCCCTCTAGCAGTTTTCAGGTTAGAAAAATAAAAATAAAATAACACCATATTTCCTTGTCCTGACCTTTTGTGGAGTATTTTCACAGCTTTTTTTTTTTTTTTACATGTATATAGATAGATAGATAGATAGATAGATAGATAGATAGATAATCTGCCTATTGATGGATTGTTAAATTTATATACATTACGTGATAGGTGAAATGCAGATTTTTCCCATAAAAAATTACCATGAGATTTTCTTCATCCTTTTAGAAGGTAAATTTTACTGAAAAAAAAATTATAACCATTTTAATATTAAAAAATATATATGACCATGATGGAGGTGATATGAATGAAAACATTTTATCAAAAATTCAATATTGAATTTTATTCTGCATATATTTTCTGTTGTGTTTGGTAAGAAATATGGAAAACTGTGATAAAAAATACCACACATTTAATATTCAAGAGCTCAATTATGTTTCACATAAATTAATCTCTTTAGTAAGTTAAATTCCAAATCTCCTCACCATAAATTTAATTATATACCCAAAAGATATTACCTAACAGCTCTTAATATTTAGTTTCACTGAAAGTATTTGCATATTTAAAGATACTTTTTGAATATTCATGGAGCCAATATAAATAAATGTAAGTTAAATGTGGATGCACTATATTTGATTAATATCCTCTACATAAATAAGTTATGTATTGCTTCAACTTCGCTCGATAAGCATTGCTAGTTGATATGCTATTGTTCAAAGAAAAAAGCATAGATCTCCACGCCAGTGTTCACTATGTGACTAAAAGAGAAGCTGAATAAGGTAACTAGGCCTTTATCTAAAAATTTTCCCAGAAGTTAAGAAGACTGAGCACATTGACAATAAGCCTTTAATTTTTTGAAGACTTTTTATTATAAAAGGGATGAATGGAGTAATAAAAATCAGGCTTTTGCTTTCCATGATGGCATAGATATAAATAACTGACAAACACTATAATTAAAATGTTATTATATATTTTATAATTGTGAAATACTTTAAGATAAGTCTAAAAGTAAAGTTTTACCACCTACCCATACCTAAAGGCATATTCTGTAAAGAAAGAATGCTTTTTGGGAGGTGGGCGCTCTTCTTTACTAAGGACATAATGTTTGATTTGGTATGCCTCTATAGTTTTTTTAACTATGAAAACTAATGCTTATCTAAAGGTAATTACCTGGTGATGTAGGTGTCATTTGACATATAGTATGCTTAGCAAATGACAATGACTTTGGTCTTTATATATTCGCTCTAAGAGAAATGGTCTTTATAACAAAAACACTTAAATAGTGAAAACACTTTGATGGCTAATTTTGCCTCATCAATTTAGATGTCACCCTTTTCCGGAACTTTCAATCATCTGCAAAGACTAGTTAAGGTTTATCTATGAGCCTCTGTTTATTAAGTTTTGGATCACAGGAAATGACTCTGGCTGAAATGGTGTTGATATAGAAGAGATGCTAATAAAATTGTGGGGGAAGCTGGAGAATCCACACTTGTAGGCAAAGTCGGATCTAGGGAAAAATCAGTACAGAAATTGAGAAAGCAGAAAAAAATTGTACTTATACTTCTCCTATAAGAACTGAAGTTTAAACAATCAATATAGATACACATTACTGGTTCTAAGAAATCCCCTAATATTAAGTAGAAACCAAGAGTGAGTAACAAATCCTGTCATGTGGAGCTGAAGTCCAAGGTCGGCATTTCTAAGGAAGCAGGACAGGAAACATGTAGGAAAGAAGCTGTCCGCAATCCAATCAGTCTCCTGTGTAATCAGTTGCCATGTCATAAGTGTATATGTGTGGCCCTGTCTGCTGCTAACAATGAGTTATAATTGCAAATAAATAAAATTAGTAATTTTATATGCATAAAATACTTGTAAAAATCTTATGAGTGCCTAGCCCAGAAAAAAAAAAAAAAAACCCACAATTGGGGAAACAAAATATGTCTTAAAATTGGCAAGTTCAACATGTGATTCTGTATAGTTCTGTTAACCTGCTATGAAATTAGAATAATACTTGATTACTATCTAGTAATAATCACTGAATTTTCCAATATATGAGTATTCTCTATAGGCTTCAGCTTTTATAAGTAATTTAAACAGAAAAAATACAAAGATATGTGAAATATTGTTGTGGGAATACATCAACATACATTCAGTAACTAAAATCTTAATTAACAAAGGCAGATTTGATCATAGCCAGCAAACCAAAATATTCATAAGTAAAAAAGTGAAATGAGCTATTATGAAACAATATGTACTCCAACAGCCACATTGATTGTGCTTTCCAATACACTTATATTCAAACAAGGTCAAAACAAACTGAATTAAATTGACCTATGTCTGGAATATTTGTAATGAAACAAGGAGATTCTCAGGGCAGTTAGCACTTTGTGTGATTTAAATTTTTCTCTTACTGTTGGTGACTTTTAAGTAATTAAATGTTTGCAACACATCTTCCAATGATCTTGTTTTGGCATTTACTTAAGTTCTTTACTCATGAAACATCACAAATTTTACAGATTAAAAACTGAAGATCATGTGATTATATATATTTTGACGTAGATCCTCATGGATTATAAATGGCGATAGACAAGACTTTAACTCATGTCCATCACACTCTAAAGTGTCTTTCTATTGCACTGTACCACAAAAATCTGCATATGCTAGAACAAAATTTTTTTTCTGAGAATCACAAAAACTTTACACAGGTGCCTTGTTTTTAAGTGCTTTAAAATAGTGTAATATATATTTTTGTTTTTTTTTTTCCTTAAAGCAAAGTGAAAAGTAACATTCATCTGACATCACTCACAGTTTTTAATGCTCACTTAAAAAAAATTCTTACTCATACTTAATTTAACAGCTTTTTATATCACTTTTATCAGTTTTTTCCAAAACATCCAAACTATTTTCCTATAAAAATAGCAACTTGTATTATTTTTTATCCCATGTTTCAATTGGTTATAGAATATAAAACTATTTTAAGTGTAATAACAGCTATTATTGACATATATAGTTTTGTGACCAAAACAACTGACTCTGAGTAAGCAAAAATTCAAATGTTGGAGAAGGGCTCTCTTTCCATTGAATGGTTTTAATAAAGCCTTACCAGTGCCAGACAGTATGCCTTTACAACAAAAGAGAAAGCATCTGTTAATACCCTAGAATGGAATCCTATTTTTAAAAAGCTTCCCATTATATAGCAAACATCAAAGGTTTGTTTTTGCATGACAATAGGACAAAGTTCAATAATATCAATAATGACATTTTGGACAAGTCTGCTCATTCATGTATTTCCATACCATATCAGAGTAACCTAACCCATCTTAGATTCTGAGTGAATATTTGTTTGGATAAAGAGTTGGGTGGTTAGTATAACTTCTAATCTAGGAAGGATTCAATCAATCTATTCAACACTAACATTTGAATACTTACCTTAGCCAGGAATATTTATAGACTTTGAGAAAAAAGCTATAATCAAAATAGAAAAACACCTGCCCTCACGAGACTTACATTTTAGTACATTGATAGTACATAAGATAAATTGGTAAAAATATAAAATATAATATATTAGATAATGATGAATTATTTATAAACTATGTAGTGACAGTGGGAAAAAAACTTTAAAGGAAATTGGTATCTTGCAGC
Organism: Eonycteris spelaea; assembly: GCA_003508835.1. Lineage (NCBI taxonomy): Eukaryota > Metazoa > Chordata > Mammalia > Chiroptera > Pteropodidae > Eonycteris > Eonycteris spelaea. The sequence goes on from PUFA01000104.1 coordinate 4,585,844, forward strand.
ACAAGTATAAGCAACATAGAATATAATACCTTAGAAACCAGGTATAATTAGAAGATGATAATGGATGCCACAAGTAATTAGGTAAGTTTTGAAATTTCTTCTTAAATAGAAAACTCAGTTTTTAGTATTTTTTATTTCTTAAACAAGTTTACAGTGATATCAAACCTTTTTTTTTTTAATGAAACCTCAAATGTGACAATTTCTCATTTAAAATTTCTTGTAATCGATGCAAACATGAAGTTTGATTAATAACAGGTTAATGAAGATTTTATGTAGCTCTAGTACTCAATTCTTTAGAGATAAGATTAAATATTTTCAGGTGTTACTTTTCATGAAAGCTCTTGAAACCTTAGAGGAAAGACTAAATAACTTTTCATTTTCCGATTTTTCAGTACTGGTTTTCATTGTTATTTTCAAGCAAACATTTTTTTTTAAAGGGTTTATTGTGTGCCTTACTGTTAATTAGATTTCTCCTATTCTCATTCTCCCTTCTATGTAAAATCTTGATTCTTTCATTTAAGTTGCTTTTTGTTTAATAATTAGTTTTATTATTTTCCTGCTAATATTTTTCAAATCATTCAATAAGATAAAAATAATGTTTAAGAAAACAAGCATTCTATAATCATGATGGAGCTATTGGGTGAATATAAAAGAATAAAAATAATAAGTTTAGAAAGAAATATAAATAATTTTGGTTGAAAAGACTCTTAAAGTTTAGGCAAATCAAATATTTTAATTGTGATTCAATTTCCTTTAAAGTAACAAATGTTCATGCTAGACACAGTATCTAAAATTGCTTCCTAAAGAAGGTAATGGAATTTAAAAATGTATAGTTCTTAGTTGTTTGGGTGTTACTGTTGCTTTTTCAATATCGATCAAAAACTCTTTGCTGATTAAATATAAATTTTGATAATTTCGAAATTAAGAAAGATTTTAAAAAGTCTTCTGCAACTAACTTTCTTCAGCTTCCCTAACTGCCTGCCCTGCCGTATTTCCTAATACAGATGAAATCCAGTTTTAAGACTGTAGATGTGTTAAATATTTTTATACCAATGTTTCTCTCCCTGGTGCTGGATTTCAGAAATCAGCATTTTGTTTGTTTGGTTTTTAGTAGGCAAGAATTCCAGTTTTAATTAGCTGTTAAAAACTGAGTTTCTTTCATCATTTTGTATGCCCACATGTATTTGAGAATAAAATAAAATGTATCTTAAGAAAATGGAACCCATCTCTGAGTTTACAATTGATTTTGACAGAAGTTACACTTTTAACATGTGTCAAGCAGAATAGTGATAGTACATCTTTTATGTTTGTTACCAGCTGTTTAAAGCAGTATTTATCAAGATTTTGGTCTCAGGACTTCTTTGGTATTATATATACCAATATTTATTTTGTTTGGAGTTAAACTGGAGTTTAAAAGCATATTAGTAGATATTTATTTAAAATACATTAATAAATCTATTACATTTTTAATATACCTAACATGTTTTAATGAAAACAGTGACAATATTTTCCAAAATAAAACAAAAACAAAATAGTGAGAAAAGTTTGCATTGTTTTGAGTTTTATAGATATTTAATGTCTTCTTATATGTTCCTGAATTCAGTCTGTTGGAAGACCATATGCCAAGTAGATATAGCCTTCTGAAAAACTTCACTGTACATTTTGGGAACTACTATTTTAGAAGATTTCTTTATAGTAATCTTTGGACATTTCTCATGTGATTTTTGTAAGAAATGTTAAAATTTTTCCCCCCAATATGATTGTGAATGTTATTCTGTTTTAAACTCACTGTTTTCTCAATGGTTTTGACTAGCTACTGGAAAGATCGTTGAATGCAATGTTTTGTTATTGTTTCTCCGGGTTTTTATTTTTTTCTTTTCTGATTCTGGTGAAAGACTACAAGCATTCTTTTTTGTCTTTACAGATGAAACAGTATATGTAATGCAATTGCTGATGTATTTGGGTTTGACCTATACATATTAGTTTTCACCTAATACTATTTAATGCTCTTTTTCCTCTCTGTTCTCGACTTCTTCCTGATTAATTACTAATCATGATCTTATTATTTTCTCTTTGTTAGCATTTGGTTAAGTGTTCCTTTACTTTTAGTGATATCTGAGAAAGTTATAATATTCTTGATATTATACAGATATCTTTTTCTATTATCTCAGAGGCATCTTCTATTCCCATGAATATAGATTAGATTTATTTACTGACATTTGAAATTAACCATTCAGCAATAAGTTTTTCAAGGGGAAGGTAATAACTAAAGGCAGAAGTTACAAATCCTCATGTTTTTTATTCTTCTTTTTGGCCCATTATGCTATTATTATGTATTTTAACTCCGCACTTATTTAAGCTCAAGGTGAATATTTTATTTATATACTCAATATTTAATTTGTTATATTTATTATACTTATGCCCCTCCCCCCCCACACACACACTTTTTAAAAATTTCTTGTTTCTCTGAGCTTGCCATCCAGGGAATACTTTTTTCCTTCATGAATAAACCTCACTTTTATGTCAGTTTGTGTAGGTTAGTTTCTATTTTCTTAGGTCTTATTTTTTAATTTCTTGTGTTTCACTGTGTTTATATTATTCAGAACTGTCTTTGGTTCATAAATTCTAAACTCTCCCCTCTAATTATCTTTTAAATATATTCATCAAATTCTTCATCAATGTATTTTTTTAATTTGGGGACTTTTTTGGCCTTTATTTTTATAGTTTCTGGTTCTCTGTTTACGTTTTTCACCTTGTATTTTTATTTTCGCTGAACATATTGTTCATAGTAACATTAAAAATTTGTATTTAATAATTTTATTATATTTATCTTTATTTTTTTTCACTATTCAACTCCAGTGTTTACATTTTTTGAAGAAAGTTCTGTGATTTTATAGGTCTAGTCATTTAGATGGAGAGATGGACATTGTTTATGAAAAATCATGTCCAATAACTCAAAGCTCTGGCTTATGTTTCTCCATTGAGGTTTAATTTTGCTTCAGGCTGCAGCCGCTAGGCTGAAGCAAAAGCAATCATAGATCAACTTAATTTAAATTAATTGTACCAAGCTTTGATTTCCATGATTAATGGTTTATTTCTGATGCATGCTTGCTGTTAGTATTTGCCCAATCATGATTTCTTCCAAAAAACTGGCAGTTTTATCCTTCTTTCCAACTCATTAAGAATGCAGCTTTTTGTTCCTCCATTTCCCTTTTTTACTAGGACTTAACATTTCACATTCATCACTTACTGGAAAAAGAAAAGTGAATACCAAATGGGACTCACATTTCTGGTTTTCCTGCTTTTTAAGGATCTTAGCTGCCTAAGTTCTTACTAGCTTTGTTAGCAATCTTATGACTTGAAGCACACATTAAAATTTGTCAAGCATCAATGACACCATGATTCATCTCAGAAATATGGAGGTGGAAACATTTCACTCCCCATACTCACAGCACAGAACCTGGACAAAACGTACTTCACATTAATGACTTTTATTGAACCCATCAGGGAACTTAGGTCACAGAGGATGATGAATACAGGAAAAAACCTGAGCTTTAGCTTACTTGTGGCAGATGGCCACCTGATACTAAATAGGCCATAAATTTAATATTTCTTACAATAAAGTTTTAGAAATTGCTAAAGTTTAAGTTGTAACCTGTGATGCTTCTGGTATCCCACAGTCAATAAGGAAGTTCCCATCTATTTGTACGCTATTTCTTTAAAGAATCCACCTGGCTCTTTTAAAAAAAGGATTAAGTGAGGAAAATACAGAGATAGCTTCCCTCACACTGTGTGATGCAGGCTGGTGGAGAGTGAGGATTCTAATATCATAACTTGTAACCATATATCTGGACCCTACTGCAATTTGGATCTCTAGCCTTGCTCAAGTGACAGGGCCATTTTGAAGTTTAAACTCTGACTCTGTCTACTGACAAACTGCATTCTTTGTATTGTTTGATTCACCACAAACTTATTTTACTAGTTTATTTGAAGACTCCCGCAAGAAAAAAAGTCTTTGGCTCATGTCTTTCGCCCCTTCTTCTTTGCCGAACATGTTTTATGACTCTAATCATTGGCATTATCCCCTGTCTACTCTAACTACCTAATTATGAGTAAAGCAAGAGCGAGATAAACCGTATCGACTCATAATCTCACTTACTGACCACTGAGTTAGCAGAGTCCCCTGACATCAGTTGCCTCCAACCAATCAGAAGATAAGTGATGCAAGTTTTATGGTCTTGGGTCCCTAGCAACCCATCTCTTTGATCAGCAACTCCTCGCCAACTTCTGCTTTTAAAACCTTGCCTTATTTTTCCCACTTTAGAACGTGTCTTCTGTATTGTGGACTGAAAGCTACACATTGCTTTGCAATATATACAAGACTAATAACTCTCTTTTATCGCTATGCCCAATAACTGTCCCTGTAGAACTTTCTTTTACAAGAGGAAAAATAGTCACTATTGAAACCCATGTAAACTCATGTTCCCTATCTCACCATGAACAAACAATGTATTCATTTAATTCTTCTATGGACAATTTTCACTGCAGCTGTTGGAAGACCAGGAAAGCTACCACAGACACTCTGTCCGGTCCCATTTTTCTTATATCAATTAAAGTAACTAAGGCTTTAATCTCTGGGAGAAAAAAACTCTTACACTGTAGTCTGAAGACACTAGTAGACATTCACATCTGGAGAAAAGGAAGAGTATGAAAGAAAGAGAGAGAGAGAGAGAGAGAGAGAGAGAGAGAGAGAGAGAGAGAAGAAAGAAAGAAAGAAAGAAAGAAAGAAAGAAAGAAAGAAAGAAAGAAAGAAAGAAAGAAAGAAAGAAAAGAGGAGAGGAGAGAACAGAAGAGAAGAGAAGAGAAGAGAAGAGGAAAGGAAAGGAAAGAAGAAAAAAGAAAAGAAAGAAAGAAGAAAAGAAAAAGAAAAGAAAGAAAAAGAAAAGAAAAGAAAAGAAAGAAAAGAAAAGAAAAGAAAAGAAAAGAAAAAAAAAAAAACATTCCTGGAGAAGAGGAAGAAAACATGGTGAATGTTAAGTCTCAAACTTGGGTCCATAGCCTAGGGCTTAAAATAATCCAAGAAGATCAGAACATCATAGAGTGCTCACTCATGACCCTTGCCCTCTACTGTTGTACTGCCATACTAACAAGCCTCAAGAAAGAACTGATAGTGGAAAGAAGAGAGTTGAAGAGAAAGACACTTTCAGGGAAGTAGTACAATGAAGGGACTAAAACCCAATCAGGAAGACAAAAACAAAATACAAATCCTCCTCAACTTATAATGGGATTGATTATTTCCCAATAAACTCTTCAAAATTAAAAATATCATAAATCAAAAATGTATGTATAATACACTTAACCTACAAAACATCAAATTACTTTCAAATTACGTTGTCAAAAAATCATATTAAACCATTATGGATTGGGGACCATCTGTATTACTATAAATATTTGAATCTCTGGTGAGCATAGCAACGACCAATTCAACTCTGATAATCATAACAACAAACTTTACACACAATCTGATTTCCGAATAGATTTGCACAAACCCTTGTAGTAACTAAAGGCCTGGGAGAAGGAAATGGCGCTCTTTTCAAGCATTAATAAAAGTTCCTTACTATCTATTGTCTGTCCAACTTTCAACAATTGCTAGGCATGCCAAAATCAAGAGAAAACACTTAAGAGGCAAATCAATTATGAGAAACAGACACAGAGATATTTTACAGGTATCAGAACTACCAGGCAGAGAATTATAAATAACTTTAATTAATATGTTGAAAGGTATAATGCAACATGAAAAAACAAATAATTTTAGAAAATAAATGGGAACAAATAAGAAAGAACCAAATGGAATTGAGAGAAATTAAAAGCAGTATAACAGAATTAAAAGACTACTTTTTACTGGACTCAGCAGTAGACTTGGCAAAAAAAGATGAAAGACATGGTAAACTTGAAAGAATTTTCAATAGAAATTACCCAAACTGAAAAGCAAAGAGAAAATAGAGTGGGGAGAAAAAAGATTATCTAAGAGCTGTGGTAAATATCAAATTGTTTTAACACATGCTATGAACATAAGCACTTTATATTTTTATAATACATATATCACATATTAAACTTATTTTGTCTTTTTCTGTTTATTTAAAAAAAAAAGATTAAATAGCATATTTGAGTGTTTATCACAATATATGTTCAGTTTGAAAAATGAATCCCTCCCTAAATATTCTTATTGTTTTGACATCTACTTATGCATATTTATGAATGAGCTAAATATGGAGAGTAACTAGTTTAAGTATTAGCTCTGATAATATTATGTTATAGCCTGAAATATAAATAAATACATATAAGTATATTCATAAATAAACAATTGAATAAGTAAATTAATAGGGATGAGAGACTGACATGTATTATGAAAAAAATTCTAAAACATATATGTAGATGCACTGTCCTCTTGGAGGGGGAGTTTACCTCCCTCCTTTTAGTGTGGATTGGACATGATGACTTAACTCCAAAGAACAGTTTATGGAAGCAAAATACTAACTTGGACAGTAGATACTTGGAAAACACAATTTTAGTCAAGTAATCAATATTATTATTATCACCAGTATGTCATTTTGATATTATGCACTCCATTATTATATGATGAGAAAGGCTCTTCTGAAATATCCTATGAAACCCATAACTCAACTCTAGTCATGAGAAAAGTATCAGACAAATCTAACTGAGGAACATTTTATGAAATATATAGCCAGTACTCTTCAAGACAACCAAGGTCATGGGAAAAAGAAAAAAAAAAGACTGAATAACAATTACAAACTAGAACAAATTAAGGAGACATAACAACTAAATGGGTGTGCTATCCTGAATTGTATAAGAACCAGAAAAAAAAAAAAACAGTAAACAATATGAAATTCAATAAAATCTGGAGTTAGTTAATAGATTTAGTTTTCATAAGTGTATGTTGAAAATCTAAGATATAACAAAAAGAGAAACTGAGTAAGGAGTGCTATGGTCTGAATATGTACGCCTGGAAACTCATCTGTTGAAATTCTAACCCCTAAAGGGGTAGTTTTAGAAAATGAGGCCTTGGGGAGGTACTTAGACCACGAGGGTGAACTCATGAATGGGATTAATGCTCTTGGAACTCTTTTCCAGAGAGATCTCATAGAGTCTCCTATACTCATCCACAGTGGGAGGATATGGAAAGATGGAAAGAAGGGGCACCAATAAACCAGAAACCAGGCTCTCCCAGTCCACTACAGTGAATCTGCCAGCACCATGGTCTTGGACTTCTCAGTCTCCAGAACTGTGAGAAATAAATTCCTGCTGTTTATAAAGTAAATTTTGTTGTTTATTATAGGCAACCCAAGGCAATAAGGCAAAGGCTATATGGAAACTCTGTGTTACTTTTAACATTTTTTTTTTTGGTAAATAATAAATTCTATTTTAAAATAAAAAGGTTATTAAAAATAGTCTAGATATTTTACTGTTCTCATGAAATAATTGGTGAAAACAACCTGAATCACCAATATGTGGCTCAATTCATTTATAGAGGATTTTAATGCCAGCCTAGATAGATTAAATTTATGTTGTGAATAGCCAAGCAAATAATAACAGTTTTTGACAATATTATTCTTGCTGGAGTTTTGAATGGAAAACAACTTTATAGACCAGGTGTTAAGTTTGAGGGTAATTAGTATGGTGTTACTTCTAAGTATGAATTAATAATAGACTATAAAATGGTGATAGTGGTGATGGAATGAAAAAGGGTAATCAGATACAAGTGAGGAGGAAGCACTATAAAAACTTTGTGACATATTACAATATTCTGATAATTTACATTATCTGATAGTATAACTATGTTTTTTAAGAATTAACAGAAATTAGTAGAAAACAGGGCTTTTCTGATAATATAATTTTTAGTAAATTTATCACTATGGAGCAATGAAACTAGTACATTAAACTTTATTTTTTGCCTTAATATATATTATTTACATGCCACCTGAGAACTAAGCCACTAATCAAAGCATTACACTTTATGCTCAATAATAAAAGAAGAATATTACTAGAACTGTGCACTGAAAATAAATGGTATCACATAAAATTGAGGTGGTGGTGGTGGTGGTTTGGCTGTTTGGGAATTATTTTTTTAGTAACAATACTTTTTTTCTCTTTCTTTTTCTCTTTTATATAATATCAAAATTCTTAATTGAAATTATATGATATACCCACCAACTATTGTTTTAGAATAGTAACATTGATTTTAAGTAATTTATAATCTGCAATTAAGAATAGAAAAGTGTACATGGTAAAGCTGAAATCATATCTATTTTTTAAATTATCTAATTTAAAAAAATAATAAAGGAATAAATGAATGTTGAGATAATTCAAAATAAAAAATAATTTTTATTAAACAGAGGTGAAAATAATGCTTTCAGGAGAGTAATTAATTGAAATTCCAAAGACAGTCTACAGTTAAAATTATATAATGACATGAAAAAAAAATTTGAATAATTTCCATTTTTAACCTGCATTTTACTAAGGATTGATGAAGACAAGTAAAAGATATGAACAACAATAAGATATTTAGAAAAACAAACAAAGGTAAAAATATTTTAATAGTTTTCCTTCAATATCATCATGATACTTCTTACTGAACAGTGGATTCTAACCTTATTTTTCTAAGTTTATGTATTTGTCCATGGCATGTTCTGTTTACTTTTTCATTATTAAAGACATAAATAAATAGGCAGATGGACAAGATGTCTAATTATTTCCCAAGATGATTACACCTATATTTAATATTGTAAAATATGCTGTGTTCGAAGGCAATGGTTTGATCCCATTTTAGTAATTTTAAAGCTGATTTATTTTCTTATAAAACTGTTACTTGTATATAGTATATATGCTTGATTTATCTGTTATTATAGTACATCTGAAGAAATGAACTTCATTTTTAATGATAAGGAGTTTCTTAAAGCTTTATGGTTTCTATTTTCTTGAGACATTTACCAAAAGCTGTTCAAGAAAAAAATTCATGTTGCTATTAAGACACAATAAAAACACTGTATTCTCAGAAAACTGAAGAGTATTAAGTGGAAGTTTTGGGTTTGAAATTATTCTTAGCTTTCCTGGAATAAATGGGGACATTTAAAAAAAATAGATTATTAATTCTCAGGCTATCTTGGAAATTGGAGTCACTGCCATAAAAAAGTATTATGGCAAACTATATTTATTTTTTCAAGTTTTTTCAAGTACTGACTTTTCAGAAATGCCTTTCTAAAAGTGAATTAATTAAATCCTTTTCCAACTATAGTTCTGAGAAATAACCAAAGCTCTTTGGTATCTAGGTTAATGGCAGTTATATGTTTGCAGCAATGCTCCTTTCAGGACAAATAAAATATCTAGTCCCATTGATCTTCAAACGCAACTGCTACAGTAGATAGAGATAGAATACCTGGTGGTCTACACATAATGCGTGTGTGTGCATATGTGTAAAATAGCTTAAAAAGAAACACTCATAGATTCTTTGTAAATAACATTTTAACAATAATGAAAACTGAAGACAAGTGATATTTTATTCATTTCAATAATATGTAAGAGATACAAAAAACAGGAAAAGCATTAAAAATGTTCTATGATTTTATCTTACAGCGACTCTCTATATTGAAATAAACTCCGTAAAGTAAAATCTAAGGTAAAATACAAACACTATTTTAGATATTTCGTCTGCTATCACAAAATACCATAGTTTATAAACAACAGAAATTAATTTCTCACAGTTCTGGAACTCTGAGGTAAGAGTGCCAGTGTGGTTGGGTTCCGGTGAGAGCCCTCTCTTCCCAGTTGCAGGCTGCCAGCTTTGCACTGTGTCTTCATATGGCGGGAAGAGAGGAAAACCCTCTCCTCATTCTTAGTGCTCTAATCCCATTCATGAGAGCTCCACCTTCAAGACTACTTAACCCTAACCACTTCTCGATTCACGTGTCTCTTGAAATTAGTGATTTTTTTTTTTTCAAATAAATACTCAGAAGTGGGATAACTGAGTCCTTAATTGTCTCTTGTTATAGTCTTTGTTTTAAAGTCTATTTTATCTGGTATAAGTGTCATTACCCCAGATTTTGTTTTGTTGTTTCCATTTTCATAAAACATCTTTTTGTGTCCTTTTACTTTCAGGCTGTGTGTATCTTTTGAACTAAAGTGAATCTCTCATAGCAGCATATGTAAGGGTCTTGTTTTCTTATCATTCATCCACCCTATGTCTTTTTATTGGAGTATCTAATCTATTTACATTTAAAGTAATTGTTATTAGATATGTAGTGACTGCCATTTTACTCTTCATATTTTTTTAAAAAAAATTCTTCTCCTTAAAGAAGTCCCTTTAACATTGATTTTAATACTGGTTTGGTGTTGATGATTTCTTTAGCTTTTTCCCCCTTTTTTTTTTTTTTGTCTGGGGAACTCTATTTGTCTTCTGATTCTAAATGATAACTTTGTTGGGTAGAGTAATCTTAGTTGTAGTTCCTTCCTTTTCCTCACTTCGAATGTTTTGTGTGAATCCCTTCTGGCTTGGAGTGTCTGTTGAGAAATCAGCTGACAGTCTTATGAGAGTTCCCTTGTAGGTAACTGCTCTTCTCTTTATGCTTTTAAGATTCACTCTTTCTCTTCAACTTTTGGCACTTAACAATGATATGTCTTGGTGTGGGCTTTGAGTTCATCTCATTTGGAACTTCTTGCACTTCCTGGACATGTATGTTTATTTCCTTCACCATGTTAGGGAAGATTTTGTTGTTATTTCTTCAAATAGGTTTTAAATTTTTTGCTTCTCTCTCTCCTTCCGGTACCCCTATGATGAAAACATTCATAGGCTTGATATTGTCCAAGAGGCACCTTAAACTATCTTAATTTTTTTGGATTCTTTTTTGTTGTTGCTGTTCTGCTTAGAGCAATTTGAATCTTGAAATGTTTGTGAAACTACATGGGATACAAAATGTAAGGTACTATATCAAAGTCAATGAGAATTGCTAAAAAAAATTATTAAAGGCTACAAATTAATCTGAGACTTCAGTGCCCCCAAATTTAACATCAACTAGCCTTATTAATTATTAAAATAATTTTAGGTATTATACAGCATAGATATAGAAGAAATGGACACATTTGATTTTGTAATAAACTGAATAGGTATCCTTAAAAGTTTATTTTGAGTAGAAATAACTGGTTATAAACTCTACCCAATTTAATTGATACTATGTTGATATTAAATATAGTAACAAATATATTGATTTACTATTTTTCTGTTTCTAGGACATATGACAAAGTTTGAAAGATTACTGTTTTCCTTCTACTCCCTCAGTAATTCCCTCTGACAGCCCCTCTTACCTTGAACATTCTTTTACTATCTTTATTAATATCTTGAATTTGTTTAAAGATTTAAATTACTGTTTACATTGGTAACAATTATGAAATTAAATTTTGTACAAGGATATTTCTGTGCGCGCGCGCGCGCGCGTGCGCGTGTGTGTGTGTGTGTGTGTGTGTGTGAAGAATTCAGATGGGAAATAGAGGAAGAAAGAGATATTGATTTGTTTTAAGTGCCTCTGATATCTTTTCATTGCCATTAATCCTATAAAGAAAAGAGGCAGACTTTCTTGCTTTTTTGA